>OZ020307.1:24848543-25281803 GCA_963971305.1 Arcuatula senhousia
CCAGAGATATACCCCGTCAGCCACTTATAGGGTATATAGAGGATACATGTAGCTATTCATATGCCAAATCCCATTGCTAAATCTACACTTTCGAACATTTCACAAGCTCTCAAAGATAAGACCTTCATCAAATATATATAAGTTTAATAGGAAGGGGGGGGGGGGGGTAAATTTGAGTACCGATTGTGGACCTCCCAGAAATATACCCCGTTAGCCACTTATAGGGTATATAGAAGATACATGTAGCTGTTCATATGCCAAATCCCATTACTAAATCTACACTTTTGAACATTTCACAAGCTCTCAAAGATAAGTCCTTCATCAAATATATATAAGTTTAATAGGAAAGGGGGGGGGGGTAACTTTGAGTTCCGATTGCGGACCTCCCAGAGATATACCCCGTTAGCCACTTATAGGGTATATAGAAGATACATGTAGCTGTTCATATGCCAAATCCCATTACTAAATCTACACTTTTGAACATTTCACAAGCTCTCAAAGATAAGACCTTCATCAAATATATATAAGTTTAATAGGAAGGGGGGTAACTTTGAGTACCGATTGTGGACCTCCCAGAGATATACCCCGTTAGCCACTTATAGGGTATATAGAAAATACATGTAGCTATTCATATATCAAATCCCATTGCTAAATCTACACTTTTGAACATTTCACAAGCTCTCAAAGATAAGACCTTCATCAAATATATATAAGTTTAATAGGAAGGGGGGTAACTTTGAGTACCGATTGTGGACCTCCCAGAGATATACCCCGTTAGCCACTTATAGGGTATATAGAAGATACATGTAGCTGTTCATATGCCAAATCCCATTACTAAATCTACACTTTTGAACATTTCACAAGCTCTCAAAGATAAGTCCTTCATCAAATATATATAAGTTTAATAGGAAAGGGGGGGGGTAACTTTGAGTTCCGATTGCGGACCTCCCAGAGATATACCCCTATAGCCACTTATAGGGTATATAGAAGATACATGTAGCTGTTCATATGCCAAATCCCATTACTAAATCTATACTTTTGAACATTTCACAAGCTCTCAAAGATAAGTCCTTCATCAAATATATATAAGTTTAATAGGAAAGGGGGGGGGGGGGTATTTTGAGAACCGATTGTGGACCTCCCAGAGATATACCCCGTTAGCCACTTATAGGGTATATAGAAAATACATGTAGCTGTTCATTTGCCAAATCCCATTGCTAAATCTACACTTTTGAACATTTCACAAGCTCTCAAAGATAAGTCCTTCATCAAATATATATAAGTTTAATAGGAAAGGGGGGCAACTTTGAGTACCGATTGTGGACCTCCCAGAGATATACCCCGTTAGCAACTTATAGGGTATAAAGAGGATACATGTAACTTTTGCATATAAATAGCTACATGTATCTTCTATATACCCTATAATTGGCTAACGGGGTATATCTCTGGGAGGTCCACAATCGGTACTCAAAGTTACCCCCTCCTTTTCTATTAAACTTATATATTTGATGATGGTCTTATCTTTGAGAGCTTGTGAAATGTTCAAAAGTGTTGATTTAGCAATGGCATTGGGCAAATGAATAGCTACATATATCTTCTATATACTCTATAAGTGGCTTATTCGGTATAAATCTGGGAGTTCCACAATCGGTACTCAAAGTTACCCCGAACCTATCAAACCTATATATTTGGTGATGGTCTTATTTTTGAGAGCTTGCGAAATGTTCAAAAGTGTAGATTTAGCAATGGGATTGAGCATACGAATAGCTACATGTAATCTCTATATTTCCTATGTGGCTAACGGGGTATATCTCTGGGAGTTCCACAATCGGTACTCAAAGTTACCCCCCTTTCCTATCTAACGTATGTATTTGATGATGATCTAATATTTGAGAGCTTGTGAAATGTTCAAAAGTGTAGATTTAGCAATGGGATTTGGCATACGAATAGCTATATGTATCTTCTATATACCCTATAAGTTGCTAACGGGGTATATTTCTTGGAGTTCCACAATCGGTACTCAAAATTACCCACCCTTTGACAGCTTTTGAAATGTTCAACAGTGTAGATTTAATGGGATTTGGCATATTATTAGCTACATGTATTTTCTATATACCCTAAAAGTGGCTAACTGGGTATATCTCTGGGAGTTCCACAATCGGTACTCAAAGTTAACCCACCCCTTCCTATTAAACTTATATATATTTGATGATGGTCTTATCTTTGAGAACATGTGAAATGTTCAAAAGTGTAGATTTGGCAATGGCATTTGGCATATAAATAGCTACATGTATTCTCTATATACTCTATAAGTGGCTAACGGAGTATATCTCTGGGAGTTCCACAATCTGTACTCAAAGTTACCCCCCTTCCTATTATATATATTTGATGATGGTCTTATCTTTGAGAGCTTGTGAAATGTTCAAAAGTGTAGATTTAGCAATGGCATTTGGCAAATGAATAGCTACATGTATCCCATATATACTCTATAAGTGCCTAACGGGGTATATCTCTGGGAGTTCCAAAATCGGTACTCAAATTTACCCCCTTCCTATTAAACTTATATATTTGATGATGGTCTAATCTTTGAGAGCTTGTGAAATGTTCAAAAGTGTAGATTTGGCAATGGCATTTGGCATATGAATAGCTACATGTATCCCATATATACTCTATAAGTGGCTAACGGGGTATATATCTGCGAGTTCAATAATCGGTACTCAAAGTTACCCAACTTCCTATTAAACTTATATATTTGATGATGGTCTAATCTTTGAGAGCTTGTGAAATGTTCAAAAGTGTAGATTTGGCAATGGCATTTGGCATATGAATAGCTACATGTATCCCATATATACTCTATAAGTGGCTAACGGGGTATATATCTGCGAGTTCAATAATCGGTACTCAAAGTTACCCAACTTCCTATTAAACTTATATATTTGATGATGGTCTTATCTTTGAGAGCTTGTGAAATGTTCAAAAGTGTAGATTTAGCATTTGGAATTGAAATATTAATAGCTACATGTATTTTCTATATACCCTAAAAGTGGCTAATGGGGTTTATTTCTGGGAGTTCCACAATCGGTACTCAAAGTTAACCCCCCTTTCCTATTTAACTTATTTATATTTGATGATGATCTTATCTTTGAGAGCTTGTTAAATGTTTAAAAGTGTAGATTTGGCAATGGCATTTGGTATATGCATAGCTACATGTATCTTCTATATACTCTATAAGTGGCTAATTCGGTATATATCTGGGATATCCACAATCGGTACTCAAAGTTACCCAGAACCTATTAAACTTATATATTTGGTGATGGTCTTATATTTGAGAGCTTGTGAAATGTTCAAAAGTGTAGATTTAGCAATGGCATTTGGCATATGAATAGCTACATGTATCCCATATATACTCTATAAGTGCCTAACGGGGTATATCTATGGGAGTTCCAAAATCGGTACTCAAATTTACCCCCTTCCTATTAAACTTATATATTTGATGATGGTCTAATCTTTGAGAGCTTGTGAAATGTTCAAAAGTGTAGATTTGGCAATGGCATTTGGCATATGAATAGCTTCATGTATCCCATATATACTCTATAAGTGGCTAACGGGGTATATATCTGCGAGTTCCACAATCGGTACTCAAAGTTAACCCCCCTTTCCTATTAAACTTATTATATTTGATGATGATCTTATCTTTGAGAGCTTGTGAAATGTTCAAAAGTGTAGATTTGGCCATGGCATTGGGCATATGAATAGCTACATATATCTTCTATATACTCTACAAGTGGCTAACAAGGTATATCTCTGGGAGTTCCACAATCGGCACTCAAATTTACCCCCCCCTTTTTTTCCTATTAATTTTTTATATTTGATGATGGTCTTATCTTTAATAGCTTGTGAAATGTTCAAAAGTGTAGATTTGGCCATGGCATTTGGCATATGAATAGCTACATAAATCTTCTATATACTCTATAAGTGGCTTACAGGGTATATCGCTGGTAGTTCCACAATCGGCACTCAAAGTTACCCCCCCTTTTCCTATTAAATTTATATATTTGATGATGGTCTTATCTGTGAGAGCTTTTGAAATATTCAAAAGTGTAGATTTAGCAATGGGATTTGGCATACTAATAGCTATGTGTATCTTCTATATACCCTATAAGTTGCTAACGGGGTATATCTCTTGTAGTTCCACAATCGGTACTCAAAGCTACACCCCCCCTTTCCTATTAAACTTATATATTTGATGATGGTCTTATCTTTGAGAGCTTGTGAAATGTTCAAAAGTGTAGATTTTGCAATGACATTTGGAATATGAATAGCTACATGTATCCCATATATACTCTATAAGTGGCTAACGGGGTATATATCTGCGAGTTCAACAATCGGTACTCAAAGTTACCCAACTTCCTATTAAACTTATATATTTGATGATGGTCTTATCTTTGAGAGCTTGTGAAATGTTCAAAAGTGTAGATTTGGCAATGGCATTTGGAATATGAATAGCTACATGTATCCCATTAATACTCTATAAGTGGCTAACGGGGTATATATCTGCGAGTTCAACAATCGGTACTCAAAGTTGCCCCCTTTCCTATTAAACTTATATATTTGATGATGGTCTTATCTTTGAGAGCTTGTGAAATGTTCAAAAGTGTAGATTTAATGGGATTTGGCATATTATTAGCTACATGTATTTTCTAAATACCCTAAAAGTGGCTAACTGGGTATATCTCTGGGAGTTCCACAATCGGTACTCAAAGTTAACCCACCCCTTCCTATTAAACTTATATATATTTGATGATGGTCTTATCTTTGAGAACATGTGAAATGTTCAAAAGTGTAGATTTGGCAATGGCATTTGGCATATAAATAGCTACATGTATTCTCTATATACTCTATAAGTGGCTAACGGAGTATATCTCTGGGAGTTCCACAATCTGTACTCAAAGTTACCCCCCTTCCTATTATATATATTTGATGATGGTCTTATCTTTGAGAGCTTGTGAAATGTTCAAAAGTGTAGATTTAGCAATGGCATTTGGCAAATGAATAGCTACATGTATCCCATATATACTCTATAAGTGCCTAACGGGGTATATCTCTGGGAGTTCCAAAATCGGTACTCAAATTTACCCCCTTCCTATAAAACTTATATATTTGATGATGGTCTAATCTTTGAGAGCTTGTGAAATATTCAAAAGTGTAGATTTGGCAATGGCATTTGGCATATGAATAGCTACATGTATCCCATATATACTCTATAAGTGGCTAACGGGGTATATATCTGCGAGTTCAATAATCGGTACTCAAAGTTACCCAACTTCCTATTAAACTTATATATTTGATGATGGTCTAATCTTTGAGAGCTTGTGAAATGTTCAAAAGTGTAGATTTGGCAATGGCATTTGGCATATGAATAGCTACATGTATCCCATATATACTCTATAAGTGGCTAACGGGGTATATATCTGCGAGTTCAATAATCGGTACTCAAAGTTACCCAACTTCCTATTAAACTTATATATTTGATGATGGTCTTATCTTTGAGAGCTTGTGAAATGTTCAAAAGTGTAGATTTAGCATTTGGAATTGAAATATTAATAGCTACCTGTATTTTCTATATACCCTAAAAGTGGCTAATGGGGTATATTTCTGGGAGTTCCACAATCGGTACTCAAAGTTAACCCCCCTTTCCTATTTAACTTATTTATATTTGATGATGATCTTATCTTTGAGAGCTTGTTAAATGTTTAAAAGTGTAGATTTGGCAATGGCATTTGGTATATGCATAGCTACATGTATCTTCTATATACTCTATAAGTGGCTAATTCGGTATATATCTGGGATATCCACAATCGGTACTCAAAGTTACCCAGAACCTATTAAACTTATATATTTGGTGATGGTCTTATATTTGAGAGCTTGTGAAATGTTCAAAAGTGTAGATTTAGCAATGGCATTTGGCATATGAATAGCTACATGTATCCCATATATACTCTATAAGTGCCTAACGGGGTATATCTCTGGGAGTTCCAAAATCGGTTCTCAAATTTACCCCCTTCCTATTAAACTTATATATTTGATGATGGTCTAATCTTTGAGAGCTTGTGATATGTTCAAAAGTGTAGATTTGGCAATGGCATTTGGCATATGAATAGCTTCATGTATCCCATATATACTCTATAAGTGGCTAACGGGGTATATATCTGCGAATTCAACAATCGGTACTCAAAGTTACCCAACTTCCTATTAAACTTATATATTTGATGATGGTCTTATCTTTGAGAGCTTGTAAAATGTTCAAACGTGAAGATTTAGCATTTGGAATTGAAATATTAATAGCTACATGTATTTTCTATATACCCCAAAAGTGGCTAATGGGGTAATCTGGGAGTTCCACAATCGGTACTCAAAGTTAACCCCCCTTTCCTATTAAACTTATTATATTTGATGATGATCTTATCTTTGAGAGCTTGTGAAATGTTCAAAAGTGTAGATTTGGCCATGGCATTGGGCATATGAATAGCTACATATATCTTCTATATACTCTACAAGTGGCTAACAAGGTATATCTCTGGGAGTTCCACAATCGGCACTCAAATTTACCCCCCCTTTTTTTCCTATTAATTTTTTATATTTGATGATGGCCTTATCTTTAAGAGCTTGTGAAATGTTCAAAAGTGTAGATTTGGCCATGGCATTTGGCATATGAATAGCTACATAAATCTTCTATATACTCTATAAGTGGCTTACAGGGTATATCGCTGGTAGTTCCACAATCGGCACTCAAAGTTACCCCCCCTTTTCCTATTAAATTTATATATTTGATGATGGTCTTATCTGTGAGAGCTTTTGAAATATTCAAAAGTGTAGATTTAGCAATGGGATTTGGCATACTAATAGCTATGTGTATCTTCTTTATACCCTATAAGTTGCTAACGGGGTATATCTCTTGTAGTTCCACAATCGGTACTCAAAGCTACACCCCCCTTTCCTATTAAACTTATATATTTGATGATGGTCTTATCTTTGAGAGCTTGTGAAATGTTCAAAAGTGTAGATTTTGCAATGACATTTGGAATATGAATAGCTACATGTATCCCATATATACTCTATAAGTGGCTAACGGGGTATATATCTGCGAGTTCAACAATCGGTACTCAAAGTTACCCAACTTCCTATTAAACTTATATATTTGATGATGGTCTTATCTTTGAGAGCTTGTGAAATGTTCAAAAGTGTAGATTTAACAATGGCATTTGGAATATGAATAGCTACATGTATCCCATATATACTCTATAAGTGGCTAACGGGGTATATATCTGCGAGTTCAACAATCGGTACTCAAAGTTGCCCCCTTTCCTATTAAACTTATATATTTGATGATGGTCTTATCTTTGAGAGCTTGTGAAATGTTCAAAAGTGTAGATTTAGCAATTGGAATTGAAATATTAATAGCTACATGCATTTTCTATATACCCTAAAAGTGGCTAATTGGGGTATACCTCTGGGAGTTCCACAATCGGTACTCAAAGTTAACCCCCCTCTCCTATTAAACTTATTATATTTGATGATGATCTTATCTTTGAGAGCTTGTTAAATGTTTAAAAGTGTAGATTTGGCAATGGCATTTGGTATATGCATAGCTACATGTATCTTTTATATACTCTATAAGTTGCTAACGGGGTATATGTCTGGGAATTCCACAATCTTTACTCAAAGTTACCCCCCTTTTCCTATTAAACTTATGTATTTGATGATGGTCTTATCTTTGAGAGCTTGTGAAATGTTCAAAAGTGTAGATTTGGCCATGGCATTGGGCATATGAATAGCTACATATATCTTCTATATACTCTACAAGTGGCTAACAGGGTATATCTCTGGGAGTTCCACAATCGGCACTTAAATTTACCCCCCCCCTTTTTTCCTATTAATTTTTTATATTTGATGATGGTCTTATCTTTAAGAGCTTGTGAAATGTTCAAAAGTGTATATTTGGCCATGGCATTTGGCATATGAATAGCTACACAAATCTTCTATATACTCTATAAGTGGCTAACAGGGTATATCTCTGGTAGTTCCAAAATCGGCACTCAAAGTTACCCCCCCCCCCCCCTTTTCCTATTAAATTTATATATTTGATGATGGTCTTATCTGTGAGAGCTTGTGAAATGTTCAAAAGTGTAGATTTAGCAATGGGATTTGGCATACGAATAGCTACATGTATCTTCTATATACCCTATAAGTGGCTAACGGGGTATATTTCTGGGAGATCCAAAATCGGTACTCAAAGCTACACCCCCCCTTTCCTATTAAACTTATATATTTGATGATGGTCTTATCTTTGAGAGCTTGTGAAATGTTCAAAAGTGTAGATTTTGCAATGGCATTTGGAATATGAATAGCTACATGTATCTTCTATATACTCCATAAGTGGCTAATTCGGTATATATCTGGGATATCCACAATCGGTACTCAAAGTTACCCAGAACCTATTAAACTTATATATTTGGTGATGGTCTTATCTTTGAGAGCTTGTGAAATGTTCAAAAGTGTAGATTTAGCAATGGGATTTAGCATATGAATAGCTATATGTAATGTCTATATTTCCTATAAGTGGCTAACGGGGTATATTTCTGGGAGGTCCACAATCGGCACTCAAAGTTACCCCCCCCCCCTTTCCTATTAAACTTATATATATGATGATGGTATTATCTTTGAGAGCTTGTGAAATGTTCAAAAGTGTAGATTTAGCAATGGCATTTGGCATATGAATAGCTACATGTATCCCATATATACTCTATAAGTGCCTAGAGGGGTATATTTCTGGGAGTTCAAAAATCGGTACTCAAATTTACCCCCTTCCTATTAAACTTATATATTTGATGATGATCTTATCTTTGAGAGCTTGTGAAATGTTCAAAAGTGTAGATTTGGCAATGGCATTTTGGCATTTGAATAGCTACATGTATCTTCTATATACTCTATAAGTGGCTAACGGGGTATATATCTGCGAGTTCAACAATCGGTACTCAAAGTTACCCCCTTCCTATTAAACATATACATTTGATGATGGTCTTATCTTTGAGAGCTTGTGAAATGTTCAAAAGTGTAGATTTAGCAATTGGATTTGACATATTAATAGCTACATGTATTTTCTATATACTCTAAAAGTTGCTAACGGGGTATATCTCTGGGAGTTCCACTATCGGTACTCAAAGTTAACCCCCCTTTCCTACTGAACTTATTTTATTTGATGATGGTCTTATCTTTGAGAGCTTGTGAAATGTTCAAAAGTTTAGATTTGGCAATGGGATTTGGCATATGAATAGCTACATATATCTTCTATATACTCTATAAGTGGCTAACAGGGTATATCTCTGGGAGTTCCACAATCGGTACTCAAAGTTACCCCCACCCCCTTTTTCCCATTAAATTTATATATTTGATGATAGTCTTATCTTTGAGAGCTTGTAAAATGTTCAAAAGTGTAGATTTAGCAATGGGATTTGGCATACGAATAGCTATGTGTATTTTCTATATACCCTATAAGTTGCTAACGGGGTATATCTCTGGGAGTTCCACAATCGGTACTCAAAGTTACCCCCCTTTTCTATTAAACGTATGTATTTGATGATGGTTTTATCTTTGAGAGCTTCTGAAATGTTCAAAAGTGTAGATTTAGCAATGGGAATTGGCATATTATGAGCTACATGTATCCTCTATATACTCTATAAGTGGCTGACGGGGTATGTCTCTGGGAGTTCCACAATCGGTACTCAAAGTTAAACCCCCCCCCCTTCTTATTAAACTTATATATTTGATGATGGTCTTATCTTTGAGAGCTTGTGAAATGTTCAAAAGTGTATATTTTGCACTGGCATTTGGCATATGAATAGCTACATGTATCGTCTATATACTCTATAAGTGGCTACTGGGGTATGTCTCTGGGAGTTCCACAATCGGTACTCAAAGTTACCCCCCTTAACTATTAAACTTATATATTTGATGATGGTCTTTGAGAGCTTGTGAAATGTTCAAAAGTGTAGATTTAGCAATGGCATTTGGCATATGAATAGCTACATGTATATTCTATATACCCTATAAGTGGCTAACGGGGTATATCTCTGGGAGTTCCACAATCGGTACTCAAAGTTACCCCCCTTTCCTATTAAACGTATGTTTTTAATGATGGTCTTATCTTTGAGAGCTTGTGAAATGTTCAAAAGTGTAGATTTAGCAATGGGATTTGGCATATTATCAGCTACATGTATCCTCTATATATTCTATAAGTGGCTGATGGGGTATATCTCTGGGAGTTCCACAATCGGTACTCAAAATTACCCCCCCCCCCTTCTTATTAAACTTATATATTTGATGATGGTCTTATCTTTGAGAGCTTGTGAAATGTTCGAAAGTGTAGATTTTGCAATGGCATTTGGCATATGAATAGCTACATGTACCTTCTATATACTCTATAAGTGGCTAACGGGATATATCTCTGGGAGTTCCACAATCGGAACTCAAAGTTACCCCCCTTTCCTATTAAACGTATGTATTTGATGATCGTCTTATCTTTGAGAGCTTGTGAAATGTTCATGTGTAGATTTAGCAATGGGATTTGGCATATGAATAGCTACCTGTATCTTCTATATACTCTATAAGTGGCTGACGGGGTATATCTCTGGGAGTTCCACAATCGGTACTCAAAGTTACCCCCCTTCCTATTAAACTTATATATATTTGATGATAGCCTTATCTTTGAGAGCTTGTAAAATGTTCAAATGTGTAGATTAAGCAATGGGATTTGGTATATGAATAGCTACATGCATCCCGTATATACCCTATAAGTGGCTAACGGGGTATATCTTTTTGAGCTCCACAATCGGTACTCCAAGTTACCCACCCCCCCCCCCCCTTAACTATTAAACTTATATATTTGATGATGGTCTTATCTTTGAGAGCTTGTGAAATGTTCAAAAGTGTAGATTTAGCAATGGGATTTGGCATATGAATAGCTACATGTATCTCCTATATACTCTATAAGTGGCTAACGGAGAATATCTCTGGGAGTTCCACAATCGGTACTCAAAGTTACCCCCCTCCTTCCTATTAAACTTATATATTTGATGATGGTCTTGTGAAATGTTCAAAAGTGTAGATTTGGCAATGGCATTTGGCATATGAATAGCTACATGTATCCTCTATATACTCTATAAGAGGTCCACAATCGGTACTCAAAGTTACCCCCCCCCCCCTCATTTCTTATTATTGATACATGTATATACTTTGTATCTTAGATAAGCTTCATGTTAACCTCGTATAGCAAATAAAAAATACCAGTAGGTACCTCTTTAGTATAAATATTGGTGTAGTAATTCGGTCATTTATATATTTCTCTTAAGTGATTTTTTCAATATTTGCATGAAATTGTCTGTACAATTTAGTCTTATCGTGACACATGCAATGCTAGTATTGTATTAAATTATATAAGATACATTTAAATGGAGTGTTTTTAAGGAAATAAGTTTTTTAACGAACTACTTTTACGGGTATTCATTTAATCATAGCTTTTAATCAGTCAGGTGGTCCTTGGTCTATGTAATAAACTTGGTAAAACATCAACGCATCTTTGTTTTTCACTATTTGTATATTATGATACATGATAATTACAAAATAGAATATCTATTTTCATTTGTGTTCGCATTTGCCTAGACTTGCTACAAGTCCCTCTCTATGTGATATGTTTAGTTAAGATATTATATTTCACTGATAAGAAATATCTCACATTTCTCTTTGATACTTAAT
This sequence comes from Arcuatula senhousia, assembly GCA_963971305.1. Taxonomy (NCBI): domain Eukaryota; kingdom Metazoa; phylum Mollusca; class Bivalvia; order Mytilida; family Mytilidae; genus Arcuatula; species Arcuatula senhousia. Next base: position 24,860,355 of record OZ020307.1, read on the forward strand.
GACCCTTAAATATAATTTTGAAATTGAAAATTAATTATAATTAGAAAGGGACTTGTAACAAGTCTAGCATTTGCCTTACTTCGTTTTTCGGTCGTCATACATATCAGTTTGGCGGACTTTTTATTTCTGTTCGCTGGAAATTGTTTGCTAGCTTGTTTTTGCACAATGTTCGCTGGGTATTGTTCGCTAGCTTTTTTGTTCGCTATGTATTGTTCGCTAGCTTGATTCTGGGGCTCGGGAGAGCTCTTTGACCGACTGATATTTTCAAACAGAAAACAACAAAGTTAGCAATAAACAAAAACATAACCATGCATTCAAAATGAGACGGGCATAGTCATTCATATCATTAGCACGGCTACCAATTGATCCCAATCACAGCCGAATGCTGTGACGAAAAAATCCTAAGAGGAACTTCCGGCAGAGGAACCAAAATTGTTATTTTGGATAGACGTGTCTGTTTATTTTGACTCCGTGTGTTGCTTTAAAGGGAAAATGATAAAATCTAAGAATGTCATCATACCCTTTGATTATTCCCCTGTTACTTATTAAAAGCTCGTTCTCATCTTTTACGGAATAACGACTCTAGAACTTTTGGCAGTTGGGGGTGGTAAGGGCCGGCTTGATTAGACTCAAACACAAAGACATCATGCAGAAACACATTAAATAATGACAACTTAAATAAAAAAAAACCATAAAACTAATAACAAAAACTCATATTTTCTGTTGGTCAGTTTCAATTGTATTGTTTACTTTGATAATATCTTTTTGGTTGGTATTCCATTAGTTTGTTAGTAAGGGTGTGATTGTGAGCCAGAAGTCTTTGGATTAGGCACCACCTGCACATCTTTTTATGAAGGAATTGTTAACAGTTTTTTATTGAGCTTTGTGACTAGGTTTCTTTGGGTTTTGTATGCTACCCAGTTTGCCTTAGTTTTTATTATTTTTTTCAAACTTTTTATATAACATTCTTATAAATAGCAGATTTTAGCTTTTTGTTCATATATGGTGTTTGTTTTGAAAGTTTTTTTTCTTTTCTTCAAAGGTGCGTGATTTTTTTTTTGCTACCTTAGTCTAGATGAATTTGTTGTTATTTGCATAGGCAGTGTTGACATATAGGTTGTTATCAATAAGAAATCATCTTCATCAAAACTTTTAAGGGGGTACTTGCACCAAACACCAAAAATTTCCTGTCAATAGATTTTCTTTAAAATTTGCAAATAGACACATCAAGAGATACACTTTGAAAATCCACCTCGAAAAAGGCATGCTTCTGAGTTAGTTTTCGAGATAAATGGTTCTGAAGTTTGGATTTTTTACATTGAAATGTTAAAGAAAGTACATAATTTTAAAGGAAAATTCTGATTTTTGAAAAATCTGATCAATAGAATTTTGATTTTTTTTTTATATTATATCAGGCTGTTATATTGCTTGAAAATGATATGAAGAAAATGGGGTGCTTCTGAGCTCGTTTTTCAGATAAATACAAAAATATGTCAAAAAGTGATCAAAATTTGCAAATTTAGACATAAATTATCTCCCTTTGTCAAAATGCAGAAATATGAGAATCCATTAGGTTTGAAGAATATTTCATAAAATGAAACTAACAAAATAAAGAAAAAAATAGTTTTAATGCTTTTAATATCAAAACAAAGTTAAGAATATATCATTATGATATTTTTTAAATGGAATTTCAAAATCTTGAACACCTTTTAGTATTAAATTAAATGGCAAGTTTAAATTAATTTTTGGCTGGTCATGTGATCACCTGCAAGTTCCCCCAAGATTGATTTATGGAGATGTCTGCTACATATCAATTGTACAGCAAAAAAAATTATGAACGTCACTAAGACCAGTGCCGAAATTGCAAATCTTCCTACATTTGATTTTCTGATTTGTTAAATAAGATATATGAACATGGGTTTAAAATTATAAGTAAAACAGATAAAAATATCAGATGTTCTGGTATTATACTTTTCATGACATTCATTTTTCACAAAAGTCTGACAAAGAATTGGGGGTGGTAAAGGGGGGGTACGTGCACGGATGAACGGCCAATAAAAAATGACAATCACGATGAACGGCCAATGAAAAAATGATAATCACGATGAACGAAAAATGAAATAGAGAAACACGATGCACGATGAACCTCCATGCACGGCTGAACGGGAAATAAAAAATGCTCAACACGATGCACGAAAAAAACCCTTTACCACCCACAGAATTGTTCGATCCGAAAAAATACCAAGTTTACAAAGTCGCTGAGGCGTGAAAATAGAGTCAGGGTAACATGGCACTATGTCAGTTTCGAAGTGTCTGAATACCAAGTATCAGATGTCTAGGTTTTATACTTTTCAAGTACTTCATTTTCTATGAAGTTTAAAATCTGAAAAAGACATCATATTTAAGTTTACAGAGTCATTGAAGCGTTAACATAAGGTCAAAGTCACATGACATAGTGCCGGTTGCGTAACCCCCCCCCCCCCCCCAGATCAGATTCCTAGTTATTATACTTTTCAACCAATTCATTTCCACAATGGTCTTGTGCCCGGTGTCTCGCTTCTTCGTCCCAGGCGATACCAAATTAATTTGTTTTTATTTTAAATTGTCTAAGATTCAACTCAACGATTGGTCTTGTAATGTATCTATATTGAAGTCTAAGTATAAAATCGGAGAATAACAAAACAGTCGGGCGATAAACCTGTATGTATTTTTTTCACGTCATTTCATGTTCATTTTATAAGGCCCGTCGTGTTCATCTCCGGCCTTGTTTAACTTTATATATTTCAATGATGTACGCCCTCCTAAAGTGCTTGAAAATTCCATTGTGGAAAGATTCTCCCAGTATTATTAGTAACACCTTATCGCCCGACTGTTTTGTTATTCTCCGATTTTATTGTACCAGTTTTTTAATAACTTTGCATCGTTTTCGATCCAGTCTGCTTCTCGACGGTTTAGTAAGAGTTTTCTGGTTTTCTTTAGACCCTAGTATATTAAAGTAGTGATACAGCTCTACTCGGAAACTCCTCAACTCGCAGAGCCATGATGAAGATTACAAAATCAACAAAAGCAGCGGACTGTATCTTGAGGCAAACACTTATAAAGTGCGCTAAGTTTAGAACTTGTTAAACATGTTAAATGATAATAAAAGACTACCCAAATAGTTACATAGAAGGAAATAAGTGAGCCTTGCAAGTTCGACTTTACCAGGAATAGAAAATACAGGTCTATGATGAAACCAACAGTCGTTGATACAAAATACCTTCGTTGGCTAAGAGATTATGGAATAATGTACTCGAAGATCTGCACAATATTATCCACTTAAATTACGGAATATTTGAGATTTTAGATTGCTAAATTATGAGAAAAGGCTTCCTTTTAGCGAAAATTAGCCCATGTATTTCACATGTTTATATCATAAAATATTTTCAGTTCAAAGGGGGTTAACTATTAACATTATGTATTGTATTTTTAGTCTTGGGCCAATGCAAGACAGCGAGCAGTGACCTCTGGTCATGTTGAAGACTGCTGGCTGTTTTCAATTGTGATTTTTTAAATTGCCGTTAATGTTGGTTGTGTCGCATGCACTTATTCCACATCTCTTTATCGTCTATTAAGCTATAATACTTTAAAATATTTAATATTGATACCCAAACGTCTTATTACATTTTACTGGTTGTTCTCGACGGGTCGTATTTTGCCTATCTTCTTTGACATTTGAGATTGATCATTCCTGCTTAGCTGCAAAAATGTTGCTCCTTACATTAATTTAGCACAAGTCTTTTGAAGAGCGGAGGAAGGAAGGTTGCATCAGATTTTCTCTATATCTCTTAAACTTTTTGATGTACGAATCAAGAAAGTTGTCCGATAAAACTGGTCTATTCATAGATTAGAAGCGACGGACATGTTTGTTTTACGGATAAAAAAAATCGACACACAGCTTATGTGCAAGAAACCCAAAGATCAATCGTACCAAGTTCATGGACCAAGTTTCATTAAATTCTGCTTAGCAGTTTCAGAGGAGAAGATTTTTAAAATATGATAACGAACGACGACGACGGACGCCAAGTGATGGCAATAGCTCACCTTGACCATGGTCCAGATGAGCTTAAAAACCTAATGTACTTGAATTGCAGAAAGTGAGACCGGAAATACTCCCGGGTATGGTGCATTACAAATCTGAGGACCGCTTAGTTGCGCCGCCCAATCAAAGATGTGGAAGGTGCTACATGTACATTAATGTAGCAATCATTAATAATGTTTTCATCCAATGAAGAATGTTGTAATACTCCAAAATAAGCACCGACCAAAGCATACGCTATTTTTGACCCATTAAGAATCATTGACAAATTTGGTTCAATAAAGATGTTTGTGGATCTTAATGAGCTTATTATTTCGGCAAAGCAATAGGGTATAACCGTTTGCAATAGCAGGTGAGCTCAGAAAAAATCTAAACCCCTATTTACACTACAATGCTTCAAGAACCAGATAAAATTGAGAAATTCTTATTGATATAAATTGTTAAAAATGTTCTCATAGCACGTAATTTGGTAACCTATAAAAGCTTAATTTTACGACCAGAGGCTACTAGAACCTTGAATGATTTTAAAATTGGAATTAATTGCTTATTTAATGTTGTTATCCGACATGTCGGTATTCACTTTCATAAAATTCATTGACTTTTAAGGGGAACATCTATTCCCGTTGCTCTATATCGAATTCGTTCTATTCAATACAATTTGGTTTTCACCCTTCCATTTTTTCTTATTTGAGAAGTTACTCCTGCAAATACATGTATCGATATACAGCATAACCAAATTAACCGTTTTAGACCCGTTTTGGTATTTTTACATTGAAAATCAAGGCCAAGATCAAAATATGAGATGCAACTGCACCGTCCAATCCATATGCATACCAAGTTTCATTAACCTACATGTAGGATTTACAGTTCAGGAACTAAGATATGAAGGTGGTAAAAATCACCCTACCTGAAAATACAAGTGATTCTTGGCTACTACCAGGACATATGCATATGAAGGTTTATCATCTTATGACTCGTATTTCCTGATAAAGGTGCTTATAAAACATTTACATTCTTTTGGATGTATTGAAAAATGTTACAGTATCAAGGTCAATGTCAATTGATGAGAATGCATCTGTGCTAAGCCACTACTTGGACATATGCATACAGTTTCTTATTTTCTCGGGATGTGATGTTGCTCATCAATATTAGAAATTTTGTTATTATCCTTCAGATTTCTGCAAAACAAAAAATTGGTCTAGTAGAGTGCATTTGGACCATAACCATTTGTAAAATTTCTGAATCTGTCCTGCACTCCCCTTTGAAGATAGGACACAATATACATGTCTACAACTTCAAAAGTTGATTATATACTGGTAGATGAAAGCTTTCACAAGTTAAAATATTAAACAAAAAAATATTTTGACAGACTCAAGTAATGGACACAAATAAAGATACCCAAAATACAGCATGCCCATACCTAGAATGACTGAGAACATAAACCTGACAGGACTATAGAATGACAGGCTTACATAGGTAAAATAGTAAACCCATATCCTTGACACAGGGGTATAAAAAGATTGTACCTGACCACTAAATTTCATTTTAAAGCCCACAATAGAAGTGTATTCACAAATCAAAGTTGAAAAGAAACAAAATCCTTGACTCACACAAATGAAAGATATGACAAAGGCTTCAACATAAATCAAAACTATCATAAACTAAAACAAAAAGTTTACAAACTTTATTAAAACAATACATGTTATAACTAGTTATTTTGAAAAAAAAACGTGCAAAACCTGATGTTGCCATTTCATTAAAACCTTGTATATGGGTATAAAATCAAAAGATTAGAGCGCTATATTGTAAGAAATTGCCGTCTATTTTTACAATATCTGAGTATGTTTTTTGACATAAGAATATGCCATCTAGCACTTGGTTGATGAACACATGATTTTCAAATCTACAAAGATAAGAGAGCACTAATCTGAATTCTGTAATTTCATTCATAAACATTTGTAGAGACATTATAGAGTATTCCCCTGAGGCTCTGCAGCATGCATTCTATAAAGATACAACCAAATAAGGAATTGTCTTATGCAATGACATCACTTCCTTTACAAAGAGGTATCAATACATGAATGTCATCCATAACAGCTAAACAAAATTCCAATAGATCACAGAAAAACAAATTAAGCTCGAAAGAGTTTCCAAATTAGTACACTGTTCTTGAAGCTAAAAAAGGTAATATTGTTCCAGTCACTGAAAGGCATTATGGGTAGTGATTTAAATATCCATCTCAAATTGAGGCTGGTCTTCATTACCAGTAGCTTCTGCAAGTATAATAATAACATTGAATTATTTTATATTGGCAAGATGAAAATTGCTGGTTAAAAAGAAAAGTAACTTAAAAATAATGAAACGTTTGTAGCATTTACATTCTGTGTAGTGGAGTTTTATTATTCTGGATTGTTTGTTACATGTACATGTATGTTCAGTTTTACAAGTTTAAAATTGGGACACTTATACCCTTCTTTCATTGCTGATGTAGTACATGTACAAATGTATTTAGTCAGCATTACAATAGAAAATTTTGTTTACAATGTTCCCTTTTTATTAGTAAACCATTCATTGAAGCTGAAGAGACAATCCAAAATATACTACATGTAGTGGTGGAAATTTTGATGAAGGCCTAGGCCTATGGCCGAAATGTCTAATAAATGGTTTATTTAATTTTTACAATTGGATTTGAATATAATTCCCTCTGCATTTTTAAGAAACAATTTACAAAAGTATAATTATGTTCCCATTAAGCAATTCTGACCTTTCTTCTGGACTGGATTTTGTTGTGTCCCGTTCTCTTTCGGGATATCAACTTCACCTGGACAAGTTATACCAGGGATTTTAGCCATGTTGGGTGGAGGACTTCTAGTTAAAGGCGAATTTCTACATTGCATCAAGAAATTCCTCTCGTAAAATATCTTTGTACCTGAAAAGTAAATATAATTTTTTCCAACTAAATCGAAGTATTTTTTCAGCACTGAATAATAAAATCTTTGACTTACAAATTTACATGTACATGTACCAAAGGTACATCCAAATGGGCCATCTTTAATGCAATTCAGGTTTAAAAGAACTTAGGAATATACAAATAAACATGTTTTTTTATGCCAGTTATATGGCATACCCAAGTTTTAAATATGTATTCAGTGGGTACCTCATTTCTAGCTTTATCAATGATACATTTGTACATGTACATGTATATCAATTCTGGACTATGAAACTAAAATCTGTACTTGAAGGCTGAAATCTGAGCAATTAGCATAATTTTACATTGTTCACATGGTCTATGCACATGATGCACTGTTATATAATTCCCATATTATTTCAATAAATGTGAAATTTATATAAGGATGATTTCACTTACATGAGTCATGAGATATGAACAGATGTTTAGTACATGTACCATGAAACGCAGAATGAATGTTAAATGACCTTCAACTCATGTCATGTACAATGTACAAATGACAAATAATTATTTAAAATATTGAAATGATTTTCTCTGAACTCTCAGGCATGGCATTAAAAAAGTTCAAATAGTTCAAAATACCAATTGTTAAAGTATCTACATACATACATGTAATATGTACTTTTATATATTGTTATTGCTTTACATCAAATGCATGTTTGTAAACAAACATTTTACATGCTTGTCTAAGTACAAAAAGTTCAACGACCTTAGCTTGGTAACATTACATCATACATGCTATCAATACAAATATCAGGGGAGATTAATAATATCTATAAATAGGTCATTATGATTATGTTATTTATAAACAATAAAAATAGAACTGTATGCAATATCTCTCTTTTACATTTTTAATCAAATTAAAAACAAAATTATTTATGAAATCAATCATACATGTAAATGTGTTTTTTTAACAATGCATAATTTAAAACAGAATAATGTGGAGTAAGGGGAACAACTCTAATTTATCATTTACAAGTTACAACAAAAAAATGTATGAACACAAATTAATTTTGCCCTATACAGGGTTCCAAATATTTTTTGGACACAAAGTTCAAGGGTTTTTCAAGGACTTTTCAAGGGTATTGAAGTCATTTTCAAGGATTAAACTAAATAGTCCACAAAAATTTAAAAAAACCAATATTTTTCTGCCTTTTTTATCAAACGGTTAACAAATCTGCATATTACTATATTCCGGGGTTTTTCGAGGATATTTGATAAAATTCAAGGACATTGAAATGAAATGACATTCAAGGACTTTTCCAGGTTTCCTTGAATTCAAGGATCATTGAAGGATGGCGTGGGAACCCTGCCTATATTTATACATGTATATGCATCATATTAGACTTGAGAGACATTAAAATTAATGCAAAATGACCATAAACATTTAATCAGAACAGTCTGAGCAAAGAATTTTATTCAGAAAACAAGTGTGGACTCTTCAAAGTTTGTCTTGCCTACCATGCCTACTGGTACCCTCACAAAAGTCTTTAGACATGTTAGAGTCTAAAATCATGTACATGCATGCTTTGGTAGACATACATACATGTACATGCAATGCAACTTAACATTTTTTTGCATGGAAACTTCAAACCATTTGATAAGATAAACTCCTATACCTGATGTTGTTGTTTGCTCCTTTTACACCTCATATTTTCTTGAAAATTGTAAGAGATATTCAATTGCAAATCTAAATGATTGCTATTAAAAAACGACACTTTTTTTCATGCTTATCTGACTTCTGATCACCAAATTCTTATCTGGGATTTTGTTAACAAACATTTGTCATATTTATTAATGACTTGCATTCCATTTAAAAGAACATGCACACTTTTTTTCAGTCATTGACTTAAGTGGATGTTGTGAGTGTATCTTTATATACAGTGTGTACATATATAATAATAAGGGTGATGAACATGAAATGATGAAAAATATGGGGGTGGGGTAGGAAACATTGGAACAGTAAATTTTGAGATCACTTGAGAGAAGGAGAAGTGGGTAGGAACAGAATATTAAGCTATAATTTGGCAATTTTGTATTATGTGCATAAAGCATTGGACTTTCGACACAGGTTGGTTCACTATATTATACTTGACAACTCCTCAGACAAGGCCTACCCTATAGATGTAATATATTTCAGCCACCTGGTTGCTCTGTGGATTGAGCACTAACCAAAGTTGTTCCGCTGACATCATTGCACACTCTTCTTGTTCGAGCATCATTGTAAACAATATGGTGCCATCTATTGACTCCTACAGATTTAGGCATTAGATTCAGGGCAAGGCTAGCCCTAAAAGCCTCGAAGGAGGTGGAATTTATATTAGCGTCTGCCAGTTGGTTCCAGTCATGAACAGGTCACATAAAAAAAGAGGTTCTGTAGATGGAAGTGTTACTCTGGTTTACTTTATAGCACTTGTTGTCTTGTAGTTCGTGCATGGGTTTCCAAGATTTTGGTTGTAACAAAGTCTGGCTTACGTGTGGCACGGATATGTCGTTTATTTCTATCAAATTGTTTGAAGCAAAATGTATGTAATATCATACCATAGGATACCATAGGATCATTAATGGACGCTGGCTGCTTCTGCTGCCACTATATCCATATCTTCGTTATTCTCTACTTGAATATTTGACTTCACGTGACTTCTGGTGTGGATGTTGTCAATGTCCATTGTGAAGTCAAATTTGCATTCTTGTGTTTCCCAATACTTGTCTAGGGCTTTTTCAAAGTCAAGGACTTTTTTACAGTTTACAACTTTTTCAGGAAGGCTATTCCAAGTGTCCACTACTCTCTGGGTAAAGCTGAACTTTCTTGTGTTCAGTTTGGATCTCTCCTTTAATATCTTCTTATTGTGGCCTCTTGTAGTGGTTTCTGGCATAGATGGAAAGAACCCTTCTGTGACCTCCATATCATATATACCAGACATGATCTTGAATGTCTCTATCATGTCCCCCCTGATCCTTCTATATTTTAATGTTGGCATTTTAAGCTTTTGAAGCCTTTCTTTGTATGGGAGGTCTTTTAGCGAAGGTATTTGTTTTGTTGCCCTTCTTTGTACATTTTCGACTTTTTCTATGTCGGCAACTTTAAAGGGTGACCAGACCGATTCAGCATATTCAAGGTGTGGTCTCACTAGTGCTTGAAATAGGTATCTGAAGCTGCACTGATCAAGATGGGTGTATGTTCTTCTTATAAGGCCCATTATGCTGTTGGCTTTATTTACCTGATTTTGTATATGTGTTGTAAAGGACAGATGTTCATCTACTGTTACGCCAATATCCTTCTCCCCCTCTGATTTTTCCAGGTAAACTTTATCTCTTTTGTCACTGTATAAATGATAGCTTTTTTTCCTGCAATTTGGTTTATTCTTACTTGATATGGTGACTAGCTTGCATTTATGATGATATCATAGGATGCTATATTGTAAACAACTGTCACATGGTCTTGGAGTCGGCCATTTTGAAATAAACATGCATGTTTACAAACAAATGAAAATTTTGTGGTCAAAATGTGGAGCATTATTTTTTGCTGAAATTTATAATTGCAATGATGATATAAAATACCATATGCCTTATGTTAAGGAGAAATTTGTATGCTCACCTCCCGGAGTTGTAGAAAATAAAGATCCACCAGGAGTGGTGCTGTAATCATTTGGAAGTTGTGATAAATCGTTTAAAACTACACGTCTGGGAATGCTCTGTCCTTTAACATGTTGTTGAGGGGACCCAGACTTTGACATAGTAAGATAAAATCAACGAAATTTAATTGACAAGCGGCTAAACCCTTTCTTTCTTCCAGTCAATCTTATTTTCCTTCCAGACCAGTTCAACTCTACTCTCGATCAAAACACAAACAAGTCACATGGCACGATGACACGACGACCTCAGACGGAAAGTTCCGAGGTTACAACGAGGTGAAGTAATTGAGTGGGAAATTTCAAACATGACAAATTATTACTATGTTATCTTATTTTATACATTTGTTGCCAAATAATGACATTGTCAAAGCTACATTTACATAGTAAACTACCAGACGATTTCTTCTTCTTCTGTAAGTGACTCAGGTTTGAGTATATTGACCTATATTCGCACTGTTGTCACTGTGACCCAATAAAACAGTTCCACTATATAGGCAAAGACCAGGGAATGCCATAAAGCACCGTCCCTTGGTACCTTCTGCTAACAGATTACATTATCAATATCTAGTCTGTCCGCTTTTGGTACAAGGATGGCATTACCCGTGTCTTGCAGCCTATTACACAATGGAACAATTTAACAAAAGTACCACTAGTACCGATTATCATAAAGTGACAAATCATTTATAAAAAGACATATTCCTCTCGCCCTGGCTGTACCTGGGTCTATATATTAACACATGAACTATCATAGATAATATTTATTATTTATTGTTATACACATTTTATATGCACTGTAATATGCCCCCATGTGGGCCCATTATTATGGATAATAAAATATTCTTCTTCTTCTTCTTCTATACAGCTAAAACGTTCCATATTTGAAATTAACAAACCCAAATAGTCGAAGGATACTAAGGGGTGGACCACTTAACTTGAAGGGGGCGGGGCCTTGGATGTTTCTTTTGGTCAATATTTATTTTTCATAGGTGTCGCGACATTATTATCATTATCTTATGAAATCCTTCTTCACAATATTTTTTTCTTACCCTCTGTTGCCAAAATATGTTTTAATTTCATCAAAAATAATTTTCAGAATATTTTTTTTAGGAAAAAAAAACAAGCCCCCCCTTTGAGTTAAATGGTCGGTCCCTAACAAAATTACGAATAAGTGATCATAACGGCTTAGAAATACCATTAACATACAAATCCAAGAACAAGTAAAAAATGGAAAATCAGTAGAAGAGATCTGGATCACTTTCAAAACTAGCATGAAAAGATTAGAAGAAATACACATTCCACACAAGATAGATACACATCGTGATAGTCTTTCCATGGCTTACACCTGAGATACGCAAACTCATTAGACGCCGTGATAGATTGTATAAAAAGAAGAAGAAATCAGCAGACAAGAAAACAGCTGAAAAATTCAGGATAACGAAAAGAAGGGTACAAAGAGAACTAAGAAGGGCATATTGGAGATATATTGAAAATATTGTAACACCACCAGAAGACAGTAACACACAAAATGGAACATGCATGAAGAAATTTTGGACTTTCATCAAGCATCAGAAAACAAATAGTCAGGGAGTAGCACCACTTCGCAGCCATGGAATTTTACATGCAAATCACATTGACCAAGCAAACATCCTTAACCAGCAATTTCAATCAGCATTCTCATCCAAAGATACGTACAATGACAATGAATTCAAATCCAGATGTAACATGTCAGGCCATTACCAGCCAGCAGATGAACTCACAATCACTGAAAATGGGGTGCTCAAGCTAATATGAATCTACTAAGAAACATAAATCCAATCAAGGCAGCAGGACCTGATGACCTTAAACCTAGACTACTAAAGGAACTAGCAGACCAATTAGCTCCAATACTCACTACCATCTTCAATAAATCACTGAATTCTGGGGAAGTTCCATCTGATTGGAGAACAGCTAATGTATGTCCTGTATTCAAAAAAGGAGAACGCTACAGAGCTGAGAATTATCGCCCCATATCACTTACGTACCTGTATATGTTGCAAATTAATGGAGCACATAATAACCAGCCATATCATGAGTCATGCAGATAACAACAACATCCTATATCCACTTCAGCATGGATTCCGCAGCAAACGATCCTGCGAAACACAACTAATTGAATTTGTAGATGATATCACAAACAACATGAGTGCAGGTAAGCAGACTGGCATTCTGATCATGGATTTTTTCAAGGCTTTCGACAAGGTCAATCATAGCCTCCTTACCAACAAACTGAATCATTATGGTATTAGAGGGAAGGTAAACAAATGGATAGCAAGCTTCTCAAGTTGTCAAACAGATCACAAGCTGTAGTCGTGGATGGAGAAAAATCATCTAACATCGATGTCGATTCTGGAGTACTTCAAGGCTCAGTTTTAGGCCCTGCATTATTTCTCTTCTACATCAACGACATGCCAGAGGGAATAATATCAACCATAAGATTATTTGCAGACGACACCATTGCATACCTTACAATTTCATTAGACATTGATGTTCAGGATCTACAATCAGACCTGGATAAGGTGGCAGAATTGGAATCAAGATGGAAAATGTCTTTCCACCCAGACAAGTGCAACCTGCTAACAATAACCCGCAAATCTCAACCAATACAAACATCATACAGACTACATGGCAATACTCTCGAATCAGTTACCAGCGCAAAATATCTTGTACCTTCAACACAGAACTACGATGGAATGAACATGTCTCAAACATCTGCAATAAAGCAAACAAAACAATCGGATTCCTTAAGAGAAACATTAACATCAGCTCCAAATCTGTCAAAGAGAATGCATATAAGACACTAGTCAGACCATCAGTGGAATATGCAAGTTCCGTCTTGGACCCATATACAAAATCAGACATAGACCGCCTAGAAATGGTTCAAAGACGTAGTTACCAACACCCATTATAGTAGTAGAGCAAGCATCACAGATAAAATCAAAGAGCTAAATTGGAAATCTCTTGAACAACGAAGGAGGGATACAAGACTCACATTGCTATACAAGATAGCCAATGACAAAGTAGCCATTAAGAAGGAAGGGCGGCTTATACCACCAGGCCGCCTCTCAAGGAACATGCACGAGAAAAGCTTCCAAATACCATCGGCCAGCAGTGACTATCTGAAGAGCTCCTTCTTTCCGCGCACCATCCGGGATTGGAACGGTCTTCCTTCAGGCCAGGTGTCAGCACCGTCAGTTGAGGCATTCAAGTCCTCTCTGGCACAGCTGGCTTAATACTACATTCACTTGGGGGGTGGGGCATGCGTACCAGAAACATGGCAGAATAATCAGTACGTTGATTGTGGCCATTATCTGGCAGAAGCAGAAGAAATAGAACTAAGAACTTGGGCGTTATAAGAAAATAGCCCGTGAACATCGGGTATGTAAAAAATGTCTAGTATTAGATGATGACTATCATTTTATGCTTGAATGATCATTGAATAAGGAACCAAGGAAACAATTTTTAAGACTAATTATAGTCTCACAACCAGAATTTAACCAACTTGAACCACTTGATAAACTTAAAAATGTTTCAGGGTGGGAAACGTACGTCATCAACAACGTTTCGTACACACCGGGAAAACGGTGCCGACGACAACACACGGTAAGAACTTTCTCACTTTATTTACTTATTTTCTGCAATAATCTTATACAAACGTTCTCAACATATCCCTATTCGTCCGAGAGGTGTATTAATGTTTCAAATTGTACGATTTAAGCGCTAGTTTTCTCAAACACTTCGACACTTTCGTTTTTGAGGTAACGTTTCGGCCACATTTTTTCTCCATAAACATTATTTTAAGTGTAAATACGCATTTTAGTCAATAAACGTCTGCTCCAAAATCTGCAAATAGTCGAATAAAGTTCCCGAATTTAATTGTTTTAAAGAAAACACCTTATTTTGTGTATCTAGAAAACTTTTTTCAAAAAACGTTGTCGTGAACATTCGCAACGAGTTGCGTTGTCGTCCACATTTCTTTGCTTAACGTTAGACATGTATCTAAAACTAATTTAGTTTTGATTTTGTCATATCTATTCTAACATGTGCCACCATAAACCTGTTTATTTTTAATAATGAACATCCCTAACAAAATTTGGTCAACTTGGCCTATCTTTTCCTCAAGAATGGCTCGGGTTAAAGTTTTGGTTTAGGTCCATATCTCAGCATCTGACTATATCAGGTCAGTGGGTACAACTCAGGGTATACAACTTAGATAGTTACCACCATCTGTATCAAAATAAGGCCACCTTGACCCACGTTTTCCGCAAGTATAACTCTGCAGGCTTAATTTTTGATTAATGACCATATCTCAGTAATATACATGTCTATGGTAACTGCAAGTGGAAAATGAGTGATATTTCGGGTAAGAGGTTATATCTTGGACAGTAACCAACATCTGTTCCAGATTTATATCACCTTGACTTACATTTTGATGTAACGAAAGAGGGGATTATCTGTCATGTGGGACTGCTCCATTTCGGGACGGACCATTTAAGTTGAAAGGCTTGGTTTTTTGTTTTAAATATGTCAGATTTTTTTCCGCACAAAGCACGGAAAAAGTATCTATTTTTCCGGAAGGGCGGCTTTAGGCGTCGCATCAATTTTTTTTCATTATAAGCATTATTTTATATGGTACTAAAAGTCCTTCTTCAGAATATTTTTTTCTTACCCTCTGCTGCCAAAATATTTTTTCATCAAAAATAATTTCAGAATTTTTTTTTTTGGGGGGGGGTGCAAGGCCCCCGGCTCCTTCAAATTAAATGGTCGGTCCTTAAACCTTAAAGATATGACGCACAAACATGCAACATGTTCTTTATAGCACAAACAAGAGCCTTATGATTGCTCACCTGACTATTAGGTCGAAATGTTTGGCTATTAGGCAAGAACAACTTTATCTCCAAGCACATTGGAGTTGGGGAGGGGATATAGCGTTTGATTTGTTCGTTCGTGTGTACGCACGTAATGATAGGAACTACACACAATAAAGGGACGATAATTGGTCAGTTGGTATATTTTGGATAGTAGTCAGCACCCGTACCTAATTTTGGTCACCTTGATCTTTTTTTTTTGCAAGAATGATTCAGGTTTAAGTTTTGGTTTATGTCCATATCTCAGTAACTTCAAGTAATAGAGATATGATATTGGGTCAGTGGGCACATATTGGATTGTAACCAGCAACATTGACCTACATTTTCTGCATGAATGGCTAAGGTTGAAGTTTTTCTTAGTAACTGCAAGTGGTAGAAGAATGATAAAATGGTAAAGGGGTATATCTTGGATAGTAACCAACATCTGTTCCAGATATAGATCACCTTAACTTACATTTTAATTTACTCCGGTAACAGGCGATGGGATTAGCTGTCGTTTGCGACTGTCCCGTTTCATTATTTGACATTGGAAGGGTGATATGACCACATTAAATAGATAAAGGCAGTAAAGTCAAGAAAGTAGAGTTCAATTACCTGAACATCTTAGCAATCGAATTAAGTTTTTTTTTTTGCCAGCTTTAAAGCAAAAATAGCTATTTTAATGTTAAAGCGAACAAGACTCGCAGGGAATGATTTGATGACTTCAATACAATAGAGCTAAAACTTTTTCTCGTACTTTACTGTTTTCCATGTAATAAGGAAAGGGTGTGAAAATGGTCAGTTTTGACATTCTAAGGGAAATAACTTCTAACATGAATGGACAATTTGTAATTGTTTCTAGGGCTCCAAAAAACTAACTGACTGTTTACTTTTATTTCCTCCTTTGGGAAAATGCATTTTATTTTTATTTCTAATTGTCTAATTGTGGTTCCATTATCGTTCTGGGATATCAATTTACCCATTGAAGTATTGATTGCTTTTAGCAATACAAGTGAAAAACATAAAACAAGTGTGGCCACTAAAAGTATGTCTTGCCTGCCGGTACCATCACTAAAATCAACTACGTAGGCTTTCATTTCTTGATATTAACACAAAAAAAGTGTCTGTATAATTTATATCAGATGCCTAGCTATTATATTTTTCAAGCAATTCATTGCCCACACAAGTATTACAAAAAGTTTTCTGCGAAAAAAAAAAAGACCTTAGTTCACAGAGTCACTGGAGCGTAAAAATTTGGTCATGGTCACATGGCATGGTAACAGTTGCGTAGACCATAACCCCAACTGTCTGTATACCCAGTATCAGATGCCTAGCTATTAAACTTTTTTTGCAATTCTTCGTCCACAAAAGTCTTACAAAAAAGTTTTTGGCCTGAAAAAGATCTAAGTTCACAGAGTCACTAGAGCGTAAAAAACGGAATGGTGACAGTTGCGTAGACCATAACATAAACTGTCTGTATACCTAATACCAGATGCCTAGCTATTATACTTTTCCAGCAAATCATCGTCCACAAAAGTCTTACAAAAATATTTTTGGCCTGAAAAAGACCTAAGTTCACAGTCACTGGAGCGTATAAATGGGGCCAGGGTCACACGGCATGGTGACAGTTGCATAGACCATAACCTAAACTGTCTGTATACTTAATATCAGATGCATAGCTATTATACTTTTCCAGCAAATCATCGTCCACAAAAGTCTTACAAAAAAAAGTTACGGCCTGAAAAAAAAACCTAAGTTCACAGAGTAACTGGAGCGTGAAAATTGGGTCAGGGTCACACGGCATGGTGACAGTTGCATAGACCAGATTCCTAGCTATTATACTTTTTTCAGCAATTCATCGTCCACAAAGGTCTTACAAAAAAAGGTTACGGCCTGAAAAAAAGACCTAAGTTCATAGAGTCACTGGAGCGTGAAAATGGGGACAAGGTCGCACGACATGGTGACAGTTGCATAGACTATAACCTGAACTGTCTGTATACCTTATATCAGATGTCTAGCTATTATCCTTTTCAAGCAATTCATTGTCCACAAAAGTCTTACAAAAAAGTTTACGCGGCCGCTGCCGGAAAGTAATACCTATGTCTCGCCTTCTCAATTATAAATCCAACCAAATATCTTTTTAGGGAAAACCATCAGAGCTTATAGTAATGAAAATGAATGATTCCACAGAATTATTTATCATGAATTTTATTTTATGCAGCATGGTCATATCATTTCAAAATTTAGCTGCACATTCTAAGGTAAAGCCCATTTATACTTGACACAAGAGGCTCCCAGGAGCCTTACTTGCCCACCTTGTCCTTAAGTCGTAATTTTAAGAGTCATCTGACAACATGAGCACAATGGAGTCTTTTGTAGAGCTAACTGAGCTGAAGGTTTAGGCAAGCAACAGCTTTTCTCTATCTGCAACAGTTTTTGCTCTATTGAGCTAAAACATGAAACAAGTGTGGCCACTAAAAGTTTGTCTCGCCTGCCAGCACCATCACTTAATTCAACTACCTGAGCTTTCATTTCTTGATATAACTCTTACTAAATTTCGCATTAGTGACCATAACTTGGCTGTTGAGGTTGGGAGATACAAAAACATCCCTCGTGATCAGAGACTTTGTAAAATATGCAATGTCTTGGATGACGAGGCACACTTCTTTTTTGACTGCCAAATAAATAACAGTATACGTAATAGTTTTTTAAACAAAATATCTAATAAATATACAAACTTTAACCAGCTTGACTCTTTTAATAAACTTGTACTTATTCTTAACTATGATATGGATGTTTGTCCATTATTATTGACTTTATAAAGCAATCCTTAGAATTGCGAAAATGAGGTCTATACTGGTCAAGTGCATGCATATTATATTAATTCATTTTCTATTATGTCTTCTTTATATTTGTATGTACTTCTATGTGAATATGTTCATGTTATGTATTATTATATGTATTGCCTGGCCTACTATGGTCTTTATGCAAATAGACTTATTATAACACAAAAAGTGTCTGTATACCCAATATCAGATGCCTAGCTATTATACTTTTCCAGCGAATCATCGTCCACAAAAGTCATAAAAAAAAGTTTTTGGCCTGAAAACAGACCTAAGTTCACAGAGTAACTGGAGTGTCACACGTCAAAGTGACAGTTGTGTAGACCATAACCTGAACTGTCTGTATACCCAATATCAGATGCCTAACTATTATATTTTTCATCAATTCATCGTCCACAAAAGTCTTACAAAAAAGTTTACGGCTCAAAAAGGCCTAAGTTCACAGAGTCACTGGAGCGTAAAAATGGGGTCAGGGTCACATGGCATGGTGACAGTTGCGTAGACAATAACCTGAATTGTCTGTATACCAAATATCAGATGCCTAGCTAATATACTTTTCCAGCAATTCATCGTCCACAAAAGTCTTACAAAAAAAATTACGTCCTGAAAAAAGACCTAAGCTCACAGAGTCACTGGAGCGTGAAAATGGGGTCAGGGTTACACAGCATGGTGACAGTTGCGTAGACAATAACCTGAATGGTCTGTACAACAAATATCAGATGCCTAGCTATTATAATTTTCCAGCTATTCATCGTCCACAAAAGTCTTACAAAAAAAGTTTACGTCCTGAAAAAAGACCTAAGTTCACAGAGTCACTGGAGCGTGAAAATGGGGTCAGGGTCACACGGCATGTAACAGTTGGGTAGACCATAACCTGAACTGTCTGAATACCCAATATCAGATGCCTAGCTATTATACTTTTTCAGCAATTTATCGTCCACAAAAGTCTTACAAAAAAGTTTACGTCCTGAAAAAAGACCTAAGTTCACAGAGTCACTGGAGCGTGAAAATGGGGTCAGGGTTACACAGCATGGTGACAGTTGCGTAGACAATAACCTGACTTGTCTGTACAACAAATATCAGATGCCTAGCTATTATAATTTTCCAGGTATTCATCGTCCACAAAAGTCTTACAAAAAAGTTTACGGCCTGAAAAAAAGACCTAAGTTCACAGTGTCACTGGAGCGTGAAAATGGGGTCAGGGTCACACGGCATGGTGACAGTTGGGTAGACCATAATCTGAACTGTCTGTATACCCAATATCAGATGCCTAGCTATTATACTTTTCCAGCAATTCATCGTCCACAAAAGTCTTACAAAAAAGTTACGCCGGCGCCGTTGCCGCCGCCGCCGGAAAGTAATACCTACGTCTCGCCTTCAGCGACTATTCCACAGGCATTCGTTTCATACCTGGTAGGGGAGTATAGGGATTTTATTTTTTTTTTATATGAAACGAATGCCTGTGGACTATTCGTCGCAGGCGAGACAAAAACGCTATTTTTGACCTTTAAAGGACCATAACCCCTATAAGGGGTCATCTGACAACTTCTATTCAACAGAGACTTTTTAAGGCCTAATGAGCTAAAGGTTTAAACAAGCAACAGCTTTTCTCTTTCTACAATAGTTCTCATTCTCAAGGACAAAAATGTGAAAAACTTTTTTTATCTTTACAGGGCCATAACCCCTGTATGATGCTGTATCATCTTATAACTTCACTCAAACTTTTGTAGAGCTCAAAGATTTAAAGGTTTAAGCAATCAATAGCTTTTTTGTATCTGCAATAGTTTGCAATCTGTAGGACAAAAACATGAAAAACACTATTTTTACCTTTAAAAGCCATAAGTTACAGCCAAATTAATTCAGTGGTTTCAGAGAAGAAAGTTTTTTGAAATTTTTCAGGGACAACAAAAACCGAAGAAGATACTGTAAACATGGAAGTTACGCTTAATTTACAATCACAATTTATCTGCAAAAACATCCCTTAGTGAATACTTTATTCTTGGTTTAAAGAGTATAAATTATCAAATGAAACACAAATTTATCCCCTATGCGAAAGGTTCACTTTAAAAAACGTGAAAATAACCCCCATGAAAATCTCCATGTTTACAGTAGATGATGACCGACATAATAGTGATAGTATAAGCTCATATAGCCTATGGCCAGGTGAGTTAAAAAGGGGGCATGTTTCTTTGTTCTGGCAAAATATTATTTCAATCAATAGTTATTTATTAATGGCAAAATATTTTTTTTTATTTTATATAGTAGAGACCCTTCTTCAGTATATCTTTTCCTCTACTGCCAAAATATTTTTTTTCATCAGAAATCAGATTTAGATTTTTTCTCCCAAAAAAATCAAGTTAAATGGCCAGCCCATAATCTCTTATGTGCTGTAATCTGGACAATTCAGGGGTAAAATTTTCATTATCTGTTGATTTAGGATTATCCAAAGTCAATTATAGCAAAATAATTTTATTTTACAACATAAAAACAAAGAGTACAAATATATCATATCAAAATATTCACAATAGATTTGCTGCCAATAATTGCTAAAATAACAGTTGAGTTACATCTACTGTAAAATATTTAATGATTTAATCTACCTCTTAGCCTGTCAGTGAGTAAGGGTTGTTTTATTTTTAAAAATCAAAGATAATAAATATTCTATTAACCAAACTCCTCTACATAATTTGATAAATTTTACAAAGTATCTCCCTTGGAATAGGTTTTCTTAAAAGGGACATGAAACTATTGACCAGCAGTTGCATGTTTTCAGAAGTATTTCATAACAGCAATTGCACATCAAAATCTGTCACATTCAGATAAAGCACCATTTTAAAATCATATAACAAAATTTGCAGAAATTTGTAACAATTTTTAACAGTGCAGCTTTTTTCCTTTTATCATTACACGATAATATATAAAAAGAATTTTTTTTTAGTTTAATTTATGTATACAATTTAAAAGAGTGGTACCCCGGTATATTGCGTAAATCTTTATGTAAAGCAAAATCTCAATATGTCACAAACACTGCCATATTATGAGAAAACAAGGAATTCATCCAAATGACATGAGGTCTGACCTTGCAACATGAAGTAGCACCAACCTGAAGGTTAACCTGGTTGTGGACCTAATAACTTAGTAAAGGTTGAATGAAGGAACATACCAAAACAGATATGTCCTTCTTTGTTTGTAGGTGTTGTATAAAATCTTTGCCAAACACAGCTTCCAATTACAAAGGACAAGGTACATTAAGGACCATATTTGAAGACCATGAATATTTCAACTGATTTACATTTAATTCATAGTAAAATTAAAATTTCATGAACAAATAGCCTGGTCTTTATAGGGGGAGACATAAAAAAAATTGATAATAATATCCAAAAGTGGTAAATTTTTTAGGTAATTTGACAGAAATCATGCATACCGGTATTGGCCATGTTTTAAAACAATATTTTCAATCAATACAACATTGTATGCTTAAAACTTTACTTAAACAAGCCTCTGCACTCTTTTAACTCACTAAATAACAATAGGAGTTTTCTCTTTTATTTTTCAGCCATGTAGGGGGTTAAATAAGGGCCTTATCATACCTTGTCCTTTAGATAATTTTGCATTGTTCAACATTTTTTTATTATCACAATTATAAGACTGGTATCAAGCATATATTCTTGGTAAAATTGGGACTTCTTATCTGATAAGCCAATAAATAGCAGTACTACTTGACATGTTAAACATCAGATGTCTTTTAAACAATACCCTGTGACAGATTCAGAAATTTTCGAACAGGTGGGTTGGCGCATGGCACGCTGGTTCTAAATCAACCTTTGATACCTATATCCCTTCAGTTACATGTATTTGGTTGTATTCATATACAGTAAACAAGGTGTCCATTAAATAAGTCTACATAAAGCAAGATCTTGACATGTCATTAAAGCAGCTATGTTTCAGGTCCATACACAGACTTTTTTCAAAGGTGGTGCATAAACATAGAGTGTTATGAAATTTAAGGAGGTGCAGCAAGAACTTGACCAAAATTCTCTAGGAATTTTAAGTATTTTCTTTTAAAAAGGGGGTGCACCCATCCCCCGCTGTGTACGGGCCTGTCTTTTGAAAACAAACTCAATCTTCTTTTGTTTTACTACCCTTAAAATCTCTAAAATGAGAGTGTAACATTAAAGCATGCAAACAATGTAACAACTGTTTGGGGAACTCATTCTATCTTATCACTTGCTATATCTAAACTGTTAGTTTTTGTTTCATTTTCTATCACAAGGTTCTTTAAAGTCCATTCCTAGATAGTCAAATATATCTTCTTCTGAGGAAACAGGCAAAGGTTCTCCAGGTGTACCTACAAAAATAAGATACAAAGATATAATTCAGTAAAATGAGTATTCATTAAAATTCATGGGATACCAATTTTCATGGATTTTGTGGGTATAGGTCATCTTCAAAGAAGTTAGAATTTTGTATAGGCTTATATGCAGAAATTTGAAAAAAAACATGAAATCAAATATTAACAAAATTATTTATCCCACAATACGTGAAAATAGGTACTCATAAAAATAAATGAATTCACAGTACATGTACACATGGATATTTATCAGAATTCAGCATTTAAGTTGTATTCTGCTTGGTGGATTTTTTTATTTGTAATTTTAATAATATCATTTTTTATGGAAACACAAAGAAATGCCCATTTCTGAGATCATGTTTTGTACATGTATTACACCGTCTCAATTACATCCACTCTCAGCTCCCAAGATATATCTTGACTTTTGAGAAAGTGGGTTTAAATCAATAAAAGTTCTTCCAGATAATCTATATTACTATAACACATTTTGTATGAGAAAATCATTGCCAAAAATGCCTGCTAGGATGTGAAAATATCTAAGATGATTAAGAGCAACTTGAAATAACATTTTCCTAGAGATAGTCTCACACTTCACAAGATTAGATTTTTAAAGACTTCTGAGTAATCTGCAAAAGTGAACGATCATATTTTGAATCTGCCCTTTACAACATACTTCCTATGATTAATTCCAAGAGGTCGGAGTGTATACTCATTCAGTGTAAACCCAAATTATTTCTTACCAGTACTTCCTAGAGGTCTAAGTGTGTATTCATTCAGGGTAAAGCCAATCTCAAGTGCATGGGCTCTCATGTTTTTATTGAAGACATCACTACCAGTGAAGTATAACAAGGCACAATAATACTGGTCAAATGGAATTAATCTACAGAGTGAAACAAAAGATTATTTATCTACATGTATTAAAGTTTAATTGTACAATTGTATAGTGACATTTACAGTAATAAAGTTTTATTTAGCAATGAAGAACCCACAAAACTAATGGACCTTTTCAGAAATTGTGTTGCATTGTGAGATTGTGTTGTCCTCAACATTGTTGATTGGCCATAACATTAGTTATGAGTAAGGTAAGTGTCATTTATGAGGACCAAAGTTGAATTTCTGAATAGGTCCATTTAACCTTGGTGTATTTTGAATGTGCCTGTGATAAACCAAGGAAATTTGCCAAAGCTTAGTTTTGTACCCATTTTCCTCTCTCTTGTTCCATGTCCGGAAGGGGGTATTTATTTAAATTTATATAAGGGCCAATTGCAAGGCACTGAGCAGTGAACACATTGAAGGCTTCTTGTTGTTTTCTTTTATGAATTTTTAAAATGCCTCTGACAGAAGGTTGTGTCATGTACACATATTTACATCTCTTAATCTTCATTTCTTATATGTACAATGAACAAAATATCAAACTTTGCTTTTAAAAGGTATATATATTTAAACATTTTATTAGATAGCAGAAAATTCAAGATTTTCAAAAATGACAAAGAGAGCAAATTGTTTAATTGTAAACTTCATTCTTTCATCTTCCAATTCTTAGACTTTTTCAGTTCCTGTGTTCATTGTATTAAAACTAACCAAGTTTATCAATTGCCCAATATTTTAGAGGTATTTAAAACTTTATCTGATAAACTTTTTAAATAAATTCTGTATAGTGAAACTTGTATAAGCCCATAAGAATTTATTCAGTAAATATGCTTAATTTTAACAAGTTGGTAATTCATGCATATATAAGAATCTGTCAAAGTAAAATATGGCCAGATTTAGTTAAAAAGGAAATAGGTGAGCAACAGACCTGAAATCAAATCCCATGTTTTTGTTAGGAAATTCTTTTCCCTGCATCCCACCTGAAACTCACCATTTTATAACCTTGGTTTTTCACTCAGTGAAATCTGGCCAAAAATTAAGAAAAGGATGTAGTTCTTAAAACAGCCAATAAATATAGTATATTTTGTATGTTACCTTATATCAATTCTTCTATATTTAGTTTCTTCACCACCAATCTTATCTTTTAATTTACATACACCCTAAAACAATCGAGCAATACATATTTAATACATGCAAGTATAAGTTAACCATCATGAGCAATAACAACCAAGGTGAGGGAGTACACATAGTGCAGTGACTTAGAGTGTCGATTTCAAATTTTAATCAACCACCCTGACACACGGCTGAATCATACCTCTTTGGATAGCTTAACTCTTACCCCATTCTTTTTGAGTGGTCGTAAAGGTTACAAATGGTGCAAAAGTCAGTGATCAGAGGTCAAAGGTCAAATTGTCAGCATGTAAATTTTCGTAAAATTTCAACGTTTATGTCCATATTTTAGTAAAAGCTTGTGATTTTATTTAAACTTTTGAATTTTAAGATACTTTAAGCAAACACCAAACGAACAGAGTAAATTATTAGGGGCCATAACTCTGTTACTGCTTGAATTATGCCCCTTTTCCTTCTAGGTGTTTTTTTTCAAATTTCTATGTTTATTCCGGAATTTCTGAATAATTATACGACTTTTTTCATATTTACTAATTTCAAACTATCTTTCAAAGTGTATACACATTTTTGACAACTTATAACAAGGATTTTATCAAAATTTATGAAGACCATTACATTTATAAAATTCCCATGCCATGGCCTGACAGTGTGTAAATTTCTATCATCTTTACCAATCACTGTTTTGTAGCTTTTCTTATACTTAGAATTCGTCAAATCTAACAAGAATAATATTAACTAAAACAAGTAGACAAGTATAAAAGTCACATAAGTTATTAAACACTCCTCCCCAAATTACTGCACTATCAAACAATGGTCGACTTAACTATATACCAGTGGTGTCCATTATATTTATAATATAACAAAATGTAAGTATTATTGGAGTTTTTTTTTCAAAATGACAAAATTGTCACCAGCACTGTTAACATGATCAGCATCCAAAGGAAATCGCAAACTAAACCAGCTTTGAAAAAAGTACAACGCAGAAGAGACCAAGATCCATTTTTTTCAGTGAAGGGTATACGGTTTGATCAACTATCTCATGCAGATTCAAGCAGCTTTTAGATCTTATGCACCGGCAATTCAAACAAAAACTAAGACACAACCCTGTGGAAATGCGGTTCCTTTCAAAAGCAGTGGACTTGAGCTAAGTTATTATAGCACTTAACCAAACAAAACAAACACAAACCAAACAAACTTAAACGAAGTCGCCTGGTTTCATAAATGTGGAACAAAAAACATACGATACTGCCAAAAGCACAAGTTCAGCAACTCAAATAAGTCTAATAAATGCTAAAAGATTGGATCTGGACATGCTAGGATTTGAACCTGGGGGATACCATTTTCGTTAAAGACTTAGATCATGCTATGACAGTTAGCAATAGTCTATGTGTACGATTGCTCGTTAAATTATCTTCACTGACTGACTAATCTATGATTTTTTAACTATTGTTGATATAACTATTATTTATATAACCAATTAAAGTAGGAATGGGGCACAAACGCCCTGCGCTAGGCCCTAAACGAGGAGTAGAAGTAAAAAAAGTCTGGCCGAAAGTCGCTTGGAACGTAGTTTGTGATACTGAGCTATCCTATCAAGTTTCATTATCATTCTTATGAACGTTCTATGAAAAAGCTTGATGGAAATTTTACATAAATTTTCATATCGACCCAGTCTCAACAAGAAAGTAGTCAGGTCTGAAAGTCGCTTTAGGCATACAGTCTCTCATACTTAACGGTGACCCTGCCAAATTTCAAATCATTATCAAATAGGGTTTCTGGGGAAAGCTTGACAGAAATTTGTACGGACGGACATGAGCATACCTTAATGCCTCTCGCTAGAAATGTCGTGGGGAGGCATCAAACTTGTCATTGTAACCAATAGAGTCTTTGTGCTAATATATATCTTAAACTTGGAATCAAATTTAAAGGGTTTTTCTTGCGAACCTTGATTTAAGGTTCGTATACTACAAAAAACAGTTTGCCGACTTCTCTTGTTTCATTGTGGTACTCTGTTAAATATAATAACAAATATATTTACTGTACACTCGAGGTGTATCAGATTGGAACACACACAGAGACTTGCTAAATGACTGTTTCCGAAATTAAATACTTCTTCCTTTAATTTTATCGTCTGGTGGAAATGAATTATATTTTAAATAATGTTACTAAGCTATCATTTGATTAAAACTAAAACACAGTTCCAGACGACAGACCGTCTTTTTTCTCTTTTTTCTTTGATAACTTGTTGACCTGCATGCTGACTATATAACAGACGGTATGATGCAATGTTCATGCACGTTTCAAAGAATTACTTTTCTGTCATGACCTTTTTCGGAAGATAAACAGTTTGTCTTTCAGAATTTAATACATGTACTTTTACATTTTTTTGTTGGAATCAAAATGCAATAATTTGGAAAACAATTATTCCACATCTCATTTTCTTCTATTAATTACTACTATCAATTTCAAGTTAAGTGTCATCATTCAGTCGAAAACTTGCAAGTAAATGGGTAAAAACGTTTTCAATATATTACAAGACGAGCTAATAAAATTTTGAAGACATTCATTGCGCCACATTCTGAACTAAAATATCGGACTGTTACAGTTTGTTGTTAAACAGTTTGGTCATTAGATATTTTGAAAAACTTATAAAATATGATAATTTACATTCAAAAACTATTTTTAAGAGAATCTGTATTATTACATTTTGCTCAAAATAATGATTTGCTGTCAGCAAAGTGGATTTTCTGTGGGTTTAAGACGATTTAAATGTGTACAAAATAAACAAATTTATAATTTCTGAATCGTACCGGTCATGATAAGTTATTGAAATCCGGAAACAAGTTTTGACAGATTTGAACCATCGTTAATTTTCAAACATATTTTTAAAAGTAGAACACACAAATAAATAAAAATAAGCCTCATGTTTTGCAATGATCATATTCTAATTTTAAAATACAAAAAATACAGACATTAACCTATTTTAATTGAGATATTACAACTGAAATACACCTAAATTCTGTTAATTGTTTATGCTTTTTTAAATTTGAAAAATATTTAAAACATTACAATAAAAACACTTCATTAAGGAAGTTTTGGAATTTTGAAATATATGTCTACCTAAATCACTTACAAGTTTTAACCCTGTTTAGCCCTCTTAAAAGTAATTGTAAACCAAAGTCAACACATAAATTTCCCCAAAACAAGAAGGCCCCCCTTTTTCTTCGTAAAAAACAAAACTGCACCATGGGAAATCTTTACGACCAGTCAAAAAAGTTGCCTTAAGGTATACCCTAAACAATAAAACAAAAATTAGCCGTGTGTCCACCCGGTTGATTAAACTCCGAAAATAAGCACGTTTTTTGAAATTGTCACTGCACTAACAAACAGATTACTCTATAGAACTCTATACATGTATTACAAAAACAAAAGCTAAAAATCCAATTATTTTCCTGAATGATATCCAAGAGCAATGAAATTTCTTCATGATATACCTCCTTCCTGTTAAATTTCTGGTCTGATTTTGAAAGGTTTTTATTTGCATGTTAAGGTTTGTCAATTAGTCAATACAAAATGGAGGATAAATTATTGCCAACCCCTTTTGTCCGATATGAAATTGAAACGTTTTTATCTACTGTCCAATTTCAATTTTTTTTTTGCTACTAATTCTTGTCAAGTAGTGATTAACAATTAATCCTGAATTAACAAAATTTAGAATTAATTTTGTGACACTCCCTTCCCCTTAATTGCCGTTAGGGGCCAAAAGGAGCAAATATGAAAGTTACCAGATATCCTTAATTAGAGGCCTACAGAGATAATATTTTTGTAATTGTAATTTGTTTTGGTATGCTTCTGAAAAAAATAAATCCATGTGAAATGTGGGTAGAAAGTCCCCCAAAGACTGCATGTGTCAAATAACTTTGTCAGTCCACCATGGGCTGCATGTGTCAAGAGCAATTGACTTTCAATATCAGGGCCTAAAACATACAGGGTTTGACATGTTGCAGTTGTATCATGCTGCGCTCGGCGAAGCTTTTCATTTCTGTCTGCAAAATTTTTCATGCTTTAGGGCAAAAACATCAAAACACGCTATTTTTTAACTTTAAAGGGCCATAACCCCTGTAAGGGGTCTATACAACTCATTTTACAGTTCAACCAAATTGAGAACAGCTTTTCTCTATCTGCAATAGTTTTCATTCTTTCGGGCAAAAACATAACGAAAACCCTATTTTTGACCTTAAGAGGGCCATTGCCCCTATTAGGGGTCTTCCGTCAGCTTTGACCAAATGCAAACTTATTTAGAGCTTAACAGGCTGAACGTTTAAGCAAGCAACAGCTTTATTCTTTCTGCAATAGTTTCTATTCTATAGGACAGAAAACAAACAAAAAAACCCTGCTATTTTGACCTTTAAAGGGTCATAACCCCTGTAAGGAGTCATCTGACAACTTGGACCAAATGTAGACTTTTGTTAAATTTAATGAGCTGAAGGTTTAAGCTAGCAACAGGTTTTCTCTTTCTGCAATAGTTTTCATTGTATAGGGCAAAAACATGAAAAATTGCTATTTTTTACCTTTGAAGGACCATAACCCCTTTATCTGACACCTTCGATATAAAGGAGACTTTTGTAGATCTTTTGATATTAAACAAGGAGTGTTGCATCAGATTTTCTCTATCTCTTATACTTTTTGATTAATAAGTAGTCCGGTCCCCCTGGTCTATTTTTAGCAACAGCTGCCATGTTTTTTGGGGGAATCAAAAATCGAAACACAACTTTTATGCAGGACACACAAATGATCAATCATTCTAAGTTTCATTTAATTCTGTTCAGTAGTTTCAGAGGAGAGGATTTTTGAAAAAAATTTAACAGACAACAGAAGACAACGACAAATAACAACATAAGCCAAGTGATGGCAATAACTCACATTGACCTTCAGTCCAGGTGAGCTAAAAATGTGTTTTTTTGTTTGGACATTTACTTGATTAAACATTAATACTTACCATAAATTTGGTATCACCATGGGATAATGTATCTGTTATAAAACCAATCTTTTCAAGCTGGGTAACTACATCATGAAGACATTTTGACTGAAATGATAAATCCTTAAGATTGACAACCTTTATGCGAGTGAATCAAAATGTAAATAAAACTTCATTACAAAAGTATACTCTTCAAAAAAAGTAAAGCATAGGTAGAAAAATTCCAATCATGCTTAATATTGACCCACACAATTTAAATATAATATTGCCGAGCTGTTCAATAACGGATTTTCGTGAAATGAAAAACAATAAAAGAAACTTAAATAAGGCTTATTTGCTTCATTTTGATCAAAATTGTAACATTGCTGGTTTTTAAGATATTGCAAGTGGGACTCAAGTGTACATTTTACGCATCAACTTCCCATTTAAATCAATGATAAATGTTCCAGTGAAGACATTAGTAATTTTCTACTTGTGATGTCTAAAAACAATTTAAGTAAGGATTTCAAACAATTTTTATTCATTTTTTATTGGATTTTATTTCATGAAAAATGGTTACAGAAGAGCTTGGTATTATTATTTTTAAATGGTCTGGGTTTGTATTAAACATGTAGGGATTTTTCTACCTATGTGTAACTTTTTTTGAAGAGCATATGATTTTTGGGATATAATAATGCATTCTAGTCTACCTCTATATTATGGTAACTTTGCAACAAAAATTATCTCAAATTCAAACCTTTTAAAAAGCTTTTGACAGTTACAAAGTTTATGTAACTACACTATGGGATTTTAGTGTAAGGTTAAATAAAGAAAGATCAAATTAAATCTTTTTTTTAACAAAATTACAAATGCAAACCAGCCTCTCATTATTTAAATACAGAATCATCTCAGAAGGGGATGTGTACATTTCCAATGTGTCTGAAATCACTCAAGTGTAAGACTTTTTAGTTATTGTTACACAAGACAGTTACCACTAAGGCATTAAGGACTAACAAAGATCTAATCACGACATTTTGTCCTGCTTAACTCTTCAGCAATGCAGGTTAAATAGGCCAATTGCAATGAAATACTTATTATTTATCAATTCTGTAGTAGAATACCTTTTTCTTTGTACTTGATGTGTATGAAGGATGTGTTAATAATATATCTATATCTCCACTTGTTTCTGCACCTGAAAAATGCAAACAAACATAATAATTAAACTATAAATCTATCCATTTGTTATTTTCTTTACAAAAATAAAAGATGAATTGTCTCTCAGAAAAGCACATCAAATATTGATTTTTGTACTGGCAATCAAAAGAAAAAGACAGGATTAGTATGCTTAATCAAGTTTCCTTTGAATGATTAAATCCCAAATTTGCAACAAATAACTACAGTTCTAACATATATGATTCAAGCGAACATTCTTTTTTTTTAAATTTTTTTTATTGTTTTTTCTATAGTCAGGCTTTTACAACAAATACCCCTTACACCACCACCTGACCAGGGTGTATAGAGGTTATATATTGGTTGACTATTTTTTAGAGTTATAACAAGATTAAACCCTTAATATTAACAGATAATAGATTATCAAAATACAAATATTCATACATAAACATATAAGAAATACACTTTATATTCATTTGTTCTATACACATACACATGTAATTCATACGAGACCAAAACCAATTACTTTATCCATTCATACAGTTTTCAACTGACCTATATATTAAGACTTGCTTTAATAATTATGAAATAAAAGTTAGAAATTAAAAGAGATGTACATTTTAAGATGGGAATATATCATTAACTGGAGCCCAAAAAAGTACACATTTATCAGAATTGGTTTTCCTCCCATTATATAAATCTTAAGTTCTATAGTGAAATATTTTTTGTTTCAAGCCAATAATGTTAGGAATCTTTTCTTCAAGTTTACATTTATATATATATTGTTTAGCAATAATAATCAATAAATTCAGGAGTAAATATTCATCAATGAAACCCATCAAAATTTCTTTTTTTCTTATACATAGAGTTGAGAAGGCTCTTTTGAGGCATTCAAAAAAGTTACTGTATAGATTTTTTACATAAACACAATCAAAAAACAGATGTTCAATAGTTTCATCATTACATTTACAAAAAGTACAGAGTCTTGAATCAACAAGATTTATTCTATATAGAAAACTGTTTGTTGGAATAATTCTATGTAATAATTTAAAATGTAAATGTAAAAATTTTTGAGATATGAGTTTTTACAACATTTGACTAGCACCATAAAAAAATCTTTCCATTGAATGTCTTCAACTTCTAAGTTATTCTGCCATGCCTCAATTCTATGATTTGGCAAAATGAACTTCTCCTTTATCATAGTATGATATAAATACTTTAAGCTTTTACTATTTTTAAGCCTCTCTAAACAAGAGTTAACACTAAAGTATGTCTCGCCTGCCGGCACCATCAGAAACAATTATTCTTTCTTACTTCCACTATATTTTGAATTTACATGGATTTTCAGTTTCTGAGATCAAAAGATGTTTATAGAACTTAAACATTGCAAAATATATGCAATAAAAATAATCAAAGTCACTCAACCAGAAAATCAAGGTCAAGGTCAAAAGATGGGGATGCAACTGTGCTAAGCTACTACTGGGGCATATGTATACCAAGTTTCATTAACCTAGGACCTATAGTTCTTGAGATATGGAGGTGCTCGCAAAACTTTTCCATTGCTATTATATGTATTGAAAATTGTGAAAGTCACTCAACCAAAAAATCAAGGTCAAGGTCAAAAGATGGGGATGCAACTGTGGTAAGCTACTACTGGGGCATATGCATACCAAGTTTCATCAACCTAGGACCTATAGTTCTTGAGATATGGAGGTGCTCGCAAAACTTTTCCATTGCTATTATATGTATTGAAAATTGTCAAAGTCCCTCAACCAGAAAATCAAGGTCAAGGTCAAAAGATGGGGATGCAACTGAGCTAAGCTACTACTGGGGCATATGCATACCAAGTTTCATCAACCTAGGACCTATAGTTCTTGAGATATGGAGGTGCTCGCAAAACTTTTTCATTGCTATTATATGTATTGAAAATTGTCAAAGTCATTCAACCGGAAAATCAAGGTCAAGGTCAAAAGATGGGGATGCAACTGTGCTAAGCTACTACTGGGGCATATGCATACCAAGTTTCATCAACCTAGGACCTATAGTTCTTGAGATATGGAGGTGCTCATAAAACTTTTCCAAAAAGTTAACGCCGCCGTCGCCGCCGCCGCCGCCGCCGTCGCCGCCGCCGCCGGTAAAGTAACACCTATGTCCCGCTCTGCTTCGCAGGCGAGACAAAAACTATTATATGTTGAAAAAATCTGAAGCTCATTTGTATTCATTTTGGATAATTCTTCTTTTATCATGTTTTATAAACATTCATTGGTATACTAGAAATAATACGGTAAAAATTCAAAAAATTCCTTGTATTAACAAGCTGACTAATTTGATCAAAATTAAAAAATCTTTTCCTATTTTTATCTATTAAATCTATCAAACATTTGATTCCCTTCTCTTTCCATTTATCAAAATATGGTATATCTAAAACTGGTGCAAAATTCAAAATGTCTAAACTGAGTAAATCATTTATATTCATACTCATACATGTATCTGGTTTAACAATGTATAACCCTTTTATTACATCTTTCCAAAAAGGGTTTGTAATCATATCAACAACTTCAAGTAATTTATGTTTTTCAAATTGAAAAATTCTAAAACCTCCAAGCTTTAAAAATTGTTTTTGTGCTACATCCTGCCAAACCCCAGCTGTATTATTTAAAAGTCTTTTAATCCAACTAAGTTTAAGGTAAGTACAAAATGACTCAATATGTATCATACTTAAGCCGCCATCACAAAACCTCCCAATCAATGTGTTTCTCTTTATCTTTTCTGTCTTCCCATCCCATATAAAGTTGTAAAAGAGCTTATTGATATCATTCATCATAGAAACCTTGGGGTTAGGCAAGGATGTCAACAAGTGAACAATTTTAGGTAATGCTAAGGATTTGACAACTGTGATCTTTCCTATAAGAGATAATTTACGATGCTGCCAACTTTTTAAGAGCTTAGAAATATCATGAAGTTTTTGTTTAAAGTTAAGCTCTATCATATTTTCCAAACATAATGAGAATTTGATGCCAAGAAGTGTGAAGTCAGATTTAGACCAATTTAGATTGAAGTCTTCACACAAAGTATGGTCTGAATATTTTTTACTCCCAATCCAAACTGCTTTGGTTTTAGAATTGTTCATTTTAAGTCCTGAAATTTTATAAAAAGCTTCAAAAACCTTCAAAGATTCCCTTAAAGATACTTCTTTTCCATCTAGAGTTAAAAAAGTATCATCTGCATATTGACTTATAAGTGATGCACAATTATTCACCGATATTCCTTTAATATCAACATTGTTTTTTATTTTCAAAGATAATAGTTCTACACCAATAATAAAAAGATAAGGTGATAATGGATCACCCTGGCGGCAACCTCTTTCCAATTCAAAAAAATTTGACAAATGACCATTATTTACTACACAGCTTCTAGCATTTTTATAAATTGTAGTGAACCACTGACAAATGGAAGGTCCAAAGTTAAAACTTTGAAGAGCTCTTATGATAAAGTTCCACTCAATGGAATCAAAAGCTTTTTCAAAATCTATTAATAAAAGCAAACCCTCCATATCATTTTGTTCTAAATAATGCATAACATCATATAGGAGTCTAGTATTTTCTCCAATGAAACGGTCTTTCATGAAACCTTTCTGGGTGTCACTAATAATATGTGGTAATACCTTTTTAAATCTATTTGCTAATGCAGAGGTTACAATTTTCATATCAACATTAAGAAGACTAATAGGTCTCCAGTTAGCCATATATCGCCTATCCTTTCCATCCTTTGGAATACAAGTAATAATGCTTTGATATTGAAAATCAGAAAAACTATTAACTTCATATCCATATTTAAGAGAATGATAAACAAATATACCAATATCTTTCCAAAAAAAATTGTAAAACTCTGCCGTGAAACCATCAGAGCCTGGACTCTTTCCATTTGACATGTTCTTTAAAGCTTCACTACACTCTTGATAAGTTAAATTTCCTTCACAAGATTCACTCATTTGTTGTGAGAGTTGAACATTATGCTGGAAAAAAGAGCTATCGTAAATGTTGTTGTCCTGTATCAACCTTGATGAATATAACTTCTTATAGAAACTTTTTTGTTCATTCAAAATATCATTTGTTGTTGACAGATGATTACCATTATCATCTATAAGCTCACAAACAGTTTTAGAAACAAAATTTCTTTTTTCTAGACTTAAAAAATATTTAGAACACTTTTCACTGTTTTCATAACAATTTGCTTTGGCTCTAAATATAATGCCATCAACAACTTTTTCTCTATATTCTACAAGTTCTGCTTTTTTATCAACTAACTTATTGTGAAGTAACTCATTAGGACTTTGTTCATATTCATTTTCTATATTCTTTATTTCCTCATTTAATTTTTTAATAGTTTTCTTTTCTTCCTTTGACTTGTTTATACCATAGCTAATAGTATTCGTCCTTACTTTCATTTTTAAAATTTCAAAAAATATTTGGTCATTACAGGACAACTCAATCTTTTCAGGATCATTTATATCTCCTGATTTTTTATATTCTAAAATAGTATCATGGATAACTGTTTTAACCAGTTGAATATAATCTGGATCATGCAACAACTGTGAGTTAAATTTCCAGTAACCTTTCCCTCGTTTTGCTAAGGATACAGAAAAAGTCGAACGATATAACAGAATGATCGGTTTTATATCCTGGACTTATTTCAGTATGCTTTAGCATTGAAAATAAATCTTCTGAAATAAAAAAATAATCGATTCTACTTTGTTTTATTGGGAAGTGCTGCCGCCATGTATATTTACGTATGTTAGGGTTACATATCCTCCAAGGATCTACTAAATTAAATGTATCAATAATATTTTCTACAGATTTTCTACAATTAGGATGTCTATCGAGTAATATGTTATGAGTGTCAATACTTTTATTTTGAACAAAATTCCAATCACCACATATCATAATACAAGAATTTCTAAAGCATGAAAGTTGATTTAAAATCTCATCAAAAAATACATGTTCATCTGTGTTATAACCATACAGTGATACAAGAGTAAATCTCTGATTCTTAACAGTTACATCTAAAATAACATATCTACCATTTGTATCACTAACATAATCATTGACAACAATATCAACACCCTTCTTAACCATAATACACACTCCTGCACTTCTACTGCTCCCATGACTGAAAAACATTTTTGACCCCCATTCATCCTCCCATTTTTTCTCTACATCTTTTGTGCTATGAGTTTCTTGGAGACAAATAATATGTGCATTTTTCTCACTCACCCAATTAAATATATCAACTCTCTTTTTTTGATTTGAAAAAAGGCCCCTTACATTTAATGATATTACAGTGATTTCATCAGTAAGTTTAGTGTACATCAAAATTTTTTATAACTATAAAGCAAGTACAATATAGATCAAATATTCTACAACTGACA
The DNA here is from genome assembly GCA_963971305.1 of Arcuatula senhousia. Lineage (NCBI taxonomy): Eukaryota > Metazoa > Mollusca > Bivalvia > Mytilida > Mytilidae > Arcuatula > Arcuatula senhousia. Next base: position 24,896,666 of record OZ020307.1, read on the forward strand.
AACGTCCATACACACACACTCTCATAAACACTCAAACCTTCCTCAAGATGTCGCAATGGTTGATGATACATATTGTTTTTATTATTGCAGTTTATATGGATCTTTTAAAGTATTAAAGGACATAATATAGTAATATCTACAAACTCTTATAAATAATACACGTAAAATATTCAGTTATTATATTCATTGAAATTATAACAATTTTGAGTTAAAGGGTAAGTTCACGATTTTTGACATATGGTCTTAAATTGTTCAGAACAATGTTTTATATCATTGTGCAAATTTTTTCTCTCATATCTTAACTTATAACAAAGATATTGGGGATTATTTATTTGAAATAGTCCCCTACTCTACATTAGGGGACTACTTCAGTTAATCAGAATTTCTACTGAGTAGCAAAAAATCATATTAGTTCAAACGTTTAAGTGATCATGTGGTACGTCCAATAACCAACAAAATAATTAAAATAATCAAAAATCAACAAGATCATCTAATATTTTCAAATTACTTTCTATATAAAAATCTTTTTAAAAATGTTTTATTAAACTATTATCTTTTTCTTTTTAATTGAACTTCATAATCAATTAATTAAAATTAAAATTCTATAATTAAAAAAAATATCATTTTTATTTACTATCAAGAAAGAAGTTGTGTATTTAAATGTAAGCCATCATATTTCAGTGAAAATAATTGTGATATTATTATGTAAATTACTGGTCATTCTTTTTCTAATCCCCCACTGGGTTTGCTAAAAGTGTTAATTAATGCGAATTTATTGTCATTGTCTCTCAGCAGGTACCTGTGTAATGGTTAGGTAAACATAAATGTAATTAGTCACAGCTGACTTGGGGTGAAATAACAGGAAATTCTAATTATCAATACCTACAGGTGTCAAAACCTAATATACAAACATTCAGAGACAGAGTTTTATGTACTAAATCATTTTATTTTCATTCTAGCATTTAAAACAATAATGTGATTTATATGCAAGAATATCACAACACAACATGACTTATATAATTAAAAATGACTTATTTAGATTGATTTTTATACCAAAAAATCAATATTACTAATTAAAGATAAGTCAATTTTGTTAATTTTAATAAGGATTTTCTATCACTTATAGATGATGCCATAACATAAATACACACAAAAATATTATATAATGGCAATTCAATAATAAGGCAAATGGTGGGTTACTGTCAAAAGGAGACTTTGTGGTATTCAGATGTTTTGTGTACTTTAAAATGACAGAAACCAAAAGATAAAAAATAAAATTCCATTTTTGTCAGCTTATTAAATTGAATATAAAATTTTAAATGATATAGTATAATTAGATAATACATTAGAAATCATATGACAAATTTTCATTTTTTTGTGAACTTTCCCTTTAACTCCCTTTCTATATAAAATTACAACATAGACATGATAGAAATGAACATTCTTATTTACATTTATACAGCATATTATAAAAGTTAAGCCTGTTGATCTTCTTTCTCTTCTTGGATTTTACTTAGTCTCTCATCAATATTGTCAAATAGGTTGAACTTCATGCGTTTCCCTGACTTTGTCTTCCCATAAACAGAACCATTAAAATACCACACATTGTCAAACTGCTTGGATTCAGAGAGTCTTGTGATAAGTCCCATGTTGTTCCTTGTTACGTCATCTACTAGTTTGAAAGATGTTGTTGGTGCCAGGTTTTTCTTCTCCCTCATAACTCTAGATTTTACTTCAGAGTTCACCAGTTTCACAATAATAGGCCTGACCTGATCTTTCTTCCCAGGTATACAGTGAATTGCCTGTACCTCCACTACCAACTTATCCTTGACTATTTTGTTAATGAAAATATCTTGTAGGTTTTCATCATTGGTTTCTCTATAATTCATTATTTTGATGTTGAATTTTCTCGAATATTGTTCATTGTAGTTAGACATTTCAATTGCTTGCTTTGATCTTATTTCATTGTCCCTAACTATTTGGCTCAACTCATGGGTGTTCTTTCTTTGCTGAGCAATCATTTCCCTCATGTATTCATTTTCTTGTCTAAGTTCTTCTATACACTTTGTTTGTCTATCAAGTTTTTCCCTGTACTTATTGTCTAGATCTTTTTTCATTGTTTCTACTAGATTTGTGACTATTGTTGTTACTATATTTTCAATGTCACTTCTTTTAACTAATGAGGTCAAGGCCTGGTCTAGGTCAGACTTTCTCAATACACCATTTAGTCCAGATTTGATTGATTCTAGGTCACTCTGAATTTGGGTCAAATCAACACTATCATTAAAGGAGAGTTCACAAGCTAACCTTTTGTGTGACTGTTCTTTCTCTGATGGTCTGGTTGCCCTAGGCTTAGGATTATCAACATTTTTCTCACCTTGTGGTTTTTTGGCTGTCAGTAATTGTTGAACTGTTTTTTCATTAGTTTTTTCCTTAGGCATTTTGTTGGATTTATAGCACAGCAAACAATGTTCAGTTAAACAAAGTTCCCAAATACTATATCTTAAAGTTCCTGAACACTACTCACTATCTATCCACAGTATGGAAATCAGAGTTTTTCAAATATCTTTTTCTGGAGAATAATTTTTCACAAAACTAATCCTTAATCAGTAAGTCTATCCATTTCTTAATATGCTGATGTAATTTGTTTTCTAAATTTTCACATAAATACTGATCCTTTAGCAAAAACTGCAGGAGCAAATTTCTATCTGACTAGGTCGGCGGCCATCTTGTTTTCAAGCGAACATTCAGTGTCAAGACACCTTTATCACATTCCATCTTTTTTTTATTGAAAATATTGAAGGCTGCAAACTTTAATTTCCATACTAGATTTATGGCTTTTTGCTTATTTTTTGTCCAGTTTGTAAATTCTATATCTTATTGCTAGATTTCTAATGTTTAATTGAACATCATAATAAATTCTGTCTAAGATTGGACAAACTATAACTTTACCCAAAACTAACACAAAAATGAACTTAGAAAGGCCTCTTATAAAGCTCTGTATTGAAATGTTCAACATTGGAAGATGATCTCTGTGATCTTCAATAAAGCCAAATTACTTGTCTTTAAACTACAGAAAAAAAAGACCATATAAGTTCATGGTTGTGTTGGTTTTGACAATGGTATGAAGTAATAGGTTATCTACACTAACAGTATAAAATACTGATAACAAACCTCTTCTAAAACTACCACATATTTCTGCATTATATTCTTCATCTAGCTTATGGATTTCTCTCAACGTCAGATCCTGAAAAATCAAAAATTACAAAATGTATTAAATTCAAATTTAACCTAGAAAAAAAAACTATAAACTGTCATAAAGTTTAAGACAATAGTTTAATCACTAAAATAAGGTAGTAAGACACAGTTCGCTTTTGTTTACAAGTTAGTTTCGGAGAGTGACATCCTACAATTTTGAAAGTAAAATACAAAGGTCGAATTTAAGTAGCTATAAATTAAGAATGCCTTATAATTTAGTAACGAAAGTGTGCTCAATTGATAGGGAATCTTTCAGAGATCACATTTTTGACAAAACATGAAAATATTCGAAAAAACGGAAGTTTAGCGTCCCTTTTCCGGCATGGTGTCATTTTTATTTTACCGATCTTTTGAACGTTTTTATTAATGCTTGTTTTTAATGTAAAAAATGTGACGTCATTTCTTGAAAAAATAAGCCGGTCGATGTATAGGTTTTTTACTTGTAATAAACAGCCAGGTTTATGTACTTTCAGAGCATGTATAGCACGATAGAGGATTTAGTGCAGGTTTGAGTCTAATCTAGGCTTGAATTATTGTAAAAATGTGTAAATTTTAGTGTTTTTTCGTGTATAATTTGTTTTCGGAGTTATCGGTTCGTAATGAAAAGATCTTATTTTTGCAAGTTACAACTAACTGGAAGATAATCTATGGAATGTAAGGATTTCAACGATGTATGATAAGTGTTTATTAGGTTAAATATAGTATTAGAATAGTTATTGGTAGAAGCATATGTGCTGCAAAGCTATGAACGTTTCTGACGTTTTACATAGAAGTGTGTCTACTACCATTAACGTAATTGTCAACAATTATACTAGCATTGAACGCGAACTAAATGCCCATGTTAATTGGTGGAATTAAAGCTATATAAATATACAACAGATTAGTTAAAAAAATTTTTGGAAAATATTAGTTGTCTTGGAAAAAGGGCCATAGCAACCAAAACAGCATATTTAACAAATTTCGAGCGAAAACGTTACGTAATGTGTTGCCAACTTTTCTGCTACATCATACAGGGTTTCCTCTGGGTGTATTTTTCTTTGGGCCATCCCTTGGGCCAAATGCATATTTTTTGGGCCAACATAAATGACATTGGGCCAATATTTTTTTTGAGTTTTGGCCAGAAATCATTATTAATATTATATTTTCAGTACCAAGGAAAGCACACAGATTACAACAGTTATTATTATGTTCAATAATATATATTTAAACATTTGTTGAATTTATCATAGTTATAATCATATTAAGATTTAACAAACTGTCATAATGTTTTTTTTAATGTACTACAGATCTGTCTAGAATTTTTTGTTTTTGTTATAATGGGCAAAAACAAATAATATAATAAAAAAAAGCTTGTTTTAACAAAATAAATCAATCATTGGAACTCCACTAAACCACAGTACTCCGCTGTTATGGAGGTGCTCCTATCAAAAGGAGGGTATTACAGAGGAGACAGAGATCGTCAATATGTAACATCTGATCTCAATTTGATGCATGAAAAAGGATGTGTTTGGATTACAGGATGTTCTTAATAAAATAATTTCATGAAGGTAAATCCTTTCATCTGTGTTTACTTCCAGTTTAACTTTTTATGATATTTACACAAGAATATTTATTTGGTCAACATGGTCAGAGCACGTGAATTGCCATTTAAATCAGCTGATATGAAAATAAACTTACTCCTGATTGGTCAATTTTATTGCATTCATGATTAATTTCTATCAATTAATCCAAATCAATCAGCGATGGTCAAGCACCTGTTATTTTGACCCCTTTACACAATTGACAGTTAATTAACGGTGTTAGCTTGGGTCATAAATCAATATATAGGGCTTCATAGTGAAATTTGTTGTCAGTTTGAATGACACGAAAATGACATTGTTGATCAAAATACGGAACCAACATTTTGGGCCACTTTGTTGGGCCAAAATTATATTTTTGGGGCCAGAATTGAAAAAATAGGGCCAATGGCCCAAGTGGCCCACGCCAGCGGAAACCCTGATCATATCTGTTTTTATAAAGGTGAAAACGACCAAATGGACAAAATCTCTTTAAAATAAAATTAATGTATGGATACTTATTTATTTGCTGAACTTTTTGGACAGAACTCCGTATTTTTATGCAAAATGTGACTATTTTGTCTCTTAGGAACACAATATTTAAAAGTGTTGTACTTGGTCTCTACTTTGCAAACTGTGTTAATTTGATAGGTAAAATCTCCCCGGACTTTAAAAAATAATCAATTAAAAGGTAAATGTCAATTATTTTATAAATAAATAACAAACATGTGTAAAAAATGTTGATTTTCATCTAAGAAACAAAAAGACACCATGATATGATTTACTTTTCAAAATATTGCAAAACTACAGTCAAAAGTGAAAATATGGTTCCAACTTTGACTGGCCATAACTTGACTTATATATGATCTAAAAGAAATTGCCAAATATCATTTTGTTCCAAATATAATCAAGTTTTGAAATATACACAACACTTCAATACATAAAAAAATGTTTATCTATTAAGGTAGTAAGACACAGTTCGCTTTTGTTTACAAGTTAGTTTCGGAGAGTGACATCCTACAATTTTGAAAGTAAAATACAAAGGTCGAATTTAAGTAGCTATAAATTTAGAATGCCTTATAATTTAGTAACGAAAGTGTGCTCAATTGATAGGGAATCTTTCAGAGATCACATTTTTGACAAAACATGAAAATATTTGAAAAAACGGAAGTTTAGCGTCCCTTTTCCGGCATGGTGTCATTTATATTTTACCGATCTTTTGAACGTTTTTATTAATGCTTGTTTTTAAGGTAAAAAATGTGACGTCATTTCTTGAAAAAATAAGCCGGTCGATGTATAGGTTTTTTACTTGTAATAAACAGCCAGGTTTATGTACTTTCAGAGCATGTATAGCACGATAGAGGATTTAGTGCAGGTTTGAGTCTAATCTAGGCTTGAATTATTGTAAAAATGTGTAAATTTTAGTGTTTTTTCGTGTATAATTTGTTTTCGGAGTTATCAGTTCGTAATGAAAAGATCTTATTTTTGCAAGTTACAACTAACTGGAAGATAATCTATGGAATGTAAGGATTTCAACGATGTATGATAAGTGTTTATTAGGTTAAATATAGTATTAGAATAGTTATTGGTAGAAGCATATGTGCTGCAAAGCTATGAACGTTTCTGACGTTTTACATAGAAGTGTGTTTTACTACCTAATACATAACGTATTCCTATTTCTTTTGATATGAAAAAGGCATTGCTTAAAAACCTTGCATAGACTGGCGATTGGAACTATATAATTAGGGTTGATGTGATAGTATTTACCATTGTTTTTCAGTCCATGCTGACTTTTCCAAAAACTTCTGAAAATTCAGAATGAGTGACAGAACAATTTTTCTTCAATCATATTTCAAGCCTCATTCAATTTGGCAAATTTTCCTAAACTGGCACATTTAAGTAATGAAAGTATTTTTTTTAATCAACTCAAAGACTGACGTTATCTTGCATTGTTGACACTTGCCTGAAGAAGTAACATTTCTTTTCTTGGAATTCTTGTCTCAAAATCTTCGAAATGTCTGAAAAAAATATTTTATTGGTGCTTGTAATGAAAATTATCTCAATATTCAATATCACATTATTTCATCAAAATGATCTAATATATAATTTTTGAGAAGAACATGTTAATTAATCACATTTGAAAAAAAATAACCATTGTTGTTATGCTCTTAAAATATACTGAATTAAGAACTAGGTGATGGACTTAAAAAAATATGTGCAATTACAGTTTCAACTAATACAATTAAAATTTTGTATCAGCCTAAAAGTTGTAATACCACCTCTGTAAAATTTTATGCATCATGTACATGTGATGAGTCTTGAATAAAAGAAATCCACATCAGGCATAGCATAACTCATTGTTTCATTGTCTGAAACTTTGTTGTATTTTTGAGACATTTTATTAGCTAAGTTGACTGTTTTCACATTTTCCAATGAGAAATTCATCTAAATACACTTTTGTTGACAAAGTCTTATTCTTAACCACAATTTTTTGTCAAATACTTACTTTAGACCTATTTGTTGATGATGGTTTAATTTATCTGTATTTTTTCTTAAATCTACAAAAAAAAATCTTAAATTAGATTAAAAAAAATAATTTGATCTTCAAAGAGTTAACATGTAAGGATGACTTTCCTGCTGGCACCACCATAAATACAATGTAGTTGTTAATTACATTTATACACAGTACATCAATAAAATAGAAATCTAACTTGATTTCATTAATTGAAGTACAATTGAAAATCCAAGGGAAAGGTCAAAAGATGAGAATGAAACTAATGTTTTAGCCTTAATGCATTAGCATACAATGTTTCATTAACCTAATATTTCCATAAAGATATGTAGCTTTTCAAAGAATTTATGATTCCAATTGATTATGACAATTATCACAACTTGACAAGCCTTGCTTTTAGGGCTATTCCAGAAATAAATGTATGGGGGGGTCGGAAGGCACTTTTTTATACCCTCCATGCATAAAATTTTAATTTTTTTCCCTTTATGTTGCATTTGAGAAATATCTAAAAATACCACCACCCATACAATTTTGATTATACTGACTTCGAACCCCCCCCCCCCAAACAATTAATTCTGGAATAGCCCTTAGGATAATCAATATTTCTTTCGCCCTTCATAATAAGAAATTCTTTTACCAGCTTGAACATGTTTTAGTGGCTATTTTTACCATACAGTTTTCAATTACTCATGTTTCTTTCAACTTCATGTACATGTATGACTAACCTTCTATGGATGTGATGCCCTCTTGTACAAGTTTCTGTGCCGCAGCTGGACTACATTATAAAAATACAAGAGCTTTAATAAGGTCTACAGTAAAACTAAAGCAAACAAGACAGTGACAAGAACCAATAGTGTATCCAAGACAGTCCTCTAGATTTTTTTAAAATTTTCATAATAACATTTTGAGAAAATTTGCAACTACATGTATTATTGTTTTATCAATAGCTGTGTACATTTATTTCAATTCATGAAGTAAACCATTAGAGTTGATATTTATTCATTATTCAACTGTTTATAAAAAGGTAAAACTGCAAAATTTATTATTATGTAAACATTAAAATATTCTAAAAAAAATAATAATAAATCTTACCCAATGCCAGTGACTTTAGTCAATTCATTAATTGCTGTATTGGTACTGTTAGCTCTTATCTACACAAATCAAAATAAATGCAAATATATTTACATAAATGCAACAAAAAATAGTGAAATGATATAAGAAGGGAAAAGGTAAGCAGCGAGTAAACAAATAAATCTGTGCCCTTTTTGTGAACGACCTGTGTACATGTATGTTTGTAATGATGGCTGTTCCGAATTAAAAGTAAGAGGGGAGAGAGCTTTAAAACATGATGGGTGACATGTTTAACTTAAGATTTTTGTAAATGAGCTATTGGAAAAATACCAAACATTGGGTCATTTAATTGTGTTATGCATGTACATGTATTCTTAATTCCAATCTCATTATTATTTCATTTGAATATCACAGAACATTGCATTTAACTTAAAAATTCTCAGTATAGCTCTGACATATCTTGAATTTTATCATACAAAGTTTCATGAAAACCAAACCTAAAACAACTGAACTTGCAAGCAAAGGTAAATACATGTATACCACTTTGGTTTTCAACTTTTTTATTACCTTTTCAAGTTTTTGTAGTTTGCCAGTGTCAATAAATTCATCAATCTTCTTAGCGATCTTCGCACCAACACCTTCCTTAATATATCAAATAACAATGCAATCTTAAGAAAATTCAAAACCAGTATTAATAAATTGTCATAAAATCAAAAGAAAAAAGTTTCAGAATGAACATCAGAATAAGCAGAGTGAATTTGTCACAAATATATAACTTTTCCAAGTTTACACATACATAAACACAGTATTGGATATATATGTGAATTTCAAGGATGGAGAAGAAAAAATGTTTTATTGTCATTATTTTTTTGCCTATGATCCAATCAAAGGAATAAAAAAATCCTTTTTCCACATACACAAAATAAAATTTATTACTGGATAAGTGATCACTTCACGCAACATTTATCAGAATCTGATTGGTCAAAATTTAGATACACTCTACATGTAGGCATTCATACATGGTATGAACAAAAGTTTGTTTGAAAAGTTTTTTTTTCCAGCTTGACCAATTCTTATTTTATCTATCATTGAAATAAATGTTTTTACCAATTTCTGTGCTTCTTTGCCACTTGTAATTTTGGTTGGATGTTTGGCAATGGCTGCTGCAGCTTTTCTGTAAGCATTGAACTTGTGCATCTGTCTATTAACATTCTTCTCATAGTTTGCAAGTTCTGAAACAAAATCATGTACATTGTATTAAAAACGAAAGAATATGGAATATGTGCCAGAAAGACACGATCCACATATTGAAATGATTTTGATAAATGTGCGAAAGAAAAATTTCACTGCGTGTGAAGCGCTTTTCTGGATTAACCTTCATCAGACACGCTAGGAGTAAAAAAAACTTGGAAAACCGGTAGAATATTATATTTCATAAAACAAAAACAGAAGCCAAAAAATATTACAACAATGACCAAACAGATAAACGTATCAAATTTTAAAGAAATAGCCAAACGTTGTCAAATTTTGGAAATATGTAAACTGTGTCTTTCCAACACATATTCCAGTACTCGAAAATATATAAGAGCATACAACTGAAGCACGGGGAAGCTTTCTAGGACCTCCACACGGCACTAAAGCCAAACTCTGAAATAATATTAAAAACGAAAGAATATGGAATATGTGCCAGAAAGACACGATCCACATATTGAAATGATTTTGATAAATGTGCGAAAGAAAAATTTCACTGCGTGTGAAGCGCTTTTCTGGATTAACCTTCATCAGACACGCTAGGAGTAAAAAAAACTTGGAAAACCGGTAGAATATTATATTTCATAAAACAAAAACAGAAGCCAAAAAATATTACAACAATGACCAAACAGATAAACGTATCAAATTTTAAAGAAATAGCCAAACGTTGTCAAATTTTGGAAATATGTAAACTGTGTCTTTCCAACACATATTCCAGTACTCGAAAATATATAAGAGCATACAACTGAAGCACGGGGAAGCTTTCTACGACCTCCACACGGCACTAAAGCCAAACTCTGAAATAATATTAAAAACGAAAGAATATGGAATATGTGCCAGAAAGACACGATCCACATATTGAAATGATTTTGATAAATGTGCGAAAGAAAAATTTCACTGCGTGTGAAGCGCTTTTCTGGATTAACCTTCATCAGACACGCTAGGAGTAAAAAAAACTTGGAAAACCGGTAGAATATTATATGTACATGTATTACATGTAGGTTTAAAGCAAATCCTGTCCTTAGCCAGGAAGAAGAAGAACCAATAATCAGATTAAGGGAAGTGGAGATCAAGGGCACAGGAAGCAGAGGTGAGGGGGTGATCTCATTGAGATGTTAGCTCTTGTGATAATTTCTTGATTCGCCGCCAGAAAAGAAAGCAAAATCTATGAAAAAAGATCAGTTAAAATTTGTTAAGGTAGGTTATCAGTATAAAAACTACAAAATGTCCTAGGAATCCATTTAACATAGAGAAGATGGTCAAATTCATTGGTGATCAGACATGGTCCGCCAAATCGGAAAATTTCAAAAAGGACCATTAAGAGGTACAGAACCACCATGACCACAGCTAGGTAAGACCTTGGTAGTTCAAATAAAATTTCCAGAATAGACATTGATGGCAATGGAACAAGATGTAACTTGTTTGAGGAGGCCAATCAAAAATCTATCACCGGAGTTAACATCTCAATGAGTTAGAGGAGGCCAATAAATAATTATCACTGAAGCTAACATCTCAACGAGATTTGTTAGGGGTATGGGAAGCTTGGATTAAAGCCACCTTATTATTCACACAATCTGTCTCATGTTTGATTATTTAATTGCTGCTGTCTTTATGCATGCATATACCCATATACGAATGCCAGACATCTCGGCCCGAGGACAAGTCGGCCTGGGACAACTCGGCCCGGTCTGTGGGACAAATCGGCCCTCTATAAGACAAGTCGGCCCGACTTAAGCCTGTTTATATCTTTAACAACAAAGTGAGAAAATTTTATTCAAATGTTATACAACTTTGCTTTATTTCAACAAGTCTGCCAAAGACCACTTTTCCAAAGACATGATTTTTATCAACAAAAAGCTAATCAACTTTACAAAATGTATCTACAATCATTCTTATTTGAGAAAAATATGAAAAAATAAACAATTAATATTTGTAAAAAAAAAATTCTAAAGACTTTTTCACATACAAATATTTTTCCATGTTTAAGCATACTTCTTATTATATATATATATATTTTAAATAAAGCTGAAGATCTAGATAAGTAAAGCTCTTATTAACATATTATATTTTGAAAAATGAATATTATCATGAAGTCAAAACCAGAGAACTAGAAAGTGGAAAATACTATAATAAAATATGCAAAACTAGTGTTTAATGCACACAAAATTAACCAAAAACCATTAAGAAAGTATCTTTTTGTGAATATATATGTTTAATATCATAAAGTATTTATTTTCTTGCACCGGACCGAGTTGTCTTCTACCGGTCCGAGTTGTCTTTAAATCCGGCCCGAGTTGTCCCGGGCCGACTTGTCCTCGGGCCGAGTTGTCTGGCTACCCCATATACCATACATGATACATGACTTATTACACAATTTACACTTACAAGTTACAGTAAATTAAAGTTCATTACCCATCAAAAAATCACTGCATCTACATCTACATCTACAGGATACTCCTTGAACATCAATGTGGTGATGAAAACTAAGGAGGCGCATGCCGGAAATTTATAATTTTAAAATAATAAAGTGAAGCAAATTTGAGGGGGAAACACTGAACATATATACAAATAAGTGATGCTTTTATTTTCTTTAAATTTTTCTTTATTTTTATTTTTTTTTAAATTTTTTTTATAAATAAGATAAAATCAGTTATTTATTCAGAATGTGTATAGGAATGAGGATGCACCAGACTTGAACGTATCCAAGTCTGGACTGTAAGCAACTGCAGAGGGGAGTGAATTCCATATTTTTATTGCTCTGGGAAAAAAGGAGTGTGCGTGGTAATTTGTGGGAGAGAATGGTAAAAGGAATTTATGGTCTCTTGTTGGTATCATATAGTTGGGTGGAATGATAATGTTGACTAGTTGATGTTGGATCTTATATAGCATTGTTACTGTTGTTAAGTTTCTTCTTTGATGTAATGTAGGCCATTCAAGTTGTTGAAGCATGGCACTGACGCTACTTTGATATTGGTATTGGTTAAGTGTGTATCTTGCTGCTCTTCGTTGGGTCATTTCAAGTTTGTTTATTAGAGCTTTTTGCCAGGGATCCCATATGATGTTGCAGTATTCTAGTTTTGGTCTTACGTAGGTCTTGTATGCTGTTTCTTTTGTCTTGATGTTATTTGTTTTGATGTTCCTTTTAATAAATTGTAATGATGCATTTGCTTTGTTTGAGATTGTGTTGATGTGATTATTCCAGCTTAGGTCTTTTGTGATTGTAATTCCCAGATATTTAGCTTTGTCTGTTGTTTTGAGTATTTGGTTATGTAATTTATAATCATAAGTGATGGGTGTACGTTTTCTTGATATTCTTATTATTTCACACTTATCTGGGTTAAAAGACATTAGCCATTCATTCTCCCACTTTTCAAGTTTATGTAGGTCTGACTGTAGAGTATGACAATCAGTTATGGAGGAGATGGTCAGGTACACAATAGTGTCGTCAGCAAACAGGCGAACATTACTTTTAAGGTTGTCTGGCATGTCGTTTATGTAAATTAGAAACAGACATGGGCCTAAAACAGAGCCTTGTGGCACGCCTGAGAGCACTGGACAGCTATTGGACATGTGGCCATCTACAGCAACTTTTTGTGAGCGATTGTTTAACCAAGCTTGTACCCAGTTGGAAATTTTGTTGTCAATGCCCATGCGTTTAAGTTTCAGAATGAGTCTTTGGTGGTCCACCTTATCAAAAGCCTTACTAAAATCCATTACAACTACATCAGTTTGTTTGCCATTCGCCATATCATCAAAAATTTGCTGTGTAAAAGTTAAGAGTTGTGTTTCACAGCTAACTTTGGATCTAAAACCATGCTGAAGTGGATAAAGAAGGTGGTTAGTATCTAGATGTTTCATTATTGATGTTACTAATATGTGTTCTAATACTTTACTTAAAATACATGTCAGTGATATTGGCCTATAGTTTTCTGGTTTTGATTTTGCTCCTTTTTTAAAAACTGGTGTAACTATTGCATTTTTCCAATCTTTTGGCACTGTTCCTGAATTGATAGATGAGTTGAAAAGGTCAGTTATAATTGGCGATATTTCTTTAGCAACTCCTTTCAAAAAATGTGGTGAGATCATATCTGGCCCTATGGCTTTTTTAGGGTTTAGATTTTGTAATAGTTTACATGTTCCTTCTGATGTTATTGTTATTGGGTTCATGCTGCTGTGATGTTTGGTATTATTAAGTTGCTGTAGTTCACAAATATGAGTTAGATTTAAGGGCTTGGGAGTTGTGAATGCTGAATGGAACTGGCTGTTTAGTGCTTCTGCTTGTTCTGATGGTTGGGTTTTCGTAATGCCATTTACTTTGAGAGGTGCAACACCGATGTTTTCAGTTTTTTGGGTTCTAATAAATGACCAGAACTTTTTACTTGGTTTACTTTCACCTGATTTGCTATCTTCTAATATTATCTTTTCTATGTAGCTCCAGTAGGATTGTCTTAGTTTTTGTTGTATGATCTTTTTAGTATGTTTAAAGTTGTTTTTACTTTTCCCATTTTTAGCTTTTCTATATAGGCGGTCTCTTTTTCTTATGAGTCTTTTTATCTCTGGTGTTAACCATGGTATGTCACATTTGGGTTTTATTGTCTTTGTTGGAACATGTCTATTTACTATGTCTTCTGTTCTAGTTTTTATGTATTCCCACTTTTCTTCTGTGTTATTCAATTCTGAGTTTGAGAAATACTCTTTGCTGATTTGTTCAATCTCATGTTTTATTTCTTCCCAATTGGCTTTATTATATTGGTTGATTTTACGTGGAGTTCTATATTTTCTTCCAGTTATTATGTTCAGTTCGTGGAATACTATGTCATGATCTGATGACCCTAGGCTTGGGAGTGTTTTAGTGTTTTGTATAAGTGATGGCTGGTTTATGAAGCATAAATCTAGAGTGTTTTCATTTCTAGTTGGTAATTTGACTATTTGTTCTAGGTTGTGGTCATTTATTATTTCCAAAAAATTGGTGTATGTGCTTGTAAATTTGCAGTCTGGTTTGAGTTCTTGTTTCGTCCAGTCATATTTTGGGAGGTTGAAGTCTCCAAGGAGCCAAATATGGCTATTTGTTGGTATTCTATGTAGAGATTTGTTAAGTTCATTGATACTTTCAGTGTCATTTTCATGAGGTTTGTAGTATGCACCAACATTGATGGTTTTGATACCTTTGATATTTATTTTAGCCCATATTATCTCACAGTCTGTGTTTAATTCAGGTTGTTCTGAGGAGATTAGGTTGTTAGATATTGCTAAGAAAACACCACCACCTTTTCTATTTGTTCTGTCTTTACGATAGATGGAAAACATGTTATTTGGAAATATTTCAGAGTTGTTTATTTCTGGGTTGAGCCAAGATTCTGTGCCAACTATAATATCAGGTTTGACTTGGTTTATGACTTGATGTAGTTCGGGCACCTTTGACTTAATAGATTGACAGTTAATATTAAGAATAACTAGGCGCTGATTTGTCTTTTTTCTTAATTGTTTTGGCTTATTGTGAGGGCATTTGTTAGGTTTGGGCGATGATGTTGCTTGTGGTGGATGGTCTAGAAAGTCTGAGCATGTAGTATTATCTAAATGCAGTGTATCATACAAATTTGAATCAGACATTGTATCTAGTGAATCAAATAAACCAGTTGAGTAATTTGGCAAGGCGCAACGTAGACAGTACCATACATGTTTGCTATCAGCTAGCATACTATATGTGTCATTACCAACACCTTGACATTGGGTGTGGTACCACTGGTCACAGCTGTCACACATGATCCCCTTGTCTGACCAGGTGACTTCTTGCATGCAGTAGCCACAGTCGTAGTTTGTGCTGTTAAGTGATGGACCTGGATTTGGATTTATGTCCACTGATTGATTTAACAAAAGTATGCATAGATATAGCAGTATTAGTTTTGGATTTTTGTTTGATGTTTTGCAGGGGGGTTTCATCTTTTTGATTGCATTGTGTATGTGCAGTATGGTGTTGATTTGCAGGTGTTCAGGCTCATGCAGGGTATTATGATTTGCATGTAGGTTGTTAGCTTCATGAATGTTTGTATACTTGTTAACATAAATGGTTTCAGTGTGCAGCAGTTGTTCTTTGGCACTGATGTTTTTTGTTGCAATTGTGTCTTGTCTGAGGATGGTTTGCTCATGATCTAGATGTTCTTTGGTTGTTGGATTTATGACAAGTGCAAGTAATAGAACATGTAGCATGTGAATGTGGTGTCCTGGTGTCTTGATGTAATGACTGTTTTCTGTGTTGTGCATGCTGGTGAGACAGATTCTAACGGACAGATAGAAGATAGTATGGAATGTTAGAAAAGATAGACTCACATGTTATTCTTCGACCCTCGGGCTGTCTCAAGGGTGCAGGTTCTGTCTCAGGTTAGCCTTGTTCTTTTTTCAGAAAGTAAGTGTTTGTTTACTTCCGGTACTGGAGTCACGTGATAACAGATTCAAAAAATATTGAGAAAAAATAAGCTTTAAATTGTAGTGGGTTTGTATATGTAGTTTGAATGAGAAATATCAGACAAATATATGTTCAGTGTTATTATGTGTCATTAACCCAAAATTCCTTGGTAGATCTTGATAATTTCCACTTTTTTCAGAGCCGAAAATAAGATCAACCTTCTTGTTCCGGGCATGCCTGTATTCAGAATTTGGATTTGCTGCATCATCGTGCTTTCGTTTGCTCATTTTTATTATCTGCTGATGCAGTGCTCTGGTAAAAAGATTGTTTGTAAATCGTTTCAAACTGAAAGACGCCGTGGCTTTTGTCCGATGTCAACAGACCCCTACATCAACGAAAAAAAAAGAAGATGGAAAACTATGACGCTTTATTGGAATTTTTGATTGCAATAAAATCTACTTTAATAATTTAACTCTTACTTTTTTTATGCTATTTAGATCTCATAAAGATTTAACACTCCAAATCATTATCTCAGATTAATAATTCTAATGTTTTCAATGCTGTAAGCAGTAAACTGGTTTCTTCTTTTTCTGTTCCAGTAAAAAAATCTATTTATATCAGAAACGTGGCACAGGTAAACAGTTGTGTATTGGGTTTGTCATTAAACAGATAACATGTGTGGTAAGTCTATGAAATTTACAGTTTATAGTTTGTTTTTCCATATTTACTTTTTATTAAATTAAATGTTATTATGGCCAAATGAAAAAAAAGAAATAGTGATTTATGTGTTATTTTTTGTTTCAATAAAATTAAAGATAAAATAAAGATGTTACCAAAAGAATATAAGTGTGTATATGTAAAAACATTAAATTAATTTCATCATACAGACATTAATTTGGGAAATTTAAATTTCTATGTCACTAAGATGAAGGATTTTTATAAATTATATATCTTAAACATGTTAAATTTATATGTTTTGTGCCTAAAACTTTATTTTTTATTTGTTCAAATTAGAAATAAATCTATGCATTTTCAATCAACATTTTTAAGATAACATGTCATGTTATTTTACTGTTTTATATACATTTATTTCTCATGTTGATGCCAAAAATATAAGATTTTTTTCTTCATTATATATTATGATCAGTGAAAGCAAATAAGTTAAGGGATGTCATCATCCCTAGAATCCTTCAAAAGTGGTCTGTTCACTCTAACATTTGAAGGATCTCTGGTGACAGGCAGACCATAAATATACTACTGTACATATGTTTTTATTTATATGTAATCTAAATAACAAAATAGTAAAATATCATAAAATAGTAAAATGTTATACACATATTTTGAATGTAAGTTTTAAATTGTTTAGCTATTATGTCCACTTTTTTGTACTTGCACACATTTTGTAGTTTACATTTTGTTTTGACCAAGATTTGTGTACATACATGTATATCCAAGCTTAGCATATGCTCTTAAAGCTGTGGTTCAGTTTTAAATATTATACATGTATTAAAATCTTTTAAATTTTAAAATTTGATACACATATGTGTATATACATGTACATGTATACAATGTATATACATACGGGGATACCATATTGTCAATATCCTGTCAATTGCTCTTAGGCAAATAAAAAAAATATGTGTGTTTCCGGTTTTCTACTTACCTGAGGTTTTCATGACGACCTTTTTATTGCCATGTTTGCTTTAGCACCATTAAACTTTAAATCTACCCTGTAAAAAAATCAAAATAAATGCCTACCCACCGACCCTATTTTTTTCACACATGAAACCAAAAACACACATACTTTTTGGGGGCCTTATTCCATATCTGATTAATCATGGTTATCAATGAAATACACTTCTTCTCAAGAGTAAAACAAACCCTTTTTGTTTTTTCCAACCATATCTATACAATTCTGAACAATGAACAGATGGTACATCATCTATACAATGCATACAAACATGAGATAATTTTGTCAATATATGTTCTTCTAAGTGTTGGTAACTTGAATCAATTATTCATTGAAACATCGAACTGAATGATGTACATATATTTTACATGAACATGTATGTTTTTGTTTTTAGAGATTTACTAGTACAAATGTACACCATTTTAATTTTGAGTATCAGTATTTTGGGTGTACATATATTTTAATTACCTTTCTAATTTAAACTAGCTTGTAATCGCTAGACATATTTACATGTAGCTGTAGATATTAAAGAAGTAATCAAAGGTGCCCCCTTTTGACAGAAAAATTTGGTTAGATATATAGGAAATCAATGAAGCATGACCGAAGTGGGTCCCTATTAGTTAGTCAGTGCCCCCCCCCCTTTTTTTCAACATTCCCAGATCCACTAATGGTGACATAAAAATGAAATCTATGTAGAATAAATTGTCAATTGAAAAGTAAGAAATGTCACCAAGTGGCTGTAGCTGATTGGTAACACAGACATTTTTATTGCTAAATGTTTTAATGATGCAATATACATGTAACATCTGATGTAAATTTACTGATGGAAAAGTACAGTAACATTTATTTTTAATGAGACTTGAACAAATGTACATACACAAGTTTTAATTTTGTCTAAAACAAATTTATTCATTTATAAACCTGATTGTTTCAAATTAACCCCTAATTAATCTTTGTCAAATTTGTTGTGCTTGGTTAGATATCTTGTTCTAAAGTAGCACATCACAGTTTGAGCACAGTTATAAATTTAACTTCCTGGTATGTTGGCTTTTTTATATTGAACATTTTAGACTTTTTGAAGTAGCAAATTCAATAACAATAACTAAGCAGAAATTTGAAATATCTTAAGAATTTTTTAAAACCATCATTTTCTTTTTTGTCCCCTGTCAGAACCTTACACATGGACAAAAAAATGCTGTGTTTAAGGGAGTGTGTCTTTCACATTCTAATGTTATTTACTGATTTCTTGAGAATTCCCACTTAAGTCATGATAATTTTTGTATCTACATGTATTTAGAACCTGTGGATTAATTTTGTAGAGGTTATGTCCCTTTGACCATCAAAATCAAGTATTGTTGGAGGACCTGGAGCAACTGTTGAATTTCTATGATTTCAATCTAGTCTCATGTACAATGTACATTTATACAGTTTGTTATAAGATTATATTGTCTAAATGATATCTATGCTTCAGTACACTGTACAGGTGTCACTTGTGCCAAAATCATGCAAATGTATGAAAACTTTTAGTCATGTCAGAAAGGCAAGGAAAAAAAGTTAAAACCAAAGTCGATATTGTAACAGTAAACATCTGCATCAAATGATTTGTCCAACTGTCATTTGGAACATATTGAATTGCATTGACTTGATATACATAATAACTGAATGATATGAACAAACTATATACATGATATATATTATAAATCAAATATCAAAAATCTATTTGAAAGTCTAAACTACATGTGCATGATGTATGTATAACTTTTAAAATGATGTTTTAACGGATGATAAATAAGGTGTTTATTGTAGATACCATGATTTCCATGGTAATAAAGGTATTGACAAAATTTTGTTGAGGTAAGATAGTGATGAAATGTGTTGTGGTTGACCATACATGATGTAATACAAGGAATTATCTTTTGACTGGGAATGTCCTGTTTGTGTCTAGATAATGCAGACTAATGTCACAGTAAATGGGTGTTCCAAGTTACATGTAAATTCCCATTGAATCACTTGTACCTTGTGTATATGTTCGAACATTGGATTGCATGAATGATCATGATGATACATTTGTAGTCGGGGGCAGATCCAGAGGTCCATGAAAAGGGGGTGTAATTGCTAAAAATGTCAAATTTGTGATGGAAATTTGAAGTAACTTGGTCAATTTTATACAAAAAAATAAACATTACTCAATTTAAGGGGGGGGGGGAGTGTGCCTCCTCAGCCCCCTCCGGATTTAACACTGATAATGTGATTTGTTGCAGTTTTTCATTATCAGCACAGGTCTACTCTATAAATAACTCTATGTGAAGAAATCTTTCTAAACTCTCAAGATGCAAACTAGATGAAAAATAGCATATTTTCACTCTGAACTTCAATCACCTTGTCCTTCCCTCTGTCTGTTCCTGTGTTCAAACTTTCATAACAGATTTCTCATTTTGGACTAAAGGGATACAGCCTTAGCAACATGAACAAATGAACAAGATGATCTTTTCAGACCCATTTTCCTAATGCTTGACATGGTTGAGTGGATATATGTTTAGCACCAATTGCAAGAACTGATTATAAATGTGTATTATCACAGAATAGCTACTGTAAAAGAATAGAATTATTTCATCACATTTGGTTTCATGAACATGATGAAATAAATCAAGAAATTTCACACATCTATGACTTATTTTTTTAAAACAGTTAAGGATTTTGGATTTTCCTATTAGTGTATACATGTTATAGTCTTAATAGAATAAACCCATTTTGTAAACAATGAATAAAATATTTGACCATAGTCTGTCTTCAGACCAGTAGTCTTTATAAACAACCTTTTGAAAAAAACATGTTGGGATTTCCCTTATGTTAATCCCAAAAAGCATTGAAAATATATACCAGTATGTGTGACACAGCATTCTGAAAATCAGACATCCATATTATACCCCTTAATTCATATAATAGTCATAATTACAAAATAATGTTTGGTATCATTGATTTAATTGCTACTATTTTGACATATTTGCAAGTACTCAAATTTCATGTATGAACATGATGAAATATGCACATTTTTGAGCATAGATATATGTTACTTCCTTCTTGGAAACAGGTTTATATTTGACACATGTGACTATGCAACATCTCTGCTGTAATCTTATCTTTGGCTATAAATGTATACATATACCAATACATGTAAAAGGAAAAAAGTGTTATGATATCTTTGTGAAGGACTGATATATCATTAGATAAAGAAAATATAGACAGAATGACTGTATGTACAATTTTGAACAATAACTTTAAAATTACTTCTTGGAAACTGGATTTTAAAAAGATGGTTAGAATCTTTTCTATATCAAACTAATTGTTCACAATATTTGGATTATCTAAGGTATTTTGCATTCAAATTTTAAAAATAGGTAAAACCCATGATAAGGTATGAATATTTTTTTCCCTGTATAAGCCAAAGGAGTGGAAACCCAAATTATCAGAGCATTATGAATTCTTAGAACTTATATTCTTTAATGATTTTTGTTGAAAAGACTGAGTTATTTACATTGAATAAAACCAATTGACACGGTAGAAATGAATGCATGGAGGGTAGTCCTATACACCCACACAGATGGCAAATTTTACCATGACTTTTGAAATTTGTGTGAAATATATAAAATAAAAAAAAATAAAATAACATCAGAATAGTTAGAACTAAATGATTTTAATACATATAGGGTACAGTTCAGCACCGACACTATGGCAAATTTACCATAATTTTGAAATATGTCACAAGAATAAAACTTATATATATTGATTATAAAAAGAAGCTCTGCACTCACACTTTGGTAAATTTTACCACAATTTTTTGTTGAAATTATATATGTAAGGTACTTACTTATTTTCTTTTAACACTTCCTTTGGTTATGATTTAAAAAAAAACCTTTATCATGTTTATGATTTTGATATTATGCCCACATTTTAATGATTATGTGGGCATATGTCATATTGTCAGAAAACTGTAAAATCAAATTCAGGGGCTGAAGATCCTTCAGAGTCCAGTCTTAAACTTTGTACAATGTTAAAACCTGTTTATGATATTAGGAATTTTGGCATTCACAGTCAAAGGATGATTTACCGGTAATAAGTATTAGAAATTGCAAGGGGGTTATTTCAGTCCTTTTAGAAAAGACTAAAGAACAACACTCCTGAGACAACAGGGCCTTCTGTTTCAAGTTAATTTCTTTCTTTACAGATATCTTGTGTAAAAAACATTTTGATTATTACATCTTTATGAAAACCAAATAAACAAATGTAAAGGGGAGATATTTCTTGTGTGTTTCTTATTTTGAACTACGCTTGCATGTTTAATTGATGTGAAGAGTAACCTACTATTGGCATTTATAATATGTGTATATGTAAAATGATGATACCATTTTGCTCTTAGTGGATGTAGTACTTGATAGAACAAACATGTCTTCTACTAGGAAGAATAGGTATACCTACAACATGTGCTAGACTTAAAATTGGTTAATTGCATTCAATTGTCAGATTGATATTTGTTTTTTAATGTTTTCTTTAGGATTGAGAACTACCGGGTTCAAAATCATTCATGTAATTCAAATGCACTATCTTGGTGCCAATTTAAATACCAAAATCTATTCATCAAGCCAATATGAAATATTGTAGTCCCTTTTTAAAAGTCTCAGGTTGCATGGATATCAACAGTTCTATAGAAATATGGTTCAAGTATTTAATTCTTTAATTGTCTTCTGGAATCAGGAAGTGGGGTTCTCAAAAAATTCCCAACGATTCTTTGAATTAGCCAATCTGGAAAATTTAGGCCAACAAGTTGCGAAATACAACATAAATCCATAGATTAAATGTACTATTTTTGTAACAGTGTACACAATGTACATGATGATGTATGCATTTTTTCCAGGATGTTTTTTTTTTAAACACGTTTGCATAATTAGAAAATTAATTTTATTTATATTACAGTGCCATAATGACGTTTCTTCTTAATCTTTTTCAGTCTTTTAAACTTTTACCAATTGATACAGAAATAATCAGTTCATAGAATTATATTTGCCAACATTATTATAGAATTCTCTGCTGTAAAGGTTGTCTCATGGAGTTTCAAGATATCTTTTTCCGAATTGCATTTTGCATTTATGTAAATTAAACATACATAAAATTAAAATTGAGGGCATGAGATATATTACATTTCATCTATTTTGAAAGTATTTTAAAGTGAATTGAAACTTTTACAATGGATACAGACTTGTTTTCTGATTTAGCAGGTAATTTTCAATTTACTTCTAAGATAATAATTGTTTTCATAAAATAATTTTCTTGTTTATCAGTTATTTTACTTTGTGATCAATGTCCAATGTGCTCCTGTTATCTTTGACTAATGGCTTGAAAGTAAGCCTAATTCTTTGCTTGAGCAATTTGTTTTTCTGTCTCAAAACTTTACAATTATTTTTTAATGCATTTTGTTTTGCCCCTGTGCTGACATCTCAAATGTAAGGGCATTAAATTTTATAAAGCAAAAGCATCCTTTATCATTTGGTGATTTATTTGTTCAATTGCAACTACATTTTTATACATGCATGTCACGCTTTTCAGCATCTTCTAAGATGGCTTTTCAGCTGCAATTTTCTTCTGTAGCACTGTTGAAAACCAGTGGTTCATTTTTTTCTGCCCCTGTACTGACAACTCAATTTCTATGGCAGTAAACTTTCAAAAAAAAAATCAAAAACCACCTTTTACATGTATCAGATCCCAGTTTTTAATGTGATTTGATTTTATGATAACCTAAATAAACCTTCAAAATAAGTCAATGCCCGTTAAACAGCAATAAAAGAATTAAATGGCCTTAGTATATCGTGGTATATAATAATAATAAATAACTTTAAGAAAATGTGTTTTTTTTCTTTGAAGACTGAAAAAACCATTTATGGATAATGGAAAAAGTTGATTATTAAGTCTCCCAAACGAAGTTTGGAGACTTATTGTTTTTACTCAGGTTTTTCAGATTTTTTTTACAATGAACTTGTCCGACCGGTTTCTCGGAGATGGTTTTTCAGATCCAAACCATACTTGGTATGTGAGTTATTCATGTTATGAAGATGTGCACAAAACTTTCGAATTTTTCAAGATGGCCGCCTATTTCAAAATGGCCGACAAAAATCGGCTAATTTTTGGGAATGTTGACCGATTCTGATGAACATTGGTTTCTGGGCTAAACATGATGCTCCGAGTTCAATGGAAAAGACCAAAAATTGCTATCTTGTATAGTTTTTTTTTCATATTTTTTTTTGGTATTTTTTTTAATTTTTGAAAAATCACATAAAAAATTTAAAAAAAATTCTGAAAAAAAATCAAGTGCTCCTATCAAAAATCTGATTTGATATTTGAAATCAGCATTATAAAAGCTACAAAAAAGGGGTGAGTCATGAAAAAATCTGACCAACGGTTTTCGAGTTATACAGTTTTGAAATTTTTTCCGAAGTGACCCCACCCCTCCTTTGGACCCCCTTAATTTCGCAATGGACCTCTTACATTGAAACGATTACCGTATTGAGTTCAAGTACATGTTAGGCATCTTATAATAGGTATTGTTTATACAGATTGGATTTACTGTTTGAGAGCTATAAGGAGTTTTGTGTGCGAAACCATGGCATTTTGGCCTACGGTCCCCCTTTCTGGTACCCCCCAGAACCCCTTATGACTTGTGAATCTGATCTTTTTGGTATTAATTCTTTACATTGGCCTTAGTCCTACATGTTTACCAAGTTTCAGAAGGATCGGTTAAAAAATGCCTGCAAAAAGTTTCGGTATGTAATTATTAATTAAGTCTCCCAAACGAAGTTTGGAGACTTATTGTTTTTACTCAGGTTTTTCAGATTTTTTTTACAATGAACTTGTCCGACCGGTTTCTCGGAGATGGTTTTTCAGATCCAAACCATACTTGGTATGTGAGTTATTCATGTTATGAAGGTGTGCACAAAACTTTCGAATTTTTCAAGATGGCCGCCTATTTCAAAATGGCCGACAAAAATCGGCTAATTTTTGGGAATGTTGACCGATTCTGATGAACATTGGTTTCTGGGCTAAACATGATGCTCCGAGTTCAATGGAAAAGACCAAAAATTGCTATCTTGTATAGTTTTTTTTTCATATTTTTTTTTGGTATTTTTTTTAATTTTTGAAAAATCACATAAAAAATTTAAAAAAAATTCTGAAAAAAAATCAAGTGCTCCTATCAAAAATCTGATTTGATATTTGAAATCAGCATTATAAAAGCTACAAAAAAGGGGTGAGTCATGAAAAAATCTGACCAACGGTTTTCGAGTTATACAGTTTTGAAATTTTTTCCGAAGTGACCCCACCCCTCCTTTGGACCCCCTTAATTTCGCAATGGACCTCTTACATTGAAACGATTACCGTATTGAGTTCAAGTACATGTTAGGCATCTTATAATAGGTATTGTTTATACAGATTGGATTTACTGTTTGAGAGCTATAAGGAGTTTTGTGTGCGAAACCATGGCATTTTGGCCTACGGTCCCCCTTTCTGGTACCCCCCAGAACCCCTTATGACTTGTGAATCTGATCTTTTTGGTATTAATTCTTTACATTGGCCTTAGTCCTACATGTTTACCAAGTTTCAGAAGGATCGGTTAAAAAATGCCTGCAAAAAGTTTCGGTATGTAATTATTAAGTCTCCCAAACGAAGTTTGGAGACTTATTGTTTTTACTCAGGTTTTTCAGATTTTTTTTACAATGAACTTGTCCGACCGGTTTCTCGGAGATGGTTTTTCAGATCCAAACCATACTTGGTATGTGAGTTATTCATGTTATGAAGGTGTGCACAAAACTTTCGAATTTTTCAAGATGGCCGCCTATTTCAAAATGGCCGACAAAAATCGGCTAATTTTTGGGAATGTTGACCGATTCTGATGAACATTGGTTTCTGGGCTAAACATGATGCTCCGAGTTCAATGGAAAAGACCAAAAATTGCTATCTTGTATAGTTTTTTTTTCATATTTTTTTTTGGTATTTTTTTTAATTTTTGAAAAATCACATAAAAAATTTAAAAAAAATTCTGAAAAAAAATCAAGTGCTCCTATCAAAAATCTGATTTGATATTTGAAATCAGCATTATAAAAGCTACAAAAAAGGGGTGAGTCATGAAAAAATCTGACCAACGGTTTTCGAGTTATACAGTTTTGAAATTTTTTCCGAAGTGACCCCACCCCTCCTTTGGACCCCCTTAATTTCGCAATGGACCTCTTACATTGAAACGATTACCGTATTGAGTTCAAGTACATGTTAGGCATCTTATAATAGGTATTGTTTATACAGATTGGATTTACTGTTTGAGAGCTATAAGGAGTTTTGTGTGCGAAACCATGGCATTTTGGCCTACGGTCCCCCTTTCTGGTACCCCCCAGAACCCCTTATGACTTGTGAATCTGATCTTTTTGGTATTAATTCTTTACATTGGCCTTAGTCCTACATGTTTACCAAGTTTCAGAAGGATCGGTTAAAAAATGCCTGCAAAAAGTTTCGGTATGTAATTATTAAGTCTCCCAAACGAAGTTTGGAGACTTATTGTTTTTACTCAGGTTTTTCAGATTTTTTTTACAATGAACTTGTCCGACCGGTTTCTCGGAGATGGTTTTTCAGATCCAAACCATACTTGGTATGTGAGTTATTCATGTTATGAAGGTGTGCACAAAACTTTCGAATTTTTCAAGATGGCCGCCTATTTCAAAATGGCCGACAAAAATCGGCTAATTTTTGGGAATGTTGACCGATTCTGATGAACATTGGTTTCTGGGCTAAACATGATGCTCCGAGTTCAATGGAAAAGACCAAAAATTGCTATCTTGTATAGTTTTTTTTTCATATTTTTTTTTGGTATTTTTTTTAATTTTTGAAAAATCACATAAAAAATTTAAAAAAAATTCTGAAAAAAAATCAAGTGCTCCTATCAAAAATCTGATTTGATATTTGAAATCAGCATTATAAAAGCTACAAAAAAGGGGTGAGTCATGAAAAAATCTGACCAACGGTTTTCGAGTTATACAGTTTTGAAATTTTTTCCGAAGTGACCCCACCCCTCCTTTGGACCCCCTTAATTTCGCAATGGACCTCTTACATTGAAACGATTACCGTATTGAGTTCAAGTACATGTTAGGCATCTTATAATAGGTATTGTTTATACAGATTGGATTTACTGTTTGAGAGCTATAAGGAGTTTTGTGTGCGAAACCATGGCATTTTGGCCTACGGTCCCCCTTTCTGGTACCCCCCAGAACCCCTTATGACTTGTGAATCTGATCTTTTTGGTATTAATTCTTTACATTGGCCTTAGTCCTACATGTTTACCAAGTTTCAGAAGGATCGGTTAAAAAATGCCTGCAAAAAGTTTCGGTATGTAATTATTAAGTCTCCCAAACGAAGTTTGGAGACTTATTGTTTTTACTCAGGTTTTTCAGATTTTTTTTACAATGAACTTGTCCGACCGGTTTCTCGGAGATGGTTTTTCAGATCCAAACCATACTTGGTATGTGAGTTATTCATGTTATGAAGGTGTGCACAAAACTTTCGAATTTTTCAAGATGGCCGCCTATTTCAAAATGGCCGACAAAAATCGGCTAATTTTTGGGAATGTTGACCGATTCTGATGAACATTGGTTTCTGGGCTAAACATGATGCTCCGAGTTCAATGGAAAAGACCAAAAATTGCTATCTTGTATAGTTTTTTTTTCATATTTTTTTTTGGTATTTTTTTTAATTTTTGAAAAATCACATAAAAAATTTAAAAAAAATTCTGAAAAAAAATCAAGTGCTCCTATCAAAAATCTGATTTGATATTTGAAATCAGCATTATAAAAGCTACAAAAAAGGGGTGAGTCATGAAAAAATCTGACCAACGGTTTTCGAGTTATACAGTTTTGAAATTTTTTCCGAAGTGACCCCACCCCTCCTTTGGACCCCCTTAATTTCGCAATGGACCTCTTACATTGAAACGATTACCGTATTGAGTTCAAGTACATGTTAGGCATCTTATAATAGGTATTGTTTATACAGATTGGATTTACTGTTTGAGAGCTATAAGGAGTTTTGTGTGCGAAACCATGGCATTTTGGCCTACGGTCCCCCTTTCTGGTACCCCCCAGAACCCCTTATGACTTGTGAATCTGATCTTTTTGGTATTAATTCTTTACATTGGCCTTAGTCCTACATGTTTACCAAGTTTCAGAAGGATCGGTTAAAAAATGCCTGCAAAAAGTTTCGGTATGTAATTATTAAGTCTCCCAAACGAAGTTTGGAGACTTATTGTTTTTACTCAGGTTTTTCAGATTTTTTTTACAATGAACTTGTCCGACCGGTTTCTCGGAGATGGTTTTTCAGATCCAAACCATACTTGGTATGTGAGTTATTCATGTTATGAAGGTGTGCACAAAACTTTCGAATTTTTCAAGATGGCCGCCTATTTCAAAATGGCCGACAAAAATCGGCTAATTTTTGGGAATGTTGACCGATTCTGATGAACATTGGTTTCTGGGCTAAACATGATGCTCCGAGTTCAATGGAAAAAAACGAAAATCTTCTTGGTGGATCTCGAAAATATAGTTATATTGGTAGAAAACATGTAAATGGAATGTCATCATAGTTTACAATTTTCTGAAGGTCTTATTGCAATTTCTATATTTTTTTTGTTTACCATAGCAAAATAAACATTATTCATACACTTTTTAAAATGAGACATAAATATTGAGATGATGAGGTTGCATTCATTCAACTAAATATTTACATTGTTATTTCAGCTTATTATAATGGAATAAATTTGAAAGTTTAAAACCTTGCCTGTCATCATCAATTTCACTTTTTTAGGGACTATGTTAGGGAGGGACCAATTGACCCTTGACCTTCAGCAAGATGGGTGTATTATCTCCCTTTATGTTTTAAAATTATCATTTTCACACTTGTCCTTTTTACAATGGAAAAAATAAAGCTTTATTTCTTTTTCTACAACAATTTTGAACTTTTCTCATTTTTTGGTTTACAAAAGATCTTTAATAAATATAAAATATTTGCAAATTTTAAAATTTAACTATACCTGGTGCATTAATTTGAATATCTTAGTAATAATTTGGTTTCCCAGTTTATTTTTGGGGTCTTCCAGAATTCCGACCAGTACCTCCCCGTGGTGGAAGACGGGCCCTGCTCCAGCGACAACAAAGGATACTCTGGAGCAGCTAACACTGGCGGTGGTGTGTCATGGGCTGGACGACCCATGGCACATAGCGAGTCTATACCGATTGGTATAAGTCGACGCAGAGGGGCTTTCCCCTAGTCGCGACTATAAATACCCATCAGTCAGTTATTTTTGGTTATACTGTTCTATGCTCTTCATATTCATACAGTGTTTGGCATTTTCAATATTTTTGGTAGAGCGCCTCTGATGAGTCTTGAATAGACGAAATGCGCGTCAGGCGTAGCAAAATTTATTGTCTGGAACTTTGTTGTCATTTGTATTTCTATTTACTTATTATATTCAAAATATATTTAATTTTCATGATGATCTTCGAACATTGGGACAAAGGGAAGCCTTCATTTTGGAGTTGTTACTTTTTTAATCGTTTGGGAGACTTTGTGTGTTGGCATCCCAACACAATCATATCTTGTTATATCTCCCAAACACTATGTTTGGGAGATATATTGTTTTTACTCTGTTTCTTATTATTATTATTATTCTTTTTCTTCTTCTCCTCATGAACGTGTCCGAGCTGGTTCTTAAAAACTACTCAATAGATCTTCATGAAATTTTGTATGGTGGAAGAGTGGGTCCCAAAGATGTGCATGCAATTTTTGGAATTTTGAAAATGGCCGCCGTTTCCATGGAAACACCATTAGGTCATAATATAGGACATTGCTATATCTCGCTTACCCAGGTGCACAGGGTTCTGATATTTTGTATGTAACTATAGCAAAAGGAGCTCTTTCATAATACGGGAAAAAATATGCTAGAATGACAGTTTGCGTACGTTTGGGAGATATTTTTGTGTTGGGCATCCCCAACACAGTCAACACTAGTTATTTTTATTATTATTATTAAGTCGCCCAAAACAAAGTTTGGGAGACTTATTGTTTTTGCACCGTTTCTTATTATTATGTCCCCGAACACAAAGTGTCGGGGACATATTGTTTTTGCTCGGTTTCTTATTATTATTATATCTCCCAAACACTATGTTTGGGAGATATATTGTTTTTACTCTGTTTCTTATTATTATTCTTTTTTTTCTTCCGGACATGAACTTGTCCGAGCCACATCTCATAGATGGACTTGACGGATCTTCATGAAATTGTGTATGGTGGAAAGGTGGGTCCCAAAGTTGGTAATAGGCTATTCGGAATTTTCAAAATGGCCGCCGTTTCCATGGAAACAGCAAAAGGTCATAATATGGGACATTGATATATCTCGGTTACCTAGGTGCTCAGGGTTCTGAAATTTTGTAGGTTAATAGAGCAAAAGGAGCTCTTTAATAATACGAAAAAAAATTTTGAAGCGATATTTACGGTTTTCGAGTTATTTACGAAAATGTGATTTTTCGGTCCCAAAAATGGGAAAATTGTCAAAATACTAAGATTTCCACAAAATTTGGTATCTAGAGGTTTCAAATGATAGCGAGTTTGGGTGCGATGTCAAAATTAATGCAAAAGTGACAATATGCGTACGTTTGGGAGATATTTTTGTGTTGGGCATCCCCAACACAGTCAACACTAGTTATTATTATTTTTCTCGGTATTCTGGACCGTGAACTTGTCCACCTCATTTTTTCGACATCGTTTAAGGTAGGAAGCTGAAACTTCATAAATCAAGAGTATGGAATGGGAAATTGTGCTTTTTGTATTTTTCGTCGAAATCGAACGACCCCTTATAGGTCAAAAAAGGGCCTCAAAATGGCTCCTCGAAACCGAAGTTGAATTTTTCCTGGCATTTCTGATCCGGCAGGGGAAGGACAAATTCCTTTAAAGGGTAAGTGTAGACTTTCAAAACCTTTCATTTAAAAAAAAAATTTTGAAAATCGGACTTACCGTTTTCAAAATTTTGCAAAAAATCGAAATTTATTTTTTTTGTCAAATTGAGTTATCTTTCTTGGAACAATATATATTTTGTAATAGTAATGTAAAAATTCTTAACTTGTTATTTCTTAATGAAAATTGGTTTACAAGGTAATAGTGGTATGCCGAGTTCATTTTTGGTATCGAAAAAAAAATTGGCGGCCATTTTTAAAATGGCGGCTAAAATGGCCGCCATTTTCCCGCCAAAACTTAAACTTGCTCCAATTTTTATGAAAATTGATATATAAGGTAATAGTGGTATGGCGAGTTGATTTTTGACATTAAAATTTTTTTTTCGTCGGCCATTTTCAAAATGGCCGCCGTTTCCCGCCAAAAATTAAACTTACTCCAATTTTGATGAAAATTGGTGTAATAGGCAATAGTGGTATGGCGAGTTGATTTTTGACATCAAAATTTTTTTATCGTCAGCCATTTTCAAAATGGCCGCCGTTTCCCGCCAAAATTAAAGTTACTCTGACTTTAATGAAAATTGGTATAAAAGGTAAAAGTGGTATGGCGAGTTGATTTTTGATATCAAAATTTTTTTACCGTCGGCCATTTTCAAAATGGCCGCCGTTTCCCGCCAAAAATTCAAATGACTCCGATTTTGTTGAAAATTGGTATAGACGGTAATAGTGGTATGGCGAGTTGATTTTTGACATCAAATTTTTTTTTAACATCGGCCATTTTCAAAATGGCCGCCGTTTCCCGCCAAAATTAAAGTTACTCTGATTTTGATGAAAATTGGTATATAAGGTAATAGTGGTATGGCGAGTTGATTTTTGACATTAGAATTTTTATTTCGTCGGCCATTTACAAAATGGCCGCCGTTTCCCGCCAAAATCCAAGTTACTCTGATTTTGATGAAAATTGGTATATAAGTAAAAGTGGTATGGCGAACTTATTTTTGACATTAATTTTTTTTTAGCGTCAGCCATTTTCAAAATGGCCACCATTTCCCGCCAAAATTAAACTTACTCCTATTTTGATGAAAATTGGATATAATGAAATATCTCAAATGCTAAGAGACTGACAAAGAGGGGTACGTGAGGGGACATTTTTGTGACTCGCTTGCGATCACAATTAGAACTAGTTATTATTAAGTCGCCCAAAACAAAGTTTGGGAGACTTATTGTTTTTGCACCGTTTCTTATTATTATTATTAAGTCGCCCAAAACATAGTTTTGGGGACTTATTGTTTTTGCACCGTTTCTTATTATTATTATTATTATTATTCTTCTGATTCTTAATCGTAAAGCTGTCCTCCCTAATACAAGAAAATGGTTCAAGGAAATTGAATAACACTTGTTGGATTGGATAGTGGGTTACCTAAAGGTGTGCAATCAAGTTTTGAAATTTTCAAGATGGCCGCCGTTTCAAAATGGCGGCCATCGGAAAAAGTGGGCGGAAAATTTTTTTTCATCGGATCGTTTTGAAAATTGGTCATCTGGGTAAAGCGGGTATGCTGAGTTCAAATCTGCGACCGGATTTGAAATCCGACTTACGGTTTCAAAATGGCGGCCATTTTACTACACCCGCCCCCCCTAAAAATGTCAACTTTGTCCGATTTCAACGAAATTTGATTTCTAGACTTATTTTGATGCACTGATTTGAATGGAACTCTATCCAAGGCGATTTTGGGCGACTTGTGTGTTGGCATCCCAACACAATTATACCTAGTTATTCTTATTATTATTCTTCTGATTCTTTATCGAGAATTTGTCCTCCCTAATACAAGAAAACGGTCCAAGGAAATTTAATAACACTTGTGATATTGGATAGTGGGTCACTCAAAGTTGTGTAATGCACTTTTAAAATTTTCAAGATGGCCGCAGTTTCAAAATGGCGGCCATCGGAAAAAGTGGGCGGAAATTTTTTTTTCATCGGATCGTCTTTAAAATTGGTCATATGGGTAAAGCGGGTATGCTGAGCTCAAATCTGCGACCGGATTTGAAATCCGACTTACAATTTCAAAATGGCGGCCATTTTACTACACCCACCCCCCTAAAAACGTCAACTTTGTCCGATTTCTACAAAATTTGATTTCTAGACTTATTTTGATGCACTGATTTGAATGGAACTCTATCCCAGGCGATTTTGGGCGACTTGTGTGTTGGCATCCCAACACAATTATACCTAGTTTTTTTTATTATTATGTCCCCGAACACGAAGTGTCGGGGACATATTGTTTTTGCTCGGTTTCTTATTATTATTATGTCCCCGAACACGAAGTGTCGGGGACATATTGTTTTTGCTCGGTTTCTTATTATTATTATTATGTCCCCGAACACGAAGTGTCGGGGACATATTGTTTTTGCTCGGTTTCTTATTATTATTATTATTATTATTATTATTATTATTATTATTATTCTCGGTATTCTGGATCGTGAACTTGTCCACCTCATTTTTTCGACATCTTTTAAGGTAGGAAGCTGAAAATTCATAAATCAAGAGTATGGAATGGGAGATTGTGCTTTTTGTATTTTTCGCCGAAATGGAACGACCCCATATAGGTTAAAAAAGGGCCTCAAAATGGCTCCTCGAAACCGAGGTTGAATTTTTCCTGGCATTTCTGATCCGGCAGGGGTAGGAAAAATTCCCTTATAGGTTAAGTGCGGATATACAATACCTTTCATTTAAAAAAAAAATTTTGAAAATCGGACTTACCGTTTTCAAAATTTAGAAAAAAATCTAAAATTATTTTTTTTGTTAGATTGAGTTATCTTTCTTTGTACCATATATTTTGTGATATTAATGAAAAAAATTCTCAAATTTGTTATTTCTTAATGAAAATTGGTTTACAAGGTAATAGTGGTATGCTGAGTTCAATTTTGGAATCGAAATTTTTTTTTGGGCGGCCATTTCCAAAATGGCCGCCATTTCCCGCCAAAATTAAAATTACTCTGATTTTAATGAAAATTGGTATATAAGGTAATAGTGGTATGGCGAGTTGATTTTTGACATCAAATTTTTTTATCGTCGGCCATTTTCAAAATGGCCGCCGTTTCCCGCCCAAATTAAAGTTATTCTGATTTTGATGAAAATTGGTTTACAAGGTATTAGTGGTATGCCGAGTTCAATTTTGGAATCGAAATTTTTTTTTGGGCCGCCATTTCCCGCCAAAACTAAAATTACTCCGATTTTAATGAAAATTGGTATATAAGGTAATAGTGGTATAGCAAGTTGATTTTTGACATCAAAATTTTTTTTATCGTCGGCCATTTTCAAAATGGCCGCCGTTTCCCGCCAAAATTAAATTTACTCAGATTTTAACGAAAATTGGTATATAAGGTAATAGTTGTATGGCGAGTTGATTTTTGACATCGAAATAATTTTATTGTCGGCCATTTAAAAATGGCCGCCGTTTCCCGCCAAAATTAAACTTACTCCTATTTTGATGAAAATTGGATAAATTAAGTTATCTCAAATGCCAAGAGACATTGACAAAGAGGGGTACGTGAGGGGACATTTTTGTGACTCGCTTGCGATCACAATTAGAACTAGTTATTATTATTATTATTATTATTATGTCCCCGAACACGAAGTGTCGGGGACATATTGTTTTTGCTCGGTTTCTTATTATTATTATTAAGTCGCCCAAAACAAAGTTTTGGGGACTTATTGTTTTTGCACCGTTTCTTATTATTATTATTATTATTATTTTTCTTATTATTATTATTATTATTCTTCTGATTCTTTATCGAGAATTTGTCCTCCCTAGTACAAGAAAACGGTCCAAGGAAATTAAATAACACTTGTGAGATTGGATACTGGGTCACTCAAAGTTGTGTAATGCACTTTTAAAATTTTCAAGATGGCTGCCGTTTCAAAATGGCGGCCATCGGAAAAAGTGGGCGGAAATTTTTTTTTCATCGGATCGTCTTGAAAATTAGTCATCTGGGTAAAGCGGGTATGCTGAGTTCAAATCTGCGACCGGATTTGAAATCCGACTTACGGTTTCAAAATGGCGGCCATTTTACTACACCCGCCCCCCTAAAAACGTCAACTTTATCCGATTTCAACGAAATTTGATTTCTAGACTTATTTTGATGCACTGATTTGAATGGAACTCTATCCAAGGCGATTTTGGGCGACTTGTGTGTTGGCATCCCAACACAATTATACCTAGTTATTATTATTATTATTATTATTATTTTTCTCGGTATTCTGGACCGTGAACTTGTCCACCTCATTTTTTCGACATCTTTTAAGGTAGGAAGCTGAATCTTCATATATCAAGAGTATGGAATGGGAGATTGTGCTTTTTGTATTTTTCGTCGAAATCGAACGACCCCTTATAGGTCAAAAAAGGGCCTCAAAATGGCTCCTCGAAACCAAAGTCGAATTTTTCCTGGCATTTCTGATCCTGCAGGGCTAGGAAAAATTCCTTTATAAGCTAAGTGCGGATATTAAATACCTTTCATTTAAAAAAAAAATTTTGAAAATCGGACTTACCGTTTTCAAAATTTTGCAAAAAATCGAAAAAAAAATTTTTTGTAAGATTGAGTTATCTTCCTTTGTACAATATATTTTGTAATAGTAATGAAAAAAATTCTCAACTTTGTTATTTCTTCATGAAAATTGGTTTACAAGGTAATAGTGGTATGCCGAGTTCATTTTTGGAATATTTTTTTTTTGGCGGCCATTTTCAAAATGGCGGCTAAAATGGCTGCCATTTTCCCGCCAAAATTTAAACTTGCTCCGATTTTGATGAAAATTGGTATATAAGGTAATAGTGGTATGGCGAGTTGATTTTTGACATCAAATTTTTTTTAATCGTCGGCCATATTTTCAAAATGGCCGCCGTTTCCCGCCAAAATTAAAGTTACTCCAATTTTGATGAAAACTGGTATATATGGTTATAGTGGTATGGCGAGTTGATATTTGACATTGAAATTTATTTATCGTCGACCATTTTCAAAATGGCCGCCGTTTCCCGCCAAAATTTAAGTTACTCGGATTTTGATGAAAATTGGTATATAAGGTAATAGTGGTATGCCGAGTTGATTTTTGACATCAAAATTTTTTTTATCGTCGGCCATTTTCAAAATGGCCGCCGTTTCCCGCCAAAATTAAAGTTACTCCAATTTTGATGAAAACTGGTATATATGGTAATAGTGGTATGGCGAGTTGATATTTGACATTGAAATTTATTTATCGTCGACCATTTTCAAAATGGCCGCCGTTTCCCGCCAAAATTAAAGTTATTCCAATTTTGATGAAAACTGGTATATAAGGTAATAGTGGTATGGCGAATTGATATTTGACATTGAAATTTATTAATCGTCGACCATTTTCAAAATGGCCGCCGTTTCCCGCCAAAATTTAACTTACTCCTATATTGATGAAAATTGGGTATATTAAGTTGTCTCAAATAACTAAGGAGACATATTGACAAAGAGGGGTACGTGAGGGGACATATATGTGACTCGCTTGCGATCACAATTAGAACTAGTTATTATTATTATTATTATTTTTCTCGGTATTCTGGATCGTGAACTTGTCCACCTCATTTTTTCGACATCTTTTAAGGTAGGAAGCTGAAAATTCATAAATCAAGAGTATGGAATGGGAGATTGTGCTTTTGGTATTTTTCGCCGAAATCGAACGACCCTATATAGGTAAAAAAAGGGCCTCAAAATGGCTCCTCGAAACCGAAGTTGAATTTTTCCTGGCA
The DNA here is from genome assembly GCA_963971305.1 of Arcuatula senhousia. Taxonomy (NCBI): domain Eukaryota; kingdom Metazoa; phylum Mollusca; class Bivalvia; order Mytilida; family Mytilidae; genus Arcuatula; species Arcuatula senhousia. The sequence continues at coordinate 24,933,200 of OZ020307.1, forward strand.
TTTCTGATCCGGCAGGGGTAGGAAAAATTCCCTTATAAGTTAAGTGCGGATATACAATACCTTTCATTTAAAAAAAAAATTTTGAAAATCGGACTTACCGTTTTCAAAATTTTGCAAAAAATCGAAAATTATTTTTTTTGTAAGATTGAGTTATCTTTCTTTGTACCATATATTTTGTGATATTAATGAAAAAAATTCTCAACTTTGTTATTTCTTAATGAAAATTGGTTTACAAGGTAATAGTGGTATGCCGAGTTCAATTTTGGAATCGAAATTTTGTTTTGGGCGGCCATTTTAAAAATGGCCGCCATTTCCCGCCAAAATTAAAATTACTCCGATTTTAATGAAATTGGTATATAAGGTAATTGTGGTATGGCGAGTTGATTTTTGACATCATTTTTTTTTTATCGTCGGCCATTTTCAAAATGGCCGCCGTTTCCCGCCAAAATTAAAGTTATTCTGATTTTGATGAAAATTGGTTTACAAGGTAATAGTGGTATGCCGAGTTCAATTTTGGAATCGAAAATTTTTTTTGGGCCGCCATTTTCAAAATGGCCGCCATTTCCCGCCAAAATTAAAATTACTCCGATTTTAATGAAAATTGGTATATAAGGTAATAGTGGTATGGCAAGTTGATTTTTGACATCAAATTTTTTTTTATCGTCGGCCATTTTCAAAATGGCCGCCGTTTCCCGCCAAAATTAAATTTACTCAGATTTAAACGAAAATTGGTATATAAGGTAATATATGTATGGTGAGTTGATTTTTGACATCGAAATATTTTTATAGTCGGCCATTTAAAAAATGGCCGCCGTTTCCCGCCAAAATTAAACTTACTCCTATTTTGATGAAAATTGGATAAATTAAGTTATCTCAAATGCCAAGAGACATTGACAAAGAGGGGTACGTGAGGGGACATTTTTGTGACTCGCTTGCGATCACAATTAGAACTAGTTATTATTATTATTATTATTTTTCTCGGTATTCTGGACCGTGAACTTGTCCACCTCATTTTTTCGACATCTTTTAAGGTAGGAAGCTGAATCTTCATAGATCAAGAGTATGGAATGGGAGATTGTGCTTTTTGTATTTTTCGTCGAAATCGAACGACCCCTTATAGGTCAAAAAAGGGCCTCAAAATGGCTCCTCGAAACCGAAGTTGAATTTTTCCTGGCATTTCTGATCCGGCAGGGGTAGGTCAAATTCCTTTATGGGGTAAGTGAAGACTTTCAATACCTTTCATTTAAAAAAAAAATTTTGAAAAACGGACCTACCGTTTTCAAAATTTTGCAAAAAATCGAAAATTAATTTTTTTGTAAGATTGAGTTATCTTCCTTTGCACAATATATTTTATAATAGTAATGAAAAAAATTCTCAACTTTATTATTTCTTAACGAAAATGGGTTTACTAGGTAATAGTGGTATGCCGAGTTCATTTTTGGTATCGAAAATTTTTTTTGGCCGCCATTTTAAAAATGGCGGCTAAAATTTCCCGCCAAAATTTAAACTTGCTCCGATTTGGATGAAAATTGGTATATAAGGTAAAAGTGGTATGGCGAGATGACTTTTGACATCAAAATTTTTCTATCGTCGGCCATTTTCAAAATGGCCGCCTTTTCCCGCCAAAAATAAAGTTACTCCGATTTTGACGAAAATTGGTATATTAAGAAATAGTGGTATGGCGAGTTAATTTATGACATAATTTTTTCCTTATTGTAGGCCATTTTCAAAATGGCCGCCGTTTCCCGCCAAAATTAAAGTTACTCTGATTTTGATGAAAATTGGCATATAAGATAATAGTGCTATGGCGAGTTGATTTTTGACATCGAAATTTTTATTTCGTCGGCCATTTTCAAAATGGCCGCCGTTTCCCGCCAAAAATCAAAGTTACTCCGATTTTAATGAAAATTGGTATATTAGGTATACTAAAATGCCCAAACACATATTGACAAAGAGGGGTACGTGAGGGGACATGTATGTGACTCGCTTGCGATCACAATTAGAACTAGTTATTCTTTTCCTTACCTTAATCATGAACTTGTCCGCCACATTTTTTGAAAATGCTTTGACCAATCAAGATAAAACCTATTGAGGTGGGTGGAGGGTCACTCAGAGGTGTGCAATCCACTTTTGAAATTTTCAAGATGGCCGCCATTTTCAAAATGGCCGCCGTTTAAGATTTTTGGACCTCTCTCAGATCTCGGAGATGGCTTGATGGATTTTAATGAAAATTGGTTCACTGGTAGAGTGATCCATCCTGAGCAACATGGCGAAAAAAAATTTGACGCTAACATCGCCATTTTAAAATGGCGGCCGTTTTACCACACCCGCCCCCCAAAAACGTCAACTTTGTCCGATTTTAACGAAATCTAATTTCTAGACTTATTTTGATGCCCTGATTTGAATGGAATACTATCCAAGGCGATTTTGGGCGACTTCTGTGTTGGCATCCCAACACAATCAGCACTAGTTATTATTCCTTTTATTACCCTTGAACTTGTCCTAAGAACTAGTCCTAGGATTTTTGAGTGAGATCAACAAAACTTGGCCAAGTTGTAGACCATCATCCAAAGTTTTGCAGGTGTGTTGGAATTTTTCAACATGGCCGCCGTTTAAAAATGGCGGCCATTGGAAAAAGTGGGCGGAATTTTTTTTTTCATTAGATCGTCTTGAAAATTAGTCATCTGGGTAAAGCGGGTATGCTGAGTTCAAATCTGCGACCGGATTTGAAATCCGACTTACGATTTCATAATGGCGACCATTTTACTTCACCCGCCCCCCTTAAAATGTGAATTTGTCCCATTTCAATGAAATTTGACTTCTATACATATTTTATTGTACTGAATGGGAAGAAATAGTATCCAAGGCGATTTTGGGCGACTTGTGTGTTGGCATCCCAACACAAATTATAGCTAGTTATTATTATGTCCCCGAACACGAAGTGTCGGGGACATATTGTTTTTGCTCGGTTTCTTATTATTATTATGTCCCCGAACACGAAGTGTCGGGGACATATTGTTTTTGCTCGGTTTCTTATTATTATTATTATGTCCCCGAACACGAAGTGTCGGGGACATATTGTTTTTGCTCGGTTTCTTATTATTATTTTTTTTTTATTATTATTATTCTTAGTATTCTTTAGTGTGAACTTGTCCGCTCGATTTAAAGAACATCTTTAAAGGTAGGAAGCTGAAACTTCATATATCAAGAGTATGGAGTGTGAAATTGTGTAATCAGATTTTTTCGTCAAAATCAAGCGACCCCTTATACTTTTTTCTTTTTCTTCCGTCAACCTGATGCAGGAACTTGTCCGGCTATCTCCTCGGAAACGGGTTGACCGATCGATATGAAACTTGGAGGGGTGATAGGTCCCAAGGTCCTACGGTGTTTTTTGCGGTTTATAATTTCAAAATGGCCGCCATTTCCAAGATGGCCGCCAAAAACGCTGAAAAGTGTAAACATTGTCCGATTTCAACGAAACTTGGTATACAGGGTATATGGGTTATACCGACTCATGGGGCATTGTCGGAATTTCTGTAATGGCCGCCATTTTCAAGATGGCCGCCGAAAATCGTGAAAAATGTAAACGTTGTCCGATTTCAACCAAACTTGGTATACAGGGTATAAGGGTGATGGCGACTGATGGCGCATTGTCGGAATTTCTGTAATGGCCGCCATTTTCAAGATGGCCGCCGAAAATTGCGAAAAATGTAAACATTGTCCGATTTCAATAAAACTTGGTATACTGGATATATGGGTGATGGCGACTCACAGCGCATTGTCGGAATTTCCGTAATGGCTGTAATTTTCAAGATGGCCGCCGAAAATCACGAAAAATGTAAACATTGTCCAATTTTAACGAAACTTGGTACACAGGGTATATGGGTGATGGCAACTCACGGCACATTGTCAGAATTTCTGTTGAAAAGAACAGACATTAAAAGAGAACGGGAGGGGATATCCCACGTTTCGGGAAACGTAAATTTTAATTATTATTATTATTATTATTATTATTTTTCTCGGTATTCTGGATCGTGAACTTGTCCACCTCATTTTTTCGACATCTTTTAAGGTAGGAAGCTGAAAATTCATAAATCAAGAGTATGGAATGGGAGATTGTGCTTTTTGTATTTTTTGCCGAAATCGAACGACCCCATATAGGTAAAAAAAGGGCCTCAAAATGGCTCCTCGAAACCGAAGTTGAATTTTTCCTGGCATTTCTGATCCGGCAGGGGTAGGAAAAATTCCCTTATAGGTTAAGTGCGGATATACAATACCTTTCATTTAAAAAAAAATTTTGAAAATCGGACTTACCGTTTTCAAAATTTTGCAAAAAATCGAAAATTATTTTTTTGGTAAGATTGAGTTATCTTTCTTTGTACCATATATTTTGTGATATTAATGAAAAAAATTCTCAACTTTGTTATTTTTTAATGAAAATTGGTTTACAAGGTAATAGTGGTATGCCGAGTTCAATTTTGGAATCGAAATTTTTTTTTGGGCGGCCATTTTAAAAATGGCGGCCATTTCCCGCCAAAATTAAAATTACTCCGATTTTAATGAAAATTGGTATATAAGGTAATAGTGGTATGGCGAGTTGATTTTTGACATCAAATTTTTTTTATCGTCGGCCATTTTCAAAATGGCCGCCGTTTCCCGCCAAAATTAAAGTTATTCTGATTTTGATGAAAATTCGTTTACAAGGTAATAGTGGTATGCCGAGTTCAATTTTGGAATCGAAATTTTTTTTTGGGCCGCCATTTTCAAAATGGCCGCCATTTCCCGCCAAAATTAAAATTACTCCGATTTTAATGAAAATTGGTATAACAGGTAATAGTGGTATGGCAAGTTGATTTTTGACATCAAATTTTTTTTATCGTCGGCCATTTTCAAAATGGCCGTCGTTTCCTGCCAAAATTAAATTTACTCAGATTTTAACGAAAATTGGTATATAAGGTAATAGTTGTATGGCGAGTTGATTTTTGACATCGAAATATTTTTATTGTTGGCCATTTTAAAAATTGCCGCCGTTTCCCGCCAAAATTAAACTTACTCCTATTTTGATGAAAATTGGATAAATTAAGTTATCTCAAATGCCAAGAGACATTGACAAAGAGGGGTACGTGAGGGGACATTTTTGTGACTCGCTTGCGATCACAATTAGAACTAGTTATTCTTATTATTATTCTTCTGATTCTTTATCGAGAATTTGTCCTCCCTAATACAAGAAAACGGTCCCAGGAAATTGAATAACACTTGTGAGATTGGATAGTGGGCCACTCAAAGTTGTGTAATGCACTTTTAAAATTTTCAAGATGGCCGCCGTTTCAAAATGGCGGCCATCGGAAAAAGTGGGCGGAAATTTTTTTTTCATCGGATCGTCTTGAAAATTGGTCATCTGGGTAAAGCGGGTATGCTGAGCTCAAATCTGCGACCGGATTCGAAATCCGACTTGCCGTTTCAAAATGGCGGCCATTTTACTACACCCGCCCCCCTAAAAACTTCAACTTTGTCCGATTTCAACGAAATTTGATTTCTAGACTTATTTTGATGCACTGATTTGATTGGAACTCTATCCAAGGCGATTTTGGGCGACTTGTGTGTTGGCATCCCAACACAATTATACCTAGTTATTATTATTATTCTTTTTCTTCTTTCTCCGCGGCATGAAACTGTCCATGCGAGTTCTCAGAAATTGCTTGACGGATTTGCATGAAACATTGTATGATGGTAGATGGGTCTTTGAAGTAAATCCTAACCTATTCGGAATTTCCAAGATGGCCGCCATTTTCAAAATGGCCGCCACTACATAAGGGTACCCCAAAATTATCTCAAAAACTACTGGACGGATTTCGACCAAATTTGGACGTTCATTGACAAAATTAAAAAGGACTTGATGGGTGAAAAAAAAAATTTCAAGATGGCCGCCATTTTCAAAATGGCTGCTACTGAAAATAGGCAAAATTTGAAAATGTCAACCGATTTGCATGAAACTTAGTATATAAACAGAACAGGGAAAGGCGACCTCAAATCTGTAAATAAAATTTTCAAGATGGCCGCTATTTCAAAATGGCCGCCATCCAAAGTTGTAAAAATTGACCAATTTCAACCAATGCTTCAATTTCAACAAAATTTTGTATCTAGAGGTTTTTATGAATGGTGAAATAGAATACGGTGTCAAAAATGCGTTCGTTTGGGAGACATTTTGTGTTGGGCATCCCCAACACAGTCAGCACTTGTTTTTTTTATCCTTACCCTATTGATTAAAAAAAACCACAAACATTGTGACAGTTAGATGTAGGTCAGTGAAGCTTAGATTTGCAATGATTAGAATCTTGCTTAAGTTCAGAAAGTGGAAATTATCATTATCATAAGGTTTGTATCCCTTGGTCAATTTGAGAACTACTAGAACTACCAAAAAATTGTGTTTTATTGTGTTTTTTTCTGGGTAGTTACTACCCAGAAAAAAAACACAATTTTTGGTTTTTATTGGATTTGTCATGAGATCTTGTTTTAAAAATTGCCTGAAATAATTAAAAAATTCAGTCATGGCTTAATGATCTGGAATCAATAGTTGGTATTCTTTGAGATAGATAATTAAACACACTTAAAGAACTTTGAGTAAATGAAGGTATTCTGAAGTCATTTTATGTACAAATTAAGGCTTTGAAGGTGATCTGTATGGAAAAAATATCTTCCTTGAATACTAGTAGTATAAAGGGTTTTTTACACAATCAGTGTGGATGAGTTGGGATTAAAATGTTGCATCATACATGTCATATGTACATTTGTAATATGCTATACATGCCCCATACCCCATGCATGGAAACACACCTTTGTAGAGTTGGATACAATGCAATATCTTTCTTGGCCAAACCAGACCTTACAAGGCCATACTCCCAAACTGGATAGGATTCAAATACACATCAAGCTTTTTTTCCCAACCCAGGATAAACGGATAAGTTTGAATTGACTAAAAGAGAGCCCATGTAACTGTTTAGCCTCCCAACATATATATATAAAAATGATTGAGTAACTTATTTGATAACCACAATTTTTTTTTCAGGAATTTTTGCCTATCTGAATTACCTTGTCCCAGCAAAAAGGAAAGAGATCTTAGAAAAACTTGTAAATGGGTTGAAACGCTTAGAATACAGAGGTTATGACTCTGCAGGTATGTATGGCATGATCTAACTCTGATTCAATTGTAAATTCTATATTATAAACATGATATGTTTATATGCTAACTTAAAAGGTAGCTAGCAGTTATATTTCAACTTTGTACTGCATTTTTAAATGCATATATATCTTTTGTCTGAAGTTTTTGACTATTTCATTCAAAAGATCCATTTGCTTTGTTATTATATGAAAGAGTATCAGTGCCAGGATTTTTTTACATGTGAATAATTACATTTATCATGCATATAATTAAAATGTTGTAATTTTATTGGTTTATTGGCCATGGAATCGTCTTTCATAATGGGATGATTTGTCATTTGTGTCAGGTGGCTGTAATGGGGCCATTATTATAAATAGTCAATTTTTTGTACAAATCAATATGTATTATCTTTTGCTTCGTAAATTCTCCCAACTTGAATGGATATTAATGAGCAAATTAATAGAGTTACACAAACACACACCATATAACCAAACCAAACCAAAAACAAATAAAAAGCATTAATATGGAGAAGGCATTGCCTAAATGCGAGCATAGCTAAAAGGGACTACGTTTTATTGTTCTAAATGTCGACATTCGGGGAAATCGCTATCATTTAATTTCCAATATTTCCATTTGCTTATTTTGGGGCGAGATGGTATGGGGCGATTTAGCTTCGAGACACGTTAGTTTCGTACGTGCATATAACCAAGACGAAACGAGCAGCTTATGTGTATTTATTATTTTAAGAATATTTTTTTCTTGTAAAAAACGCAATTTATTATTTTTTTTAAGCATTATTTCTTTTCTTATAAATTATTGTAACATTCACTCCGGACCTGTAAAAATAATAACCCTTTCCGGACCATAAAAAATCTAAATCAGCATTAGCAAATTTCTCGCGGAAACAAATACCGTAGAGCTCTCCGCTCGAGCGGGCACTTCGTGCCCGCTTGCGAGCTATGCTCGCTAATATATAATGATAAGAATTGAATTTTTGTATTTTTAAATGTTTCATTGGTGTGTTAAAACTTTGACAGGTTGAATTGCATTGAAAATGTGCTGCGATCAACGTTGAAACATCAAAATACAAACATTCAATTCTTAAATGAAAACATATTTTTTTCAAACCAAATTAATTGCAACAGTCATATCTTTTTTTTTGTTTTCAATATATATTATTGTTAGCTCACCTGGACTGAAGGTCCATGTGAGCTATTACCATCACTTGGCGTCCATCGTCGTTGTCTGTTGTCGTCGTCTGTCGTCGTTGTCGTATGTTAACAATTTTTCAAAAATCTTCTCCTCTGAAACTACTGAACAGAATTTATTGAAACTTGGTATGAATGATCCTTAGGGTGTCCTGCACCAAACTTGTGTTTCAATTTGTGATCCGTCAAAAAACATGGCCACCGTTACTAAAAATAGACCAGGGGGGTCAGACTACTGTTTTTGGCTTGTAAATCAAAAAGTATAAGAGAAAGATGAAATCTGATGCCACTCTACTGCTTCAGCATCAAAAGTTCTACAAAATTCTCCATTTGGATGAAGTTGTCAGATGATCCCTTATAGGGGTTACAGCCCCTTAAAGGTGAAAAATAGCCTTTTTGCATGTTTTTGGCCTATAGAATGAAAACTATTGTAAATAGAGAAAAGCTGTTGCTTGCTTAAATGTTCAGCTCATTTAGCTCTACAAAAGTCTTCATAGGGTTGAAGTTGTCAGATGACCCCTTATAGGGGTTACAGCCCCTTAAAGGTGAAAAAAAGTGTTTTTTGCCTATAGAATGAAAACAATTGCAAATAGAGAAAAGCTGTTGCTTGCTTAAATGTTCAGCTCCTTTAGCTCTACAAAAGTCTCCATAAAGTCAAAGTTGTCAGATGATCCCTAATAGGGGTTACAGCTCCTTAAAGGTGAAAAATAGTGTTTTTGCATGTTTTTGGCCTCTAGAATGAAAACTATTGTAGATAGAGAAAAGCTGTTGCTTGCTTGAATGTTCAGCTCATTTAGCTCTACAAAAGTCTCCATAGGGTCAAAGTTGTCAGAGGACCCATTATAGGGGTTACAGCCGCTTAAAGGTGAAAAATAGTGTTTTTGGTCTATAGAATGAAAACTATTGCAAATAGAGAAAAGCTGTTGCTTGCTTAAATGTTCAGCTCATTTAGCTCTACAAAAGTCTCCATAGGGTCAAAGTTGTCAGATGACCCCTTATAGGGGTTACAGCCCCTTAAAGGCGAAAAATAGTGTTTTTGGCCTATAAAATGAAAACTATTGCAGATAGAGAAAAGCTGTTGCTTGCTAAAATGTTCAGCTCATTTAGCTCTACAAAAGTCTCCATGGGGTCAAAGTTGTCAGATGACCCTTTATAGGGGTTAAAGCCCCTTAAAGGCAAAAATAGTGTTTTTGGCTTAAAGAATGAAAACTATTGCAGATAGAGAAAAGCTGTTGCTTGCTTAAATATTCAGCTCATTTAGATCTACAAAAGTCTCCATAGGGTTGAAGTTGTCTGATAAACCCTTACAGGGGTTACAGCCCCTTAAAAGTTGAATAATAGTGTTTTTTGATCATTTAGAATGAAAACTATTGCAGATAGAGAAAAGCTTTTTCATGCTTAAACATTCAGCTCATTAAGCTATACAAAAGTCTTCATAGGGTTGACATCAAGACCAGGTGAGCGATTCAGGCTCCTGGGAGCCTCTTGTTAGAATTTTAGGTTTTAGATCTAATTGTTTGAGAGTGATTTAGTATAAATTTTTTGTTTTTAGGTTTGGCTTTTGAAGGCAGTGAAATGGATGTCAATGATAATGTCATTCGTATGATAAAATGTAAAGGACGAGTGTCCATGCTGGAAGATGAAATAAACAGTAAGATGCTAATATTTTAAATCAAGCAAAATATGTCTTTTTAGACTGCTTAACATATTTTTGTCTAATTGCATAATGTTTGAAGAACCAACTTATTTGTCACTTTAGATGTATTACCATAAATCTGAAGAGAATAACGAACTATAAGAGTTATCTCCCTTAGGCTTTCATTACCCCATTCAACATTATTTTGTCATTTTAGATGTATTTTGAAATAGCTGCTACTGTTAATCTGAAGAGAATAACACCTCAGTTCAAATGAACTACTGTGGTATCATTATTATTCGTGGGTTTTTCGTGGTTGGCCTTTACCAACAAAAATTGATACCCCACAAAAAGTAAAGTTTACATTGATCTGTATTCTGTAGTCTTCAAAACCACAAATTTCGGTATCCACGAACTGAGCCTTTTTCATCATACCACGAAAATAAATACCCATGAAAATAAATGAATCTACAGTATAGGAGTTATCTCCCTAAAACTTTCTTTACCCCATTTATCATTATGTTGTGGAAAAAGTTTAATAGCATCTTTATCTTTAATAATGCAAAGAACTTCTATTTATCAATTTAGGCATAAAAAAAGCCAGGAAAGTTCTGTGTAAATACTTCATCTCCACTTTTTTGTTTAGGTTTAAAAGATATTAATTATGAAAAAGAGTACACTGTTCATTGTGGCATTGCTCACACAAGATGGGCAACTCATGGAGAGCCAAGCCCTGTTAACAGCCATCCACAGAGGTCTGATCCAAACAATGGTATGTATAAAACTATGAATTTTAGTTAAAGCCTCAGAAATTTTAAGCTTTTAAGACTTGTGTTGAACTATGTGGCCCTGATTTTATCATATTATACCCCCACTTGTAAGAGAGGGGGTTATATTGCAATCACCTTGTCCGTCCGTCCGTCCGTCCGTCTGTCCGTCCGTAACAAACTTTCGTAACAGATTTCTTGGCTTCTACTGAAGGGATTGATTTCAAATTTGGTGTACAGCTTTAGCATGATGAGTTATATCGTGCCTCCCCTTCCCAGGTGAGTCGCACATCTACTTCCTGTTTTCTGAGCCGACTTAGTCTTTTGTAAGGATAAAAAAAAGACAATTTTTCGTAACAGATTTCTTTGCTTCTTTTGAAGGGATTAATCTCAAATTTGGTATACAGTTTTAGCATGATGAGTTGTATCGTGCCTCCCCTTTCCAGGTCAGTCGCATATCTACTTCCTGTTTTCTGAGACGACTTAGTCTTTTTTAAGGGTAAAAAATAGACAATTTTTCATAACAGATTTCTTGGCTTCTACTGAAGGGATTAATTTCAAATTTGGTATACAGCTTAAGCATGATGAGTTGTATCGTTCCTATCCTTTCCAGGTCAGTCGCGCATCTACTTCCTGTTTTCTGAGCCAACTTAGTCTCTTTCAGGGTAAAAAATAGAAAAATTTTCGTAACAGATTTCTCGGCTTCTACTGAAGGGATTAATTTCAAATTTTATATACATCTTAAGCATGATGAGTTGTATTGTGCCTCCCCTTTCCAGGTCAGTTGGGCATCTACTTCCTGTTTTCTGAGTGGTCGAGTGGGGGTATTCTTAGCACAAACAAGTGCAATGCCTTGTTTCAATAGCTTCTAAATGATACTAATTGTTTTAAAGGAGCATTAAGTATTACCTTATTGTTTGTAAAATGACCTTTTCACTTTGTGTATGCAAGTTTCATAGATAAGTTTTTAAAACTAATACACAGAAACAGCATAATTTGACATTGAATAAATGCCTTTTTTCTGAAAGTATTTCTATAATTATGACTGTTAATGATGAGTTATGCCAAGAGACCTTCAGCTAGTGGCACAACACAGCTAGAGTTGACTTGTCTAGAGGAGTCACTGCACTATATGACCATTATTTGGCGTTGCTCTGTTTGAAGTGTAAAAGCAAAGTAATTTCTTTGACTTACTTTTGCTACACCTCTGGAACACTGCTAAAAAATTCATTGTTTACAATTTTACTATTTTTGGGAGGAGTAACGAATTATCCTGTCTGATAATATATTAATATTGATATCCACCTTTCCTTTTTTTTGAGGGGGGGGGGGGGTTAAGAGGGGTGGTAAAGGAATAACCCTGTCTGAATATCTGTGTGTCTTTCCTCTTACATTAACATTTGTTGTCATTCTCTTGTAGAATTTATGGTAGTACACAATGGTATCATCACAAACTACAAAGATATTAAAGCACTGCTGGTAAGTTGTGTGACCATATCAATCGGAAAGGATGGAAGAAATGAAGTTACTTTGTTTGTGATAACCTAATATTTTCATTGGCCACACAGTAATAGAAATATAATGTGGTTTGAAAATTCAGTGGCCAATGCTTAATGTATTTGAATGGGATTGGTACAAAATTTGATTAGCCACATATATTTTCAATGAGCATATGATGTTTGTGGCAACCTTTGGCACTAAGATAGTTTTTAAGCTGTTTGCATATACTGTGGGTTAATTATTGTTAATAAGTACCAAATATCAGGGTTTTTGTGAATGAAAATGCAAAGCAAACATTAAAGAGATCACAAGCACTATTTATTGGTTGGCTTTTGCATTTTCATCCTGCATTTAAGAATGCCACAATTTTCAACGAAATAACACCCTAAAATCTCTTCACATTTGGGTTGTATCCCCATCCTATAGTGCTATGTTGTGTTACCAATTTCATGCCCATTATGGATCAAATTCCTGTTTACTGAATCCTTAATAATGAAGGAAAATATGTCTTTAATGAGAGACACCAATTTTTGTCGTTTAAGCTTATGGACCTTTGACCACAAAAATTAAGCCCGAGACAAATTTCTCAGTTTAATATTTTATAATTTTTAGGAAAAGAAAGGCCATACTTTTGAATCTGAAACAGACACGGAAGTTATTGCTAAGATGGTAAAACACATCTATGACAAACACAGTGGAACAAAAATATCATTCAGAGAATGTGTAGAACTGACCATACAGCAACTTGTAAGTCTATGATAAAAATATCATTCAGAGAATGTGTAGAACTGACCATACAACAACTTGTAAGTCTATGATAAAAATATCATTCAGAGAATGTGTAGAACTGACCATACAACAACTTGTAAGTTTATGATAAACACAGTGGAACAAAAATATCATTCAGAGAATGTGTAGAACTGACCATACAACAACTTGTAAGTCTATGATAAAAATATCATTCAGAGAATGTGTAGAACTGACCATACAACAACTTGTAAGTCTATGATAAAAATATCATTCAGAGAATGTGTAGAACTGACCATACAACAACTTGTAAGTCTATGATAAAAACGTTTATCAGGATTTCTATCAAAGAGGAAATTAGTGTAGAAATTTTTTAAGTTTTAACTGCCCAAGAAGAAATTAGAAATTTTAAGAGTTTTTACTAACTATTTTTGTGTGGCATTTTGTCCCGTATTGACAAATATAATGTTTTATTTCATTCTAATTATCTCTTTATTGATAAGTGATTTTAAATATTGAACAAAGGAATTGTATAGAATTGATATAATTCCTTGGTTAAACACAGACAGTCTAAACTGAAATTTCTGTAAAATAGTTACAAAAACTTGTAAACATTACAAAAAATTATACAGATTACAAACAGTGGAAATGGATTTAAATGCCGATTTAAATTGATACACCTCAGGCTCAAGCTTAATCCCTCAGTTGAAATCTGCAACAATGGAGGTGATCTCTGTGATCAGTTGAAATTGCACCTTTATTGAAAATGAAAACTACTCATCGGTACATGTAGATGATTTTTATCTGAAGGGAAAAAAAACTCCTAAAACATTCCTTACTCTGAGAGATATTGCTAAAATCTATGATTTTTACAACTAAATAATAATTTTATTATTAATTCTATGTTTTTAATAATCTTTGACAGTTATTGTGCACATCTTCTTTTGTATAAATACCATTTTTGGGCTATTTTGCCAATGTGAAATTTTCAGTAGTTAAATCTTTTCTACCAGGAAAATTTTTCCTTCATTTCCTTTCTATAGATGTGAGTTTTAACTGATCAGAGAGATCAACTTCCATTGTTACACATTCAATAGGAATATTAAGCATATGTACTCCAAAGTAAATTAATGAGATTGTGGTCAGTTTTGGGTAACAAAATACTTTTATCTTATTTGCTGTGAAGTGAAAATGCAAGTAAAGTATGTTAAACAGTTTTCTAAGCAACTATTTATACATGTGCAAATGGCAGCCTCTTGAAAATTGGTAGGCATCATCAGTGTCATAGTGGTGTCCAATATAGTTGAACTGAATTTAAGGTCTGTCGCCTACCCTCTTTCTGTTTGATGAAATTCAGTCATGTATTACCTTTGATCAATGTTATTTATTATTCTGGTAGTTCTGATATGAAAAGGGTTTGCAATTAGAACGGTTGTTTCAATTATCTTCTTAATTGCTATGTCAAGCCTGGTATTTCATAAGTATAAAATGAGAGTGTTAAGCTTTTCTTTTCAACTTATTTGGGCAATATATTGCAATTAGTTTTAATAGTTGGGTTAACCGCTGTACCTTAGAAGGTAAGTGACAACCTAACATACACCATTTGAACTAGAAAGTTTTGTGTTTTTTTATTTTATCTTTCACAATGATCTTATGTAATAACATTGTATGATAATTTTAGGAAGGAGCTTTTGCTATCTGTATGATGAGTCGACATTTCCCAGGAGAATGTGTAGCTACCAGGTATTAAACCATTAAAGTAGTAAATAAAGGAATTTTATATCTGTCATCATATATATTGAAGGGCTTGCTATATTTCCAAGTCTTTATTGTCACTAGCCCTGACGACTGACAAAGACTTAGTGAGCTTGTTTCAAAGTAAAGTATCCAGTATAATGAATTTTACTATAAAAAAGGTAAAAGCAAAACAGAAACAATGCTAGTAAATGTTACTAATAACATATGTGCATAGGACTAATAATTTCTAGCTCACCTCAAGAAAGGTAGGGGGCTTATGTGATACCCTCGGCGTCGGGTTAGCGTTGGCTTTGGTGTTGGCATCAGTGTCCCCTTACTGAAGAATGATTTAGATCCATACAGGCTTACTGACAAGTGCCACATCAATGATATTGGTATGGTAGATGCACCTAATGATGCTAAGCACAATTCATGCTTCAGATGCTGGCTGTGACCTCTATTTTCCACATGGATGACATCTTATACAGGGGCGTAGCTAGGCAAAAATTAATAGTACCCAAAGCTACGGCGAGGGGTCTGGGGGCCGCTTAAGGCCCCCAGTGGGTGCAGGGCAAAGCCCTGGTAGGGGGTCCAGGGGGGCAAAGCCCCCCGGAAGCTCCTTGGTTTTAGCAAAAACGAAGGCCTTGGTTTTTCCAAAAAAATATTTTGAGAAAAAAAAAATATTCTGGCAGTTGAAGTTTATAGGAAAAAAATACTTTGCAATAAATACTTTATAAAATAATACTTATTATGCAAACAAATGTCATGCCAACATTGAAGGCTGCCCGGTTGCTTTAAATTGCCGCTTATTATATATGTAGGTTGTGTCGTATACACTTATTCTAAATCTCATCTTCTATCTAAAAAAAATAATAGTTTTTTCTCGCGCGAAAAAAATCTGATCAGAAAAAAAAACAATGCCTCCTTCCTACCAGTTGGTCGGTCCCTAAATGCAGGAATCTTTTACAAAGCTTTCATTTGTATTTGTCTTTTTGATGTCTTCTGTTCCTTGTTTAAGAAAGGGGTCTATCTGTGACTATTTCAGGGCTGGATTTGAATTATATGCATTTTATTTTTAGACCATGGGCCAATTGCAGAACCGCAAGCAGTGCCAAATGGCCTCGTTGAAGGCTGCTGGCGATTGTCCATTGTGGTTTTTTAGCTCACCTGACCCAAAGGGTCATGTGAGCTATTGCCATCACTTTGCGTCCGTCGTCTGTCCGTCGTCTGTCGTCCGTTAGCTTTTTAGCTCACCTTGCCGAAGGCAATGTGAGCTTTTGTCATCACTTGGCGTCCGTTGTCCGTCGTCCGTCGTCTGTCGTCCGTCGTTCAACTTTTCAAAAATCTTCTTCTCTGAAACCGCTCGGCCAAATGTCATGAAACTTGGTAGGGTTGTTCTGTGGTATGTCCTCTACAAAACTGTCGTTCGAAATTTTGATTCGACAAAAAATATATGGCCGCCATGGCTAAAAATAGAACATAGGGGTAAATTGCAGTTTTTTGCAAATAACTCAAAAACGGTCACAGATATCAAAATTCTGGCATAGGGTAAAAGTGATCAGCACCTCAAGATCTACCTGCCCAGAAATTTTCAAGAAGATCCAACAACTGATGTAGGAGTTATTGCCCTTTTTCTGGATTTTTTTCAAAAAAATTACTTATTTAGCCCTATATCTTGAAAACTATACAAGATATTTTAAAAATTCAAATTGCATATGATTAAGTACATCAAGATCTATGTTTCATGTAATTAGGTCAAAGCTGTAGAACCATTTCTTTTAGGAGTTATGGCCCTTAAAGCGTCAAAATTTACCATTTTTCATTACTTTTCCCTTGAATTTCAAAGATGAACTCGTCTGACACCATACATCCAACTTCAACCAAACTTGGCACAGTTGCTTAATAGCATAATTGCTACAATTCTTTCGTTCGGATTTTTGATTCGTCAAAAAATATGGCGGCCATGGCTAAAATTAGAACATAGGGGTAAATTGCAGTTTTTTTGCTAATTACTCAAAAATAGTTAAAAATATCAAAATTCTGATGGGAAACAAAAGTGATCAGCATCTCAAGATCTACCTGCTCTGAAATTTTCAAGAAGATTTAACAATCGACATAGGAGTTATTGCCCTTTTTCTGTTTATTTTGAAAATTTTGCACTTATTTAGCCCTATATCTTGAAAACTATACAAGATATTTTATAAATTCAAATTGCATATGATTAAGCACATCAAGATCTACGTTTCATGTAATTAGGTCAAAGCTGTAGAACCATTTCTTTTAGGAGTTATGGCCCTTAAAGCGTCAAAATTTACCATTTTCCCTTGTTTAATAGCTTATATGTTATATGCTACAACTCTATTGTCAGATTTTTTATTCGTAAAAAAAACATGGCCACCATGGCTAAAAATAGAACATAGGGGTAAATTGCATTTTTTTTGCTAATAACTCAAAAATGGTTTCAGATATCAAAATTGTGCAAGAATGAAAAGTGATCAGCATGTTAAGATTTACCTGTCCTGAAATTTCAAAAAAGATCTGACTGCTGAAGTGGGAGTTATTGTTCTTATTTCCTAATTTTCGCCAAATTTGCACTTATTAAGCCCAATATCTTAAAAACTAACCAAGATATTTCAGAAATTTAAATCGCATATGGTTAAGCATAATAATATCTACTAATATATGTATCTGTGTAGTTCAGGTGAGCGATTCAGGCTCTTGGGAGCCTCTTGTCGGACAATATATTGAAAACCATTAGAGCTAGAGGAAAAGTTAGCATTGCAGAATTGTTAAGCTCATTCAGATCTACAAAAATGATTTCAGGGTCAAAATTGTCAGATCAGCCATTTAAGAGTTATTCTCCTTTAACTGTTTTTTTTTCCATTGATTTTAAATGATTTTCAAAAATCTTCTTCTCTGAAACCACTGAAGGGATTGCTTTGAAACTTGGTACACTTGATCTTTAGGATGAGTCTACCAATTTTGTGAATTATATACATGTCGATCAACCAACATGGCCGCCATTGCTAAAAATAGAATAGGGGGTCAGACCATTGTTTTTGGTTATGAATACTACTTTTGGAATATTTCCAAATTTGTGACTAAATAAGTAAGTGTAGTTGTACTTAGACATTAATAATAATTGAACCTGCTCCCGTTGGAAGAATTGGAGAATTTGTCTTTTTTTACAATTACATACCAATTTTTTTTTTCATTTTGATTGAAATCAACTTTAAAAAGATAGTTTTGATATCTTGATAAATAACATGCATCAGATATCTACTTAACATTTCAGAAACTCGAGTCAGAAATTTTACAAATATTTGAGTCTCTTTCATATTGTACTTAACTTTAACAAAAGAATTTTGTAGGCACTTAGATAATTTACTTTTTGAAAAAGCTAATATTTAATTTATCTATCAGACGGGTGTCTAATAACACGTTAGGCACTTGTTATTTATTACGAATGTAAAGCTCAAATTTGAAGTTGCAATAAATGTTTGCATTTTCTCTTATTTCATCCAATTTCTATTGTATTGTCACAGCCAGTGTTTTGGGTTTTAAATTTCCTGTGATGATTTTGTTATTCTTTGTAAATATGGATTTAATCTTTTATGACCAGACAAACAATTGAATAGATCTTTTGTCTACAAACATGTTTAAAGAGCAGATTTATAGGGGGTAATATAACCTAATTATCAAAGTATATCATCTGAAAGGTTTCATTTAATAAAGTTTTATGTTTATCATTTATCTCTTAACAAATATTCTTCAAAGTGCATATTAAAATCTTGAGTAGGATCTTTATTGAGGGTAGATATAATTTGGACTTGTTTTCCTGACCTACATGACAAATGTCAGTCTTTTTATGCCCCATCTATGAAAGTAGGGGGCATAAAGTGTTCGGGTCGGTTCTTTCCTTTTGTACGTCCACTCAAGATGGGGCATTATATCTTTTGGACATATTCTTGTTGCCCTATTGAAACCACTTTCTTCTTAAATAGGCACAAAATCTATTTGCAGATAGTCGCGTTATGCATTATGATGACCTATTATTTCAACCATGCCCCAATACAAATAATCCAAGTATATGTGTTTTCTAAATTTGATCAACATGTAACAGCTTTTTATTCCTTGAGTCTCCACCCAAAAAAATAGTAAGCTCTTGAGAGCAATTATGTGCTTAGCTGTTCTACAGAATTATGGACACTTACAGCTTGTTGCATGGACACCTGTCACTTTATTTTATTTTTAATTATTGCGAGTAAATAAAAGAAGGTTTCAGTTGCTGCAAACCTTTAACAATAGTTTATCTTGAATTGCTTTGCATATAATATATTTTTATCAATTATCTGATAAACATTGCATATTTTGCAGACGAGGAAGTCCTTTACTTGTTGGTGTTAAAAGTCAGGCCAAGTTATCTACAGATCATATACCCGTTCTCTACAGTAAAGGTAGGTTATAACACAGGTCATTTGCATATTGAGGGTAATTTACATATTTTGGATTAAAATGATAGATATTTGCATATAATTATATGTTTGTTGAATGATAAATGTATCAGTGTTTCTAATAGAAATGAAATACCTTGCTTTTATTGATGTTTCAATAGGTTACTTTATGTTTTAATGGGAAGTCTGTTACAAATTTTTGATAAACAAATTTTATCAAGCTTGCAATAACCAAAAGTTAGAAATAAAAAATGTAATGACAAAATAAAAGTAATAAATAGAATCATCCTGCGTGGATATGACTAAATACTCCTGTTTTTTATAGAAGTTCAATTAGGAGGAGTTAGTCCATTTCAACTTACTTCACCAACTAAAGCATTTCAATGGGATGAAAGCTGCTGTAAGAAAAAACACTCCCGAGTGAACTTGCGCATGAGTGCTTAGAATGCGGCCAATACTATTTTTAGGCCAAATTTTTCCAAATTTTACCAAACAACCCAAATTTTACAAACCATCAACAAATATGGAGTTTTTTTAAGGAACACATTCCAAATTATATTTTGCCCCCTAAGTTTTTGGCTAAAAATATGATTTTTTTTTTCATCTAAAGGAAAGCTTGTACATGAGTTATATGCCTATGTCTTTATAATTATATTAATTTCTAGTGGCTGCAATACCTTATTAAATATCTGATAGACACTAACAGGCATGATTTAGTATTATTGTTATGTTTATTATTACTTTATGCATGCAGGTCAAAGCCATTATGATGTTACAGGTACGGCTTTTTGTGTTGGAATTAGTCAATTTAGCTGCTGTACTCACCGCTCAGCACTAATTCTTCATTTATGCATCCACCCATAGTATTCTTTTTTCTGGGGGCTCAGTAAGAGTCCAAGGGTCTTGAAGTAGTTGGGTGTCTCCTCAATTATTTTCATTTTTCCTGGGTCCTGTTGAATTTTTATCAATTTGTTCTTCAAGGTAGCAAGTTTTTGTTTGAAAGTAGTTTTTTTTCTGTTTTTGGTCATGTTGGTAAAAGTCTGACAAGTGTGTTCGGTTATTTCTTATTATACTCACAGGTTTTTGGTCCCTTAAATGATACATTTGGGAAAAAGATAATCATACAAGAAAGCATTGTTATCAAAAGTTTCTATCCATAGTTTTTTGTCTTTTAAGACTAAACTATTATGGGTTTTAGATTTTGCTCTGTAAGCTTTTTAAAACTCATTGATCCTGTGTTGCCTTTCTTGTGAAGTTACTGTAGAATCACATTTCTTTTATTACATGTATATATCACCCAATTATAGTTAAATATATGACACTATTTTATATTTTTGTTTAGTTTATTTCAAAGTAACTTAAATTTTTATTTGTAATTGTGATATATTTGTACTATCTTAACATTCAATTTATACACTCTAATATTATATCAAATTATGAGCTCCCTTCACACTTTCATATACCAGTACTTGCCTCTAATACAAAGTTATGTGATGTCTGTTGTAAATTCATTTCTGTATAACTGTGTTAAAATAACATGTAGCCAAGATTTCTGAGTGGGGATTGGAGATGGCTATTGTCATTTGCATATACATGTACATGTATTTTCATTACATATTGGGGTAATTTAGGTTTTGTTGCATCTCAATATCAAAAATAGAACTTGTTTGTTTAGATACCATAATCTTTGCTGTTTTTTCTTTAGAGCTCATTTAAAGACAAAACAAATTGTTTTTAATGTGTCTATTAAAGGATTAGCTTTCCTCAAAATACTTGGGAAAGAGACACATGTTTGCTCCATTTTTTTAATGGGAAGTATTTCAGTATGTGTTAGAAAATATCAATGATACTACTTATGATTGGACCCATTTTCAAAGAAGGGTCCAGGGGTCTAGGCTCTATCTTATGAATTATTTTGGCTGAATAAGTATTAAACATTAGAGCTTAACCAGGCCAGGTCTTCCTCCATTAAGAAGTTATCTTGATATCAAAATGTTTCCACGGTACATTGATGAGTTTTATCATGTTTTTCGATTTTTAGTGTTGTTGGCTTGTGCAATGTTAACACTTGCAAGCTTTGTCGATGATGTGCTTGTTAATAGCATTTTTTTTCTAATTTGCTTCTGTGATAACATTGTAACTCCAAAATATATAAAGTTATTTTATTTTTTTTAACTTGACACAAAATTGTATTTATTTTGTTAAATTTTACATATAATTGTATTCAAATCTGCACATTCAAAATAGTCAACGTTTTTATAGTAATAAAAGGCATATGAATGTCTAAAATATCTACATTTTTGGCTGGATTTCACAGAGTGAAAAAAGGTTTAAAACGATGAATGTCAGGTTGGCGGGCTTGGGAAGAAATTTTTGTAACCGTTTTCTCAGCAACTACATATCACAGCTATTTTAATTTATTATCTAAAGGTATCAATTAAAAACAACATTAATTCAACGTTAATTTAATCATGAATAAACAAACTTGTTTTACCTAATTAACTACTTGTTCGTTGCCTGATTCTACCATACAATCATCATCATTGTTCATACATATACAGCATGCAGTATCATGTATCATTTTGTGAATGCCATGCTATATGAGACAATGAAGATTTTATTTGCATGCAGGTCGAGATAGCTTAAAAGACGGTGACTTGGAAGGTATCCTATCTCGCTTTCCATTCTCGCATATAAAAGTTTGGCATTGCTTATGACATTCTTATTAACTGTAACAAACTAGCAAGCTTCAAAGTTATTGCATTCTCACAAAGGAGCACAACTTGTGTTTTGGGTTATTAGGCGATTTGTGATTTTTTTGTTAAATAGATATTTTACTTATTTTTACTCTTAGATGTGAAATCAAAAATTTTCACACTGAATAATTAGATTTTCTTTGTATTTCCTTTCTGCTTTTTTGGGGGGTGGGGTGGGGGTGGGGGCGATATGCACTTTTAAGTGTTTGAGTCTTTACATCTGTTTTTGTGTAGTGTTTGTTCATTTTTCAATTCATTTGTCCATTTAACTTGAAATTTCTCTCTTGGGTTTATGTGATTTCCACAAACCTTAAGTTGGATCTTCATGAAACTTTGATTGCTTGTACATCTTAGCATATTAAGTTAATTACTGTTTTTAAACAGGGGCGTTCTTATTATAGATTATAACATGTCATTTTTCATATCAGACCTATTATCAGCCCAAGGTCATGATATCAGCCCCGAGAGCCGTAGGCTCGAGGGATGATAATGACCGCGGGCTGATTTTGTTCTGATATGAAAAATGACATGTTATGATCTTTTTATCATATACTTCAATATCAGTATGAAATATATATTGTATTTTTAAATGGCATTTGGATACAGACAGCATCTGATTAAAATTTGTATTTTATCAATGTGAACAAACAAAACAAATGCTAAGTGGTATCTCGTAATATCGTGTAATGGTAGCAGGTACGTCGCTACGTAGAAACGGTGACGTCACAGTTAAAGAACGTAAATACCACGGAGAAATGAAACCCACGGACGAGTGGGAAGGGGGTATAATTCACACAAAAAATGCACCCTTTTAGATGCATCTGTGTCGTCTGCCGTTGTTGTTTTGAAAATGTTTATATATAACTTAAATCGACTACGGCCAAGTCTGTAATACAATTCCGATTTTGGCGTTTGATAATAAAACGGAAGTAGTTGATAATAACCTGAACCAGTTGATAATGAAAGTGATTATCACACGGTGAAGGTCTTTTTGGAAAAAAATAAAATTCTTAATAAAAATTACTATATTATCATGTTGTTAAATTTAAGTATTATTATGTCTAAGTATATGATAAACAATAATATGCTCTGAAGAGACATTTGTATCAGTGCATACTGTGGATTGATTTTGTGGTTTGCGCATTATTGCCAAAAGTAATCAATGGGGAAAAAAAACCACATATTTTCATTGGTGGACTACCACTTACTGTTGCCATGAAAATTAGCATTCCACTTATGATAATGAAAAAGTGGTATGGATATTTTGAATTTTTGTTTCTTTACATAATAAAATTTTACAGAACCATTGGGCTTTGTGCCTTCTCTGGAAGTTTATTGTCATTAATCCACTATATACCTTGCTATGGTTTTTTCAAGTCTTAGTATTGTTTCTGACTAAACATTAAAAATTTGAAGTTAAAGATAAATGATATTAATTTTATACTAGTGATAAATTATTGTAGTTTTATCATGCTTTCTATTTCCAATTATTTATGATTCTCAAAATAGAAGTTCAAATACAGAATTGTTGACTCAATGATAAAAAGGTCTTTACAGTGGCATAGTAATTGAACTTTGTATGCAGTATCTTAGGACTTAAGGTGCAATATGATATTTTTTTATCTTTTCTACCATGCCCTTAGCAAATGTAACATGCATTTTTTATTGTGATAATATTTAGCCATTTTATTTGAAAAGAATTGTAACCCTGCTTTGAAGGGATTTGGCATACTGGTTTATTCCCTGTCTATCTGTACATTTGTCCACAATAAAAAAACTTTCTATAATAGTTTTCACTGCAGCTGGTATTTTTTTTACTTCAGATTGAGGTCCTCTATTGAAGTACTAATGATACCCCTTGCAAACAAAATTTTAGGGGTGTAATGGAATCCCCTGTCTTTCTGTTTCTCACCATATCTCGAAAGCAAAATTTGTCCCAAACTGCTTGAATCTTAATTGAATCTTAATATAAACAAAGTACAAATGTACATCATATAGGAATGTACATGAAACAATGTATTGCTCTTGAAACAAGGCATTATAAATAAAGCTGGAATTTAATTTGAAAATAAGAAAAATAAAAGAATTTGGCCTTAGTTTATGATCAGACATTCACATTTTATTTTCATAAATTTTGAATTAGTACTAACATACACTAACACCATGCATGCATGAATCTTAGCTCCAGTGAACTATGTGAGCAAATGTATGCATGGGGTTAGTGAGGCTTGTCTACACTCATTTGAACTAATGAAATAAGCTGTATATATTTAAAAAAAAGATTTTTGACTAACAATGTCTTGAAGAATATGAAGGAAACAAAAATTGATTTTTTAAAAGAGACCATAAAAATATGTACACACTTGAAATTGACTAGAATACAGTGCTAATGTCTGATCATAAACAAAGGCCAACTTGTATAGGTTTTCTTATTTTCAAATTGAATTCCGGTTTGATTAAATGCCTCGTTTTGAATAATATTTAGGGGGGATCATTGAAAATTATTTTTTTTGTCCATGAAGAGATCAATATGAGGCTTGGGGTAACACTAACAGTTTTCCTTGTGTCAGGTCTGTCCTATTATATTGTTAACCAACTTGGTCTTAATAAATTTTCCCCATTAGTGGTCAATGGTTAAAAAATTTTCATGAAAGTTTTTAATTTTTTTTTGAATTTCTTGGTCTGATTTTTTAGAAAACTTTTATTTTTTTCAAATTACTTACACTTTTGGTAGACAGTTAGATTCTTTACTTTAACTCTTAAAAGTTTTATTAGCAAATAAAAGGTTTTGCTTATAGTTCACATGTCTTTTCTTGTGACCACATGGTGTAGGCAATGAGTGAAAAATATATTCACATATCTTTTAAACTTTTATGAAGGACTTACATGCCATTTTTTGGTTGGATTGAAAAAAGAGTAGCGCCTTCAGAATGACTATATCTTGCAGCTTATTCTTAATGCTGCAGCCTTTTAATTGCATGAATGATGTTTACTTTTGCAGTGTATAATATGCTAGATTATTAAGTGACAGTGTCAGTCATTTATCAACACAAACAATTTAATTAAATGGAAATAAATCTATATCATTATTATTTTCTCTACTTTTCTGAAAATCCTAATACTTCTCTCTATCTTTCTCCCTCCCAGATTGAGAAGTGTCACATTTATATGTTATTGAAAGTTGAATTCTTGTTGATAATGGGAATACTGCAAAATAAAGTGACTCTGAGTCTTAAAGGTGTAAACCCTTACTTCTGAAATTAAGATTTAGTAATATACTGTATGCTAGCAGGTAATTTTTGTTAGGTTCTTATCATTACTATATTGACGAAGTCCTTAAAATTAGAGTAACCACATGTTGCCTTTAATGGATTGAGAGAATATGAAAATAAATGACTGCTAAAATTAAATAAACCATATTTTGCACCTGCAAAAATTACCTGCTACTGTGGATTTTATTTTCGTGGGTATCAATTTTCGTGGTTTACCCAAAGAAGACATTTCATTGTATTCTTAAATTATTTGTTTGTTCATGCTGCTTATAGGAATCAATGTAATAATAACTCTTTGTTAGATTCTTATTTTCGTGGCGCACTGTTACCCACAAAGACCACGAAAATTGATACCCCCCACGAATGATAATGAAACCACAGTATATGACATGATGACGAAAACATTATATGATGATCAGGAAAGTTCTTCTCTTAGGTCAGTCAAAGGATCCATACTCTGCATAATGTCTAGATATACATCTGCTTGCTAATAAGATATGTACATATGTATTATTGGTACTAGAAGGTAAAAATAAATCTCAATATTATCAGTTGGTATTCGAATAAATTGTTTTCCACAAATTGTCTTAATTGAGCACCTAACCTCTCTGTAACACTACCGGTAATTTGTTTAATTACAAGTGTGAGTAAATAAAGTTTAATTGAA
This sequence comes from Arcuatula senhousia, assembly GCA_963971305.1. Classification (NCBI taxonomy): domain Eukaryota; kingdom Metazoa; phylum Mollusca; class Bivalvia; order Mytilida; family Mytilidae; genus Arcuatula; species Arcuatula senhousia. The sequence continues at coordinate 24,959,103 of OZ020307.1, forward strand.
AATTTAAATAAAATATTTCCTGATTTTCTTGTATAGATCATAGAGGTTTTATCAACACAACACAGAGACTTGACAGTACGACAGAGTTCCACCCAGTGGGAGAGGAAAGTGAAGTGGAATACTTCTTTGCCTCTGATGCTAGGTATGTATGTAACCATCAAATTTCCATCACAGTTTTATTTTTACCAACACCTCCTCTTAATATGAATGTGATGTTTTGCTTTTGCATTTTTACACTCTATTCCTTATTTTTCAATTGTTCTTATAGTTAACCATTAGTTTTATGTAGAACGTCAAACATACACAAAGTGTAAAACATAAGTGTCACATACACTTATTCCACATCTTATGGTGTCAAGTGGAACTTAGGAATAAAACATCATGCAACTGAATATGGAAGGACATGTTATACATTATATTTTCTGCTTTGTACAAATTAAATTTTTTAATGGTTGGATGTCCTAAAAGTAAAATTTTACATCTAAAAATTAATGAGGAAAAACCTATAGGGATGCGTTGAAAATCAGTTTATATTTCTCTTATTGTCTACGCCAAATACTGTCTAAAAGGGTTGTCTTATATTTTTTTCACAATTTCACTGTAATTGTTCTACATGAATAAATTATTTTTATACCCCCCACTTTTGAAGTGGGGGGTATATAGTGATAGGGGTGTCCGTCCTTCCGTCCTTCCGTCCGTCCTTCCGTCCTTCCGTCCGTCCTTCCGTTACACTTCAGGGTACCCATCTCTTATCCGCAACTCCTCCTAAACCCCTTGGTGGATTTTCATGAAACTTACACACAATCTTTGTGACATAATGAAGATGTGCACCTACTATTTTAATATTTGATCAGAATGGTTTTTGGGGTTTCCCATAGCAAAACATGGACTTAGCCATTCGACTTCATGGGGGTACCCATCTCTTATCCGCAACTCCTCCTAAACCCCTTGATGGATTTTCATGAAACTTACACACAATCTTCATGACATAATGTAGATGTGCACCTACTATTTTAAAATTTGATCAGAATGATTTTTGGGGTTTCCTATACCAAAACATGGACTTAGCCATATCCCTACATGGGGGTACCCATCTCTTATCCGCAACTCCTCCTAAACCCCTTAGTGGATTTTAATGAAACTTACACACAATTGTTGTGACATAATGTAGATGTGCACTTACTATTTTAAAATTTGATCAGAATGGTTTTTGGGGTTTCCCATAGCAAAACATGGTCTTAGCCGTTCCCCTACATGGGGGTACCCATCTCTTATCCGCAACTCCTCCTAAACCCCTTAATGGATTTTCATGAAACTTACACACAATCTTCGTGACATAATGTAGATGTGCACCTACTATTTTAAAATTTGATCAGAATGATTTTTGGAGTTTCCTATACCAAAACATGGACTCAGCTATTGATTACATGGGGGTACACATCTCTTATCCGCAACTCCTCCTAAACCACTTGGTTGATTTTCATGAAACTTACACACAATCTTTGTGACATAATGTAGATGTGCACCTACTATTTTAAAATTTGATCAGAATGATTTTTGGAGTTTCCCATAGCAAAACATGGACTTAGCCGTTCCCCTACAAGGGGGTACCCATCTCTTATCCGCAACTCCTCCTAAACCCCTTGATGGATTTTCATGAAACTTACACACAATTGTTGTGACATAATGTAGATGCGCACTCACTATTTGAAAGTTTGATCAGAATGATTTTTGGGTTTCCCATAGCAATACATGGACTCAGCCATTCGACTACATGGGGGTGCCCATCTCTTATCTGCAACTCCCCCTAAACCCCTTGATGGATTATCATGAAACCTACACACAATCTTTGTGACATAATGTAGATGCGCACTTACTATTTTAAAATTTTATCTGATTAATTTTTTTTGGGGGGGTGGGGGGTATTTATTTGTGAGCTGCGGCTCACAGTTTTTCTAGTTTATATTGATATTTTTCAGTGCAATAATAGAGCACACCAATCAGGTGATATATTTAGAAGATGATGATGTGGCAGCTGTTAAAAATGGATGCCTGTCTATTCATAGAATCAAACGCACCCTTGATGAGTCTACTATCCGAGAGGTCATTACACTTAAATTGGAACTCCAGGAAATCATGAAAGGTAAAGAAAATAAATTCTAAATACATAAATGAACACTTTTAAATTTTATGTTCTCAGGAACCTTTTAACCTATATGTATGGTTGTGAGACTTAGAAATTTTAGTTTTTCTCTATGCTCAGGAGAAAATTGCAACACCATGGATTTTTTTTTTAAAGTTTTCTCAGCAACTACCCCTTTGACATTTGGTATACAGATTCAGCAAGGGGCACCATAATATGGGACTTTATTTCAGATCTGTCACTCACAAATACACAAAAAACCCAATAAAACATCTCAATTTAAATATATGACATATGTATCACATGCTTTTTAAACCATGGACCAATGTCATCCCTCTGGCCAATTGGCCTTTGGCTGATAAAGATGTCTCAGCTTTTTAAAACCAGTGGTACAGATTTTGACTTGTAATATTCAGTATAAATGATACGTACAAAACCTTAGTGACAGATTACCTAAAAAATGCCCTGTTGTAAACAGTTATAATGATTTTTGTTCAACATGGAAATCCAGATGCATATATGTTGTTTAACGTATGATTTAGGAAACTATGGAACATTTATGGAAAAGGAAATTTTTGAACAGCCAGAGTCAGTCATCAACACTATGAGAGGGAGGGTTAACTTTGAGACAAATCAAGTGGTGTTAGGTGGTATCAAAGACTACATGAATGAAATCCGCAGATGTAGACGGCTTCTGTTTATAGCTTGTGGAACAAGTTATCACAGTGCTGTAGCTGTAAGTTCAACCAAAAATTACATAAAGATCAATATAAATGTTTTGAGATAAACAGATGTTTTAAAACCAAACAATATAATTGAAAAGTCACCATTAATAAGTGATGCATAAAGCTTATTCAGGTAAAAATACACATTCTAAAGAGGACACCTTAGATTATTCAAGATTTTTAAGTGTCTTAGTTGACATTATCTTTTGGTGTTACATGTAATAAAGATAATTTTTAACTACGATGGAAATGTATGCCTGCCTTTTATGTATTTTATAATTTACTCTTAATGAAATGTTTTTGTTGTTGTTGTCTTTTAAATTCCTCCGTTGATTTCAGAGCAGAAAGAACAGGTAAATTATTTCAAACAAAAGTTAGTCATTATCATAAACTGTCTATAAATGGGATATAAAAATGTATATGTTACTATGATGTGTTACAGACGAGACAGTTGTTAGAAGAGTTGACAGAGTTACCTGTCATGGTAGAATTAGCCAGTGATTTCCTGGACAGACAGACACCTATATTTAGAGATGATGTATGTTTCTTCATCAGCCAATCAGGTAAGGGCTACCCCCTCTATTTTTAGCCAGGGATTTCCTGGAAGGACAGACACTTAAACATAGAGATTTTGCCTGTTTCTTAATCATCCAATCTAGTAAGGTCATCTCCTTTGCTTAACATTAACAAACACCTCAAAATGAAAAAAAAAGTATCAAACTATCAAGAAGCAGAAAAGATTTACAACTATAAAATCAAAACTTTACAATTAGGTTGATACATGCAAATGCTTTCTTTTAAATTGATTGAGTTGGACAAGGGGGTCTCGGATTCCTGGTTCTCTTTCTCTATAGATACACTCCCTATTCCCTTATATTTTTTCCTTCTCCTAGACCTCCTAATATTCAACCCCAATTTTTCAACACATATTCTCTTGGTTCAAACTTCTGTGCTATTAATTCCTATCTTGTCAACTATGTTACTAAACCAATACTGTCCAAGTTTGACAAGAATATGAAAACACTCAAAATCTGTTTATTTACAAAATTGTTAAACATGAAATAAGTATTGGGAATGTTCATAAATTGGACACAGTTTTATTAATTGCAGCACATGTGATGTAGCTATACTTTAAAAAAAAATGTTCATGTAAAATTTTTTATTTCTTGCAGGGGAAACTGCAGACACACTTATGGCCTTAAGATATTGTAAGCAGAGAGGTGCCTTGATTGTTGGTATTACAAACACAGTGGGGAGTACCATTAGCAGGGACTCACATTGTGGGGTCCATATCAATGCCGGACCGGAGATAGGTGTAGCTAGCACCAAGGTAAGGAAGTACCATCAGCAGGGACTCACATTGTGGGGTCCACATCAATGCAGGACCAGAGATAGGTGTAGCCAGCACCAAGGTAAGGAAGTACCATCAGCAGGGACTCACATTGTGGGGTCCATATCAATGCAGGACCAGAGATAGGTGTAGCTAGCACCAAGGTAAGGAAGTACCATCAGTAGGGACTCACATTGTGGGGTCCATATCAATGCAGGACCAGAGATAGGTGTAGCCAGCACCAAGGTAAGGAAGTACCATCAGTAGGGACTGTCATTGTGGGGTCCATATCAATGCAGGACCAGAGATAGGTGTAGCCAGCACCAAGGTAAGGAAGTACCATCAGCAGGGACTAACATTGTGGGGTCCATATCAATGCAGGACCAGAGATAGGTGTAGCCAGCACCAAGGTAAGGAAGTACCATCAGCAGGGACTAACATTGTGGGGTCCACATCAATGCAGGACCGGAGATAGGTGTAGCCAGCACCAATGTAAGGAAGTACCATCAGCAGGGACTCACATTGTGGGGTCCATATCAATGCAGGACCAGAGATAGGTGTAGCTAGCACCAAGGTAAGGAAGTACCATCAGTAGGGACTGTCATTGTGGGGTCCATATCAATGCAGGACCGGAGATAGGTGTAGCTAGCACCAAGGTAAGGAAGTACCATCAGCAGGGACTCACATTGTGGGGTCCATATCAATGCAGGACCAGAGATAGGTGTAGCTAGCACCAATGTAAGGAAGTACCATCAGAAGGGACTCACATTGTGGGGTCCATATCAATGCAGGACCAGAGATAGGTGTAGCCAGCACCAAGGTAAGGAAGTACCATCAGCAGAGACTCACATTGTGGGGTCCATATCAATGCAGGACCAGAGATAGGTGTAGCTAGCACCAAGGTAAGGAAGTACCATCAGTAGGGACTCACATTGTGGGGTCCATATCAATGCAGGACCAGAGATAGGTGTAGCCAGCACCAATGTAAGGAAGTACCATCAGAAGGGACTCACATTGTGGGGTCCATATCAATGCAGGACCAGAGATAGGTGTAGCTAGCACCAAGGTAAGGAAGTACCATCAGTAGGGACTCACATTGTGGGGTCCATATCAATGCAGGTCCAGAGATAGGTGTAGCTAGCACCAAGGTAAGGAAGTACCATTAGCAGGGACTCACATTGTGGGGTCCATATCAATGCAGGACCAGAGATAGGTGTAGCCAGCACCAAGGTAAGGAAGTACCATTAGCAGGGACTCACATTGTGGGGTCCATATCAATGCAGGACCAGAGATAGGTGTAGCTAGCACCAAGGTAAGGAAGTACCATCAGCAGAGACTCACATTGTGGGGTCCATATCAATGCAGGACCAGAGATAGGTGTAGCCAGCACCAATGTAAGGAAGTACCATCAGCAGGGACTCACATTGTGGGGTCCATATCAATGCAGGACCAGAGATAGGTGTAGCTAGCACCAAGGTAAGGAAGTACCATCAGTAGGGACTAACATTGTGGGGTCCATATCAATGCAGGACCAGAGATAGGTGTAGCCAGCACCAAGGTAAGGAAGTACCATCAGTAGGGACTCACATTGTGGGGTCCACATCAATGCAGGACCAGAGATAGGTGTAGCTAGCACCAAGGTAAGGAAGTACCATCAGTAGGGACTAACATTGTGGGGTCCATATCAATGCAGGACCAGAGATAGGTGTAGCCAGCACCAAGGTAAGGAAGTACCATCAGCAGGGACTCACATTGTGGGGTCCATATCAATGCAGGACCAGAGATAGGTGTAGCTAGCACCAATGTAAGGAAGTACCATCAGCAGGGACTCACATTGTGGGGTCCATATCAATGCAGGACCAGAGATAGGTGTAGCTAGCACCAATGTAAGGAAGTACCATCAGCAGGGACTCACATTGTGGGGTCCATATCAATGCAGGACCAGAGATAGGTGTAGCCAGCACCAAGGTAAGGAAGTACCATCAGCAGGGACTCACATTGTGGGGTCCATATCAATGCAGGACCAGAGATAGGTGTAGCTAGCACCAATGTAAGGAAGTACCATCAGCAGGGACTCACATTGTGGGGTCCATATCAATGCAGGACCAGAGATAGGTGTAGCTAGCACCAATGTAAGGAAGTACCATCAGCAGGGACTCACATTGTGGGGTCCATATCAATGCAGGACCAGAGATAGGTGTAGCCAGCACCAAGGTAAGGAAGTACCATCAGTAGGGACTCACATTGTGGGGTCCATATCAATGCAGGACCAGAGATAGGTGTAGCTAGCACTAAGGTTAGGAAGTACCATCAGTAGGGACTAACACTGTGGAGTCCATATCAATGCAGGACCAGAGATAGGTGTAGCTAGCACCAAGGTAAGGAAGTACCATCAGCAGGGACTCACATTGTGGGGTCCATATCAATGCAGGACCAGAGATAGGTGTAGCTAGCACTAAGGTAAGGAAGTACCATCAGTAGGGACTAACACTGTGGGGTCCATATCAATGCAGGACCAGAGATAGGTGTAGCTAGCACCAAGGTAAGGAAGTACCATCAGTAGGTACTCACATTGTGGGGTCCATATCAATGCAGGACCAGAGATAGGTGTAGCTAGCACCAAGGTAAGGAAGTACCATCAGTAGGGACTCACATTGTGGGGCCCATATCAATGCAGGACCAGAGATAGGTGTAGCTAGCACCAAGGTAAGGAAGTACCATCAGTAGGGACTCACATTGTGGGGTCCATATCAATGCAGGACCAGAGATAGGTGTAGCTAGCACCAAGGTAAGGAAGTACCATCAGCAGGGACTCCCATTGTGGGGTCCATATCAATGCTGGACCAGAGATAGGTGTAGCTAGCACCAATGTAAGGAAGTACCATCAGCAGGGATTCACATTGTGGGGTCCATATCAATGCAGGACCAGAGATAGGTGTAGCCAGCACCAAGGTAAGGAAGTACCATCAGTAGGGACTGTCATTGTGGGGTCCATATCAATGCAGGACCGGAGATAGGTGTAGCTAGCACCAAGGTAAGGAAGTACCATCAGCAGGGACATATATTGTGGGTCCATATCAATGCAGGACCAGAGATAGGTGTAGCCAGCACCAATGTAAGGAAGTACCATCAGCAGGGACTCACATTGTGGGGTCCATATCAATGCAGGACCAGAGATAGGTGTAGCCAGCACCAAGGTAAGGAAGTACCATCAGCAGGGACTCACATTGTGGGGTCCATATCAATGCAGGACCAGAGATAGGTGTAGCCAGCACCAAGGTAAGGAAGTACCATCAGCAGGGACTCACATTGTGGGGTCCATATCAATGCAGGACCAGAGATAGGTGTAGCCAGCACCAAGGTAAGGAAGTACCATCAGTAGGGACTCACATTGTGGGGTCCATATCAATGCAGGACCAGAGATAGGTGTAGCCAGCACCAAGGTAAGGAAGTACCATCAGCAGGGATTCACATTGTGGGGTCCATATCAATGCAGGACCAGAGATAGGTGTAGCCAGCACCAAGGTAAGGAAGTACCATCAGCAGAGACTCACATTGTGGGGTCCATATCAATGCAGGACCGGAGATAGGTGTAGCCAGCACCAAAGTAAGGAAGTACCATCAGCAGGGACTCACATTGTGGGGTCCATATCAATGCAGGACCAGAGATAGGTATAGCCAGCACCAAGGTAAGGAAGTACCATCAGTAGGGACTCACATTGTGGGGTCCATATCAATGCAGGACCAGAGATAGGTGTAGCCAGCACCAAGGTAAGGAGGTACCATCAGCAGGGACTCACATTGTGGGGTCCATATCAATGCAGGACCAGAGATAGGTGTAGCCAGCACCAAGGTAAGGAAGTACCATCAGCAGGGACTGTCATTGTGGGGTCCATATCAATGCAGGACCAGAGATAGGTGTAGCCAGCACCAAGGTAAGGAAGTACCATCAGTAGGGACTCACATTGTGGGGTCCATATCAATGCAGGACCAGAGATAGGTGTAGCCAGCACCAAGGTAAGGAAGTACCATCAGCAGGGACTCACATTGTGGGGTCCATATCAATGCAGGACCAGAGATAGGTGTAGCTAGCACCAAGGTAAGGAAGTACCATCAGCAGGGACTCACATTGTGGGGTCCATATCAATGCAGGACCAGAGATAGGTGTAGCCAGCACCAAGGTAAGGAAGTATCAGCAGTATGGATTACATTGTGGGGTCCATATCAATACAAGACCAGAGATAGGTGTAGCCAGCACCAAGATAACATTGTAGAAACCATGTATTAATTAAAGATGCTTAGAGACTGAATGTTATGTAAAAAGGCAGGGCACAACATTTGAGAGGTCAAAGAACAAGACACAAAAAAAAGCTTTGATATTTTTCATAAGTTTGTAAATCATCAGTTTTCCATCCATAAACTTAAGGGGTTATTTCTTGTGCCTCTGATTTTCATGAGAATCCATAAACCACAAGAAACCTATGGACGTATTTTCTGACATCTGTTTTTCATTTATGGCTCAATTAATCTGTAAGTCATTGTTTTCATCCATGTCATGGAAAAATATTTTCATAGATAAGTTTTGCAAAAAACTTTCAGAAATTAAACTTTTGACTTCAATCATCTGAGAACAAAAAGATAGAGTAATTAACTCAGTATGAATGGGTTTTATTCAGACACCATCCATATTTAGGATCATTTATGTATATTGTTTCACCTTATTCTTATCTCATGATCTTCTTTTTATTAATAAATTGACAAACATGTTGAAATATACCTGCCTTAAAGGGCACCTGTATATAGCAAATCACTGCCTATAAAGGGCACCTCAAATATATCCCTTTTATGAACAATACAACCAAAATGAACCTTTATATAAAGTTCACCTGCTTATAAAGGGCATGATTTTGTTGTCCCATGGCTGCCCTTTATATACAGGTTTGACTGTACTTGTTTTATTAGCTAGTAGTGTGGGAATGAAGATGTGAGATTACTAAATGTTTTTTTTAACATATTACAGGCTTATACTAGTCAATTTATTGCCCTGGTGATGTTTGGTTTGGTAATGTGTGATGACAGAATCTCAATGCAAGAAAGACGAAGAGATATCATTCAGGGATTGAAAAAAATTCCAGGTATGTCATATTGTCTTGACTGGTTAAGTGTTATATCAATCTAATTAGAATCAGATCTACCAATTGAGCTCCTACAGAGTCAAAAATGACCAGTGGTCTGAAGGCTTTTAAGAAACAACTTGCGACCTTTATTTTGTTAAAAAAGACAACCTACTTTTAAAATGCATTAAAACCAACATACAACCTCATCAAAAATGTGTGTTAAAATTGATCTTTAATCATTTGTAAATCTTGCCTTTTCAGAAATGATAAAAGAAGTTCTCCAAGTAAATGAGAAAGTCAATGACTTAGCCAAAGAATTGTATGAACAGAAGAGCTTGTTAGTGATGGGAAGAGGTTATAACTTTGCCACATGTTTAGAGGGCGCATTGGTAAGGTCATAAAGAAGAGCATCATGTTGTAAACAAAGTCAGCTTTCGTATAATTTGTTATACCCAGAAAATGTTTAATTATATACTAAATACTATGGATGTTACACAGCACATTTAAGGCAGAATATGACTGTATACGGCCATTAACCTTATTCCTTGAACCACATATGAAATATAACTCATCAAAATCAATTTAGTAATTTATGTGAAAAGTAAAGATATTTGTGTTATATTGATATGGGCCGAAATATTTTAGGGACGAAATAGGCGAGACGAAATTTTTCAAGGACAGGGTTCTGGGGCAAGCCAGGGTCACAGTTTCAAAATTTTTATCTAAAATGATTGCCAAATTATTTTCTAATGGAATATTGCCGTGCCTTGATCTGATGCATATACATTTTTGAAGAAAAAAAATGTGTTTATTGTTTATATTAGCAAGTCTGAGCCCACTTGGTGACAATTTATGCTAAAAAATTTATTTGTATACCAAAACACTGTTGGCACAGCAATATTTCGTTATAATATAATATGGCAATTCTTTTTAGATAAAAAAAAATTGAAGCTGTGACCCCGGCTTGCACCAGAACTTTTGAGTTGAAACTTTCGTCCTGGGATTTCGACCCTTTCGTCCCTAAAATATTTCGGCCCATATCAATATAACAAAAATATCTATCATTTTCTCTTAAATTGTTTTATCGATCTTGAGGAGTCAAATTTCACATCTGGTTGACGAGAACAGGTTTATGGCCGAATACAGTCCTAAACTGCCTTAAATGCGCTGTGTAATTGAAATTTTTTTTTTTTAATTCAAATTAATAATGATTTACATGATGGGTTTTGTATGGAATTAAAATGCACACCATAACAAACATATGATCCTAGAGACGCAAAGGTGTACTAATGGGGAAATCAAATGCCGTTAATCTAAAAAGATCAAGACAAAACCAGTTGACATAAAATTATCACAGTAAACTGTAAACAGAACAAACAAAAACCACATATTACAACCAAACCACAATCAGATATTGTGAAAACAAGTTGAAATAAGAGAGAACTCATGTGCTCTGGAAGAGTGAGAAGTTCCAGCATGCTATAGAACAACCGTTACATTGACAACACGTCATGTTTGCATTAGAACTAGCCATTAAACTATTTCCAATAGGACATACTAAGGCAGTTATGGAAATGACATGGAGTAAACTGGAAGTGTGGTTATGTTTATGTGTTACATTTACATAACTTATAAGGAAGTAATACTTTTAGTTGCTAACTATATGAGATAAAAAATGATAATAAAATATTTTGAGAGACCTTAAAAGATACAGAAAAATGTACAAATAAGACCAAACCAATTTTTTTCCATTTTTTATAGAAAATAAAAGAGTTAACGTACATGCACTCAGAAGGAATCTTAGCTGGTGAATTGAAGCATGGTCCCTTAGCTCTGGTCGACAAAGCTATGCCTGTACTTATGGTCATCACAAGAGATAAAACATACCAGGTATATATAAAATTCTACATCTACATCAAAAAGTGTGAAACAACTTGCAATGTACAGTCAAAATGTTCTCATACTAGCAAAAATGTTCCTCTGCAATTTTTTCTAACAATTTTTTTTATTTAAACAATGTTTGAAATATTGGATGCCCCAGCACCCCAAATAGAAGGTTGGGTGCTTAGGCCCATTGATATCATTCAGGGGAGATTATTAGACATTATGTTTTTTAATAAAGAGGTCAATATAATGGACTGTAAACATTTTCATTTGGCTCTTCACTGGTACTTAGGAATATTGATTGATTGATTTTCCACCTTCTGCTTGCAGACGTTGAAGAGAAAGGACATTTTTTATAAGATCTTGTTCAAATTTTATAAAAAAATATTTCCAAATAAAAACTATATGATACAAGCTTACAGTATTTTTTTACTACTAGGTAATATTAAAGTTCTTTTCATATATTTTCAGAAATGTGTCAATGCTCTACAGCAAGTGAAATCCAGACATGTAAGTAGAGATAATGTAAACACACTGTTCATCAGCAATATATATATGTTGGTATAAGGAAAAAAGAGAAAAACTTATGACAATTTTAGGTAATTGTATATAAATAGTTAATGAAATTAAGCAACAACAATAAATGGAAAGAATATTATGAAGTTGAATGTTTAAACAAGATTTTTAGAATTTTAACCAAAAACACTCTAATCATTCAATAATATATTTGTTTATTTTTAAATAAAAAGTATGTTAAATAATGTTTGGGATATTTTTTTCTGATAGAAGTAGTAGACATTGTTGAATGTCAGATACATTTTTCATTTTCTAGAAATTAATGATTTATCATGCATGTTTTTCATTATATAAGTGTGGATTCTTTTATTTTTGCAAGTACCAATTTTCGTTGTTTGAAAATAAGGATCTATTCGATGATTCTTAAAAATTCATGGTACTGAAGTCGTCGGCATACAGATCAATGTAAAATTTCCTTTTCCTAGGGTGTCGATTTTTTGGTGTCAAGGCCAACCACAAAATTCAAGAAAATTCATAGCCAACAAATAATAATGAAACCACGGTATCATTTTATGCGCTTTTTTTCCAACTTATTTGCTGGACTTTTCAAGAACCACCTTCAAATTAGGCATAATGTGGTACAATGACTTTTCTGCCTGTTTTTATATTATATGTACTTGAATGAGTTTGGAGATTTCAAAAACACATATTTACTTGAAATATACAAGACGTTAGCAAATGACAAGCCTTTGAATTATTTTTTTAATGCATATGCATGATTCTTAATTATTTAATTATAACCAAATATTTAATTCAATCTTCAACAGATTATTTTTCTTTCCTACTTTTCTTAATCAAAATGAATTTGCACATGGATTAAAAAGTTGTATTTAAATGACCTTTACCCTAAAGGTCATAACTTAACCATGAACTTTGACATTGCAGGGAGAACCGATTCTCATTTTAAACAAGGATGATGTGGAAACACAGGCCATGGGGAAATCCTCTATAACAGTTCCACATACAATTGATTGCTTGCAGGGAATCCTTTGTGTTATCCCTATGCAGTTATTGTCCTTACATATAGCTAAATTAAAAAAATTGGATGTAAGCATTTATGTGTGTATTGATGCATGCTTTGCTTGCTACTTGTATCTGTATATAACAACACTTAATCAAGGTGCTTGTTTCACTTTACTGGTCATTGGCAGATTGGTACTGAAGGAATGGTAGTTTTGTGAAAATTTTGTTCTGAAAATGACGAATTTTAATCAATAATGATAAAAAACATATATTTAAACAATATATAGTGTGGAAAAATACCCAGGTTTATGTCATTTCAATTTTTATTACAATAAAAAAAACACCTTAAAATTTTGACAAGATGAACTTTTGATGTTGAAATTTGAAAAAAAACTCTAGATGTATGTATTAGCAAATGAAATTGCAACAACCTACCATTCTTCAACCAGTCTGTCACTTGCCCTGGGAAACTCTTTCTAAGTAGCTCTTTTCTATAGGCTAGATTTATTATATTTTAGGGACGGCCCATTTTACTTTGTTCAAAAGGTGACCTGGATGTTCAGCAGCAAGCTTATCGTTACATAGAAGTTCCCAACACCGTGGATTGCCTACAAGGGGTCTTAACTGTTGTCCCATTACAGCTCTTATCCTTCCATTTAGCCGTGTTAAGGGGAAACAATGTAAGGATTACGTTAAAGTTAATAAAGTGTGCAATAATGCAAGTGAAGAAAATTGTAAGGTGTATTTTAATATTCAGATTTTTTTTTTAAAGAAAATGATTTGAAAAAAAATAGGAAATAAAGTAAATGTTAAAAAATTGTTTGGTTAATGTTTTAAATGCAATTGTTTTTATTTATTGAAACTTATCTTTGGTATTTGCTCCTTGCAATATTGCACTTAGCAACCTTGAATAAGAAAGAAACTTGGCATCTCCATGTTATTGAAAAAAGTTTGAAATAAAAAGGTAGGTACCATTGTTGTAAATTAAATTTCTGTTTTTGAAAAGAAAATTACTATTTTTAGGTAGGTTAATTTGCTTAAGAAAAAACTAAGTGAGAAAGAGAGTGAGAGTTTATGTGCATTAAAAAATAAACCCTAAACACTAAAGGAAAAACAGAAACTATGATTTTATCAAACTATACTTGCCAAATAGATCATCTCAATACAATAAAGTAAATAATACAGATTTCAAAAAGTGAATGGTAGAAAACTACTTATCCTGGATATAAGAAGAAAAACTAACACATAAAGGTATATGAATATTTTAAATTTGATATATTGAATGTCATGGACTGATAATATCAAGTCAATCTGTGCCGAAACGAAAATTTGATTAATGATAATTCAAAATTGTGTCGAGTTTTTCTATGCATGAAGAAAAACAAGAAGATGCTTTATTATGAACTTGTATATACCAAACAGGTAATTTAGAAAGCTACAATAATCTTTGAATTCTTTGGTTTGGCAGAGCTACAGTGTGGTTCTATTGCTTTGAATAGAGCAATTCTAGTTGTGAATCACATTTGGTGTAAGTTTAAATTTTGTATTTTATGAGATACTCTCAAGTTTCATTAAGATCATATTAAAGGAGATTTTTGATTTTCAACTTTGCAGTATAGTTCAGGAAAAAAAAATTAAGATAAATTTCATTTACTTTGAGAAATATATTGTTTTGATATAAATTAATAAAAACGATTGTTATGTTTTGCTTCTTTTGTAGTTCATTGGATGTAAAAACATTGTGCAAGATAGACAAAGAAGTTCAATTTGCTCTTATACAATGAATTGGAATGCATTGTAGCTCTACCTAATCAAAGATATTAAAAGCTACATTATTGTAGCTAGTAATCTTATTATTCAAATCAGTATTTTTAATAGAAATTTATTATCATATTGGCGGTAGTAAATTATTAGCTAGGGTAGAGGTATATTATTATTCAGACATGGTGTTTGTTTAGTAGAATTTTACCAGTTTTAAGTTGGGTATTTTGTACCCTTTAAACTCATATCTAGCATTCCCAACTAATTTAATTAACAATTTGTTACAATGAATTTTATTTGATTAATATTTTCCATGTTACATGTAAATCAATTTTTATATAAAGATACTAAAATACCTTTATGTTCAAATTATTTTGTTTGTTAAAATACTAAAATACCTCAAATTTTATTCTATTTTGATTAGATCCTAAAATGCCTAAATAAATTTAAAAAAAATAAACAATCATATATTTACATCTTTTAACATACCTACTTCTTGTATTAAAATTAATAACAATAGTAATTATATCAGATAAGTTATATTAATATTGTAAAATATTAGAACAGAATAAATGTACATGGTTTAAATATTCTGTGTTACTCTGCTTATTTGGCTAGACAATAATTTTGTAGCTTTTTATTTACACAAAAAAAATTCTAAGCTTTAAAAAGATATTAATATGTAGCAAATAAGTTATTTTAGCTCATATTTTAAAACTTTAAATTAATTCATTAGTTCACAATCATAATTTTAACTACATTTTTTTCACAGAAAATTATGCTTTGATATTTTGTTTCATTTGTTTTATACTTGAAAAGAATATTTTTAATCAAATGATAATATGAACACAAATTAAAACTTAACTCATTAAAAATATAATAATATAACTGAAAATACACTGCATTTACATCTTTTCATAATAAACTTGTCCCTGTAGTTTACAAAAATACATTTACTCTTGTTAGGTGGATTGTCCACGTAATTTAGCAAAGAGTGTCACAGTGGAATGAATCTCAAGCTCAGAGGTAGGTCTGGTGTGTCTTCCTGTAGTCATGTAGTCACTCTGTTTTCTTTGGCTAGAAATCCTTTCCACTTCTTCTGGTGTGTATAACATTTGATTTCCAAAAATTGTTAACATTGTACAAACCCATTTCATTTTCAAATACTGGTAGTAGTAGATATATGATTTTTAAAATCAAATGTATTTTTATATTTCTTTTTATATTTTGCATGTTTGTGTAATAACAAAGATAGTTTCTGATTTTGACAATTTTCAATTTTTTTACATAAGCTGGTTCTCGTCTATCTATATCCAATGCTTTTCTATGAGAGTAGTCAGCCTGGAACCAGCTTATTTTTTACATGGCCTTTCTTGAAACTTTTAATGTTTGTATGCGGTTTCAAATGGAGTTGAAAGATTAAATGATGACTGAAATAAATGTCCAGTATATCTTTAACCTATCTTTCCATGTAAAATTCCAAAGTTTTATATCCCCCATTGAAAAGAGGGATATATTATGATAGGGGTGTATGTCCCTGTATTTGTCCATTACTTCTCGGGGTATTTATCAGATCTAATCTGCAATTTCCAATTTATAACCTCTCTGTGAATTTTCATAGAGAGAGTTAAACAATCTTTTTGCCATTATGTAGATGCACATCCCCTGTTGATAATTTCATTATCCTCAAGCCCAATGGAGTTGGGGAGGGGATTGAACTTTTGGTTAGTCTGTTTGTATGTATGTATGTACATAATGGTTTTGTTTTATCAATAACTTTGGAACTACACATCATAGAGGGGTGATATTTAGTAAGTGGTTACATCATTAATGGTAGTCAGTACAAAATTAATGAAACCTTAAGGATGTTCGCTACTATTATTGTAAATAAATAGGTTTCAAATTTGATGCCTTAAATGAAAAGATAATAGTAAAAGGTATAAAATAAGCTAAAAATTTTGATAGGTTCGTGACCTCGTTTTCAAGATAATTGACGTTAAAGTTTTGGCGGGAAAAGGTTTTCTCTGACTTTTTCATAGGTTTAGCATTAGCACTATTAAGCTGTTAAAACCCATGACGGAATAAATAGGATTTGATAAAACTTTGTCTATAACCTATTTATGACATATTAAAGACATTAATAACAAGAAAATAGGGGGTTCGTTGGCAAAATTTTAACCCTATTTTGATGGTAAAATCCAGAGGATTCCGAAAAAATGACAGAAATACCAAAACAAGACCAGCGAGCATCCTTAACCTTCAATTTTAGCATAAATGACTCAGGTTTTTGCTAAGGTCCATATCTCAGCAACTGCAAGTGATCTACATTTTCCACTTGAATGACGAAGGTTAAAGTTTTGGTTAAGGTCCATATCTCAAACCAAAAATCAAATTCACCATGTTCTCATCAACAAAAGATGGAAAAGAACACTGCAAGATGTAAAGAGCAAAGAAAGGCACAGCTATAGGTAGTTACCATGTTCTACTGTTGGTCAAATTGAAGCTAAAGTTAAAGGCAAGGAAAAGTGAGCAGAGACCATCTCAGGTTGGTGTCAGAAAGTGAGCTGATCCAGTTTTAAGATAGGCATTCCAGGTTGAAGTAAAGAAGATCTTGTTTTAAGATAAGCATTCCAGGTTGAAGTAAAGAAGATCCAGTTTTAAGATAAGCATTCCAGGTTGAAGTAAAGAAGATCTTGTTTTAAGATAAGCATTCCAGGTTGAAGTAAAGAAGATCCAGTTTTAAGATAGGCATTCCAGGTTGAAGTAAAGAAGATCTTGTTTTAAGATAGGCATTCCAGGTTGAAGTAAAGAAGATCTAGTTTTAAGATAGGCATTCCATGTTGAAGTAAAGAAGATCTAGTTTTAAGATAAGCATTCCATGTTGAAGTAAAGAAGATCTAGTTTTAAGATAGGCATTCCATGTTGAAGTAAAGAAGATCCAGTTTTAAGATAAGCATTCCAGGTTGAAGTAAAGAAGATCTAGTTTTAAGATAAGCATTCCATGTTGAAGTAAAGAAGATCTTGTTTTAAGATAAGCATTCCAGGTTGAAGTAAAGAAGATCTAGTTTTAAGATAGGCATTCCATGTTGAAGTAAAGAAGATCTAGTTTTAAGATAAGCATTCCATGTTGAAGTAAAGAAGATCTAGTTTTAAGATAGGCATTCCATGTTGAAGTAAAGAAGATCCAGTTTTAAGATAAGCATTCCAGGTTGAAGTAAAGAAGATCTAGTTTTAAGATAAGCATTCCATGTTGAAGTAAAGAAGATCTTGTTTTAAGATAAGCATTCCAGGTTGAAGTAAAGAAGATCTAGTTTTAAGATAGGCATTCCATGTTGAAGTAAAGAAGATCTAGTTTTAAGATAAGCATTCCATGTTGAAGTAAAGAAGATCTAGTTTTAAGATAGGCATTCCATGTTGAAGTAAAGAAGACGCAGTTTTAAGATAAGCATTCCAGGTTGAAGTAAAGAAGATCCAGTTTTAAGATAAGCATTCCAGGTTGAAGTAAAGAAGATCTAGTTTTAAGATAAGCATTCAAAGATAAGCATTCCAGGTTGAAGTAAAGAAGATCCAGTTTTAAGATAAGCATTCCATGTTCCAGTTTTAAGATAAGTATTCCAGGTTGAAGTAAAGAAGATCTAGTTTTAAGATAATCATTCCATGTTGAAGTAAAGAAGATCTAGTTTTAAGATAAGCATTCCATGTTGAAGTAAAGAAGATCTAGTTTTAAGATAAGCATTCCAGGTTGAAGTAAAGAAGATCCAGTTTTAAGATAAGCATTCCAGGTTGAAGTAAAGAAGATCCAGTTTTAAGATAAGCATTCCATGTTCCAGTTTTAAGATAAGCATTCCAGGTTGAAGTAAAGAAGATCCAGTTTTAAGATAAGCATTCCAGGTTGAAGTAAAGAAGATTTAGTTTTAAGATAAGCATTCCATGTTGAAGTAAAGAATAGATTTCAGATACTAAATGATAAACAAGAGCTTATTATTGACAACTTCAATACCACCCTAGTAGAAGCTGGGATGAAAACTTTAAGGGAAAAAAAAGGAAGAAGAGTGGATTTCATCTAAAACCTGGGAATTAGTTGAAAAGAGGTGCAATACCAAACTAAAAAAAAATAACAACAAAGTCAGCAAGAATAGTAAACCAACTAAAAGAAAGGTATTCAGAAAAAAGGGTAAAAAAGTGCATGTCAAATCAAATCAGACTATGTTGACAAGCTAGCACAAGAAGCAGAAGAGGCAGCCTCAAAGCAAGACGTGGGTACGTTGAACATATCAAAGTCTGAGAATAAAGGATTTACCAGCACAGAAACACCAATGCCTAACCTGGACGGGAAACTTGCATCAAGCATCGAAGAAGAACTTGAATGCTGGAAGAAACATTTTGAAAAAGTCCTAAACCAAGAACCTCTTACCTCAGAAGTAGAAATAAATGAATGGGAAGAAACACTTGATATGGACACCAGTATGCCATTGAAAGTAAAGGTAAAAAGGGCAATTAAATCATTAAAGAATGGAAAATCTCCAGGAATAGACTACATAACTGCCGAGATGTTGAAAGCTAAAGTAATAGAAGCATCCAAGTTATTGACAAGATTACTCCATCAGATATGGGAATCAGATACAGCAACACCAGATTGGTAAATTGGTCTCATAGTAAAACTTCCAAAGAAAGGAAATCTCTCAGATGAAAACAACTGGAGAGGTAATCACAATCAAAATACTGTGTCAGAATTTTCTTTACAGAGTATTGACAATAATTGATTCATACATAAGAGAAGAGCAAGCAGGGATCAGAGAAGAGAAGTCATGCACAGACCAGATATTCACCATAAAACTAAATCATTTAAATAATAAAGATATTGTGCAAAGACTTCCAAGCAAAAGTAATCTGTGCAAATCAACTTACATAAAGCTTCTTCATCAATACTGGAGTTCGTCAGGAATGTCTTCTCTCTTCCTATCTCTTTACTCTCTGTTAGGACTTGCTCATATGACGTACTGGTACCACTCAAAGAGCAAGCAGAAGAATAGCATGGACCTTTAACACCACCCTAGAAGATCTAGATTTTGCTAGTACAGGGCTGCAGGGATATCCAAAGCAATACCAATGATCTTGTAAACTATGGTAAACAGATAAGCATGAAAGTAGACAACAAAAAGATAAAAATTATAAAAGTAAATTCTACAATTGAAAACAAAGTGAGAGTTGATTACAGAATCATTGAAGAAGTTGAAAGTTTTATATACCTTGGTAATAAGATGAGTGCAAAAAGAGATTCAAACTGTGATGAGGACAGCAGAATGTCAAAAGCCAAATTTACCTTTGCCAGCCTGAGAAACATCTGGAAATCAAGTATAATCAAGGTGAAAACTAAACTGAAAATTTTTAAAACAAATGTTACAGTTGTCCTTCTTTATGGATCTGAGTAAGCATCATCCACAAGCTTGACACCTTCCAAACAAAATGTCTGTGACTAATCTTGAGAATTTGTTTGGCCTAAAAAAATAACAAACAATGAACTGTATAAAAGAACAAAGACAGTACCTATATGATCAACATTAATAAAAGAGAGGAAATGGATTGGCCACATGTTTAGGATGGAGACCTCTGAAAGACCAAGAGTTGCAACAGGATGACACTAGGAAAGCAAAGAAGAGGAAGACCAAAGAAAACATGGCAGAGGGAGATCCGTTAAAAAGAGATGAAGGATGAAAGATGGACGTGGGGCATGGTCCAGAAAATGGCAGTAGACAGAGATGGAGTTCTATGATCAAGGCTTCATATGCTGCCTAGCACAAAGACGACTACCCCCCCCTGCCCATATCTCAGCAACTGCAAATGAGAGAGATGATATTGCTGAGACATCTTCAATAGTAATCAGCATCTGTACCAAAATAAGGTCACATAGACTTACATTTTAATGTAACCAGCAAGGGTTAGCTGTTGTGTGTGACTGCTCCATTTGTTTATTTTGATTAAATTCAGTGGTTTGAGGTATTTTCTTGTGATCTGCGCCTCACAGTTTTTCTAGTTTGTAACTGCATTTTTCAATTCTTTAAAAAAAAAAAAGACAAACTCATTGTAAAAGTTTGCTGAAGATCAAACAGATGTAGTTGCTCAGCCGGATTGTCATTTTAAAATTCAGTTCTTGAAAATGTATGTTTTAGAATTCTGCTAGCAATGCATGTAAGATGTTACTCTCTTCAAATGTTAGTCTTTATAATATTATCAGGTTTACTTTGATTTATGATTTTGCATAGACTAGTGCTATGATTTTGTGCAAGCTAGCATGTCCTACGCCAGCAGCCCGAGTCTCACTTTTTAGTTATTCATCATGTTAAGTCCTAATAAGATTTATCATGTTAAGTCCTAATAAGATTTATTACATGTATATCCACAATCTTCCATATTATAATTACCATAGATCATTACACTTGATGTAATGTTTTTATATTAATGAAAAATAAATTTAAAAAATGTAATGTAAACCTTATTACTTTGCAGATACAAATAATCAAGTTTCCATAAAAATATATTACAAATTTTATACATGTACTAAAAAATAAAATTTAAAATGTAATTTGAATTTTAAAAAAGGAAATATATTGAATTATTGAACTAAATAAACTCTGTTGAAATAAATGCATAAATGCATTTATTATTTTTGTTTAGACATGAAATGTAGTTTAACGACTACAAACCACAACTCTTTTTCTTTAAATTGCATTTTTTAAAAATCTTTTTCTCAATGCTTCCCATCGTTATATTATACATAATTACAATTTTCAATATCAATAAGATTTTAAGATTTATTTTTGTAACATTTCAATAGTTCTACATATATCTTTCTGTTTCAGGTGGACTCGCCAAGAGGATTGCTGAAGACTTATACCACGAACAATAGCTGAAACCTTACTACTTAAAATCAACATTGTGGGACTATATTGTAGGACAATTACAGTCAAGGATATGTAGTGATATTTATTTTTATCAAAAAAAATATTTGTAAATCTTGCTAATTCTCGTTTTTTAATTGGTTATGTGATGTGAGAAAGTCTTATGATAGCTTACAATATTATTTTCAAAGGAAAACCAAGACATTTAAAATGCTAGTGAGAAAAATTTGCATTATAAATGATTTTCCTTAAGTTGTTAAAACTTTATATTGGGGCTAAATGCTTAATTGATAGTTGAAATTTGTAATTATAGAATAGATATTTTAGATAGCAAAAGAGTAGAAATTCAGTACTTTTTGGGTTACATATTTCAAAAATATTTGCTTCCTTCAGTTCTCATCTTCCTTTCCTTTGTTTGTCTTTTTTATTGTCATTTTGTATTTATTTATATTGATGATGCAATGTTAGTTTAAGATCTGACGAGGCAGCTATTTAAAATAAAGTTTATTTTTTGACCTTGTCATCAATTTATTGTGTTTGTTCTGTGTTGTTTTGGTTTATTTTTATTTTATATAAGTTTTTTGTTATTTAATATATAATGTTATATTTTGAGAAGATTGAGAAAACATGATGAAACATGAAGAAACTAATTTTTGGGGGGAATAAATCATGGAGCTCCAGCAGACTGATTGATTGATGATCGTTAATATTCATAATGCATAAATTACCAAGTCATGAGCAAATTAAAATCCTATTGAGTATAAAATATAACTTATACTCATAATGAGTATACATATACTCATTACAAACCAATTAAAAGTAATCTTTATAATTATTGGTTTCAAATCATTTATTCATTTCAAAATCAGGGAAATAATTTTATTTGATGTATGCTATTTTTGCATATTGCCATATCAAAGACATATTCTACATTGAAATATTAAATGTAAAAAGCCAAAAAGCTGCTAGACCTAAAATATTATTTTTACTCTTTTGTTTTATTCCACATAGCATGGCATTAGTATTAAACGTTTTAAATTTTTAGATGACCATCTACTTAGATTACATGCTTATGTTTTGCTTAAGAAATTATTTTGTTGGATACACATTTGCATGATGATCTTCAAAGCTGAGCAGGACTCTATATACAATATTTATAATGTTTATTTGTATTGACAATCAGTGGTTTACAGTTTTATATACATGATTATGTCTGAAAAATTAAGTGATTTTTGACCACCATGAAACTTTTGTTTTCTATTACATTGTACATTGTGCTTTATACAAAGCCATTTTTATGACAATGAAAAATAATTGAAATTTAACATTTAGATGGTAATGAAAGAAGATAATCATTGCGGAATGAAAATGGGCAATGAAATGATGAATGTTTAGCAGATGGAAAAAAAAATCCTTTTCCTAACAGTTTTCTCAGCAACTACTTGTCACAGCCCCTTGATATTTGGTATGCAGCATTAGCATTCAGGGCTCATGTTAGATATAATTTCAGGTCTGTCTCTCACCAATTTCCTGTTTAACAACATTCTGGACATTTTTTTTACTTGGACAGATTAAACTAAAACAATATATTTTGACAATTGTTTTACATAACATTTACAAATATTTGTTAAGCATTTTTGTTAATGTTTTATTAATAATACATGTGAATGGGACCAACATGAATCTGTTCATCAGAAAGCACTGTATCTAGTTGTTTTAACTGACTTGAGGTGTTTCTTTTTTATACAGGTCTGCAGTGGTGCCGAGATTTTACATTCAGCTGCTTTGGTATATTACATATGGAAATTTAAATTCCGTTTCAATATAATAGTTGACAAAAACTAAGGTCCAGATTTATACTAAGAATTGTATGGGTTATTTTCGTTGGATAATCAAATTAATGAATCTCACAATTATGAAAAAAGTCCTCACATACTGAATATTAGTATTTACATTTGAATCTTCTAGTTTTTGAAAATTTTCCTAGTACTTGTATTATAAAATATTAAACTTGAAATGATAATCAATTTTTACAATCTGCTTATCATGACGGATACCACTATTTTAATTGTCTTGTTTTTACAAATTATTAATTATACTTGATGCAATGGTTGTTATTATTTGTATATTTATTGTCATTGATAATTCAGAGGGACTATATAATAAAGATATATATGAATAGCTTTTATAGTTTATTATACCATGGAAGTAGTACTAGATTGAATATTACTTCCAGGATTATACCAAATGGCGAACAGACCAACATATAGGCATGAATGTAAACTATAAGATGGATAGAAAGAGAGAGAGAGAGGGGAAGAGGGATGGATTGGCATCAGAGAAAGGGGGAGGGCACTGATTACTTTGTATAATATGTAGCAAATTTGTTTTCAAAGGCATTTAACCTTTTGCCTCACCAATATCAAATGACCTAAAAAGCTCCATGATTGTTAAACAAAAAAAATCTTTCTGACAACCTCTTTTACTAGACACATTGATTACCTCCTAACTGTTAGTACAATATAGATGCTCTACTTTAAAGGTGTGTGTAGCACTGCTTTTTGGCGTGTTTGTGGTACTAAAATTTAACCTCACAATTTTTTTTCTTTGTAAGCTACATAATTATTAACAAAATAATGGTTTTAATTATCATAATTTGTCAGATAGATATTTTCTATTAACATTAACTGAAAAAAACTAAACTGTAAAAACATATATAACAAGAAAGTTTACATTCATTCTTTTATATTTAGAAATCAAAGTACTAAAAGTACTGATCAGTACTGGTAGCCAGGATAATCTAGTTTACATTGTAGGCACTGTGTGTCATGTTTATAGTATAAAAGTAGATCTGTGTGCATGGTGTTAGCTAAAATAGGTTTGATTTATCCAATGGCAGCAATTGCACATTCAGAGAAACAAGCATTTTTAGAGTATTGTAAAACAATTCATAGTTCCCAACCTGTTCCCATATTTCAATGTCCAAAGTCTTAATAATTCTGGTATAAATTAGGAAAGCAAAAGCAAAAATAATCGATCTGTAACTCATCATGGTAAGCTCACATCACCCAAAAATCAGTTCAAGATCTTAAAGCAATTAGCAACAATTGAATAAATTAAAAATTAAAAATTAAAAATAAAATTGAGGAAAACCGAAATTTCATCGAACGTTGAAAGTTCAAAGGGCCATAAAATTTGTGGACCGAAACTTGATCTGTTACTAAGCACGGTAAACTTACTACCAAAAATCATTTCATTATCTACAAGTGTTTGGAAAAAAGGTGTGGAAAACTGATATTTCAGTGCATTTTCAGAGTTCAAAAGCCCAACATTCTTGAAGAATTGCCGGACCGGTCAAAACGTAAACTTGATCTGTAACTCACCATGGTAGACTCGCATACATGTACCAAAAATCAGTTCATTATCTAAGAATGTTTAGAAAGAAGGGTGGAAAACTGAAGTGTTACAGACGGACAGACAGACAGACGGGCGGAGGGGGTAAAAGCCCAAAGGACTTATAATTCAAAGTCAACCTCATGTATTGTCAATCTTCAGGAAACTTATGAGAAATAGAAAAAAAACTGTTATGTAAACTATTTAAGGAAAATTTTCATCAAATGTATATGTTTCAAAATGAATTTATAATAAAAGGCAAACTGTAATTCCTGACGTTATCTAATGGTTGCTAAATTAAGCTATTTTTTCTCAAACTATTAATTACCAAAACCCCTCATCCATTGCAATAAGTATCTCAACTGACATTTTATATGAAGAAAATAGATAATTAATCCTTGGTTTTATATTATGAATTGATTCGAATATATTATTCTATTGCCTTTAGGTTGATTGTCCACGTAATCTGGCAAAGAGCGTCACAATTTCTGAGTGTTTTATCGCTGCCAGAGGTAGGTCGTCATTTTTCTATGATAAATTTGATGAATAAGAGATGAAGCGGAAATTTTCTGTTATTTATGTAAAAATTCTTTTTTGTTGAATTGGTCATTGAATTCTGTAGCCTAAGTGTGTCCATGATTTTTAAATATATTGCACCTTTACATTGCTACAGGGGGCCAACGACATGTCACGCCAATAAAATCAACTTTTTATTTGTGGTCTGATTAAATCTGTTTTTTATTGGAATCCTTGTAAAAATCCCTGCCCGTATTTTTCAATCAGATTTGCAATGATTCTTACAGTTTTTGAAAAAAAAGGGTCGAAAAGGGCCAAATATGTCAATATAAGACTTTTTCTATTAGATGTTAATGTAAATATGTATGTGTCAAATATGCATTTTAAAATCAACCACAGGATGCATGTATCAACAAGCTATAATTTATAAGTCCACCATGGGCTGCATGTGACCAAAGCAATAGACTATCCATAATGGGCCTCCAACGTACAGGGTTCAACTTGTTGTTGTGGCGTAGCTTTTTATTATCATTAGCTGAGATATTAGATTTGTCTTAAAATACACGGAAAATCCCTCATTTATTTAAAATATCTTTTTATATATTTTTCATTTTCTATTGTGTGATAATACATGAAAATCCAATGAGGGGTACATGAGGAGTTGCAGATAAGGAATTCAATAGGTACCCTCTTATGTAATGGCTAGATCCAAAATTTGCTAAATCCCTAAAATCAATCCGATCAAATTTCAAAATAGGAGATGCACATCAACATTGCACATGTCACAAACTTCATTAAAATCCAACGAAGGGCGTAGGAGGACTTGCGTATAATAGATGTGTACCCTTTTGTCATCTAATGGATAAGTCCATGTTTTGCTATGGGAAACCCCAAAAATCAATTTGATCAAATTAAGATAGAAGGTGCAATTTTAAATGATGTCACCTAGATTGTGTGAGAATTTCATGAAAATCCATTGACAGGTTAAGGAGGATTTGCAGATAAAAATGGGAACCCTGAGGACCGAAGGACACCCCTATCACTATATTACCACACTTTTCAAGCGGGGTACAACAAATGGTCATACGTTTATTTTGCCTTTCTAAAAAATGGTGGACAATACTGAATTTTACTTGAAGGATAATCCTGATTATGAAATGGTGAATGTCGGGGCGGCAGCGGCCGTTTGGCGGGGAATATATTTTGTAACAGTTTTCTCAGCAACTACTTATATTACTTGTTGGCTTAGTTTTTTGTCATTTGTAGTCTATGGTAGAAAAGTTTCCTAACAGTTATCTCAGGAACTACTTATCATAGTATCTTGATATTTGATTTACAACATCCTTGTCATTGGATTTGATTTCAGGTCTTTCGCTCACCTACTTCCTGTTTAACGAAATCCGGCCATTAAAAAGTGAACTTTGACTGTCTTTTTCAGGACAAAAAAAGAAGTTTGGAAGACATAGAGACACTTAGTGATTAATCGCTCCAATAAACTATTGAACTTTATCGTTGATGAAAACCATGAAAATTCTAATTTTCTATTGGGATTTTATTGTAAACTTATTTATTTTGCAGTGTATGTAGTTTCTTAATTATTATTGTATCTGGACTAATAGGACCAGAAAAATATAACATTTGAATTCCAATCAAAACGGACCAGTAGGGCCATGTCATTGAAAACACGTGTCCATTTAGTTTGTGTGGAGATAGGACTATCCTATTTCAGGACACAACCAACATATCAAATATACCCATGAAGAAACATTGAACCAATATTCTTTACCCAGGAAAATCAGCTTAAAATTTTCACACAATATCAAGTTGATGATAAGGTTTATTTTGGTGTTAAATAGGCATTTTAATTTCCATTTTCTTATATTTGAAAAATAACTTTTTCCCACAAAATGGAAAAAAAGAAAATTTAAGGTCTTACATTTCAACCAACTAGCGAAGAAAGATTTTTGTTATATAAGATTCAGTTCAGAAAATATATTCATAAAAATGTGTGTTAATTTTTTAAACAAGTGTGATTTTGTCAATTTCCAGGTTGACACCTCCTTGTTTTTTAAAACTACAAACAAAAACCCCTTTCAATTTGGCCTTTTAAACAAAAAGAAAGTTTGTTACTAAAACCCCAAAAAAATATTCAAACCCGTTACTTATTTCTATCATATATTAACCAAATTATACAACCTTTTTAGATATTTTAAACAAAATAAATGTCTCTCTACTCATAGAAAAATCCACAATAAACTCTAGAAATCCATAGATATACTTTAGAAATCAATAACTCATCCCTAAAATACAGGACATACATATGAACCACTGAAACCCTCAAAATATGCGTACAAATCCATATCATACACCTAGAAACTTTAAATATCAATTTGAACTTGAGATACATATATGTATGGATGTAAAATTTTCCGAGTTAAATATGGATGTTACCCGAGCAAACGCATTTTGTAATTTTGTAATTCTAAGTTTGATTTCTATAGGGGAATGCTATAAGATATCACTGCGTGTATCCGTGTTATTCAGTAAAAATAAAGTATTTTGCCTCCATATATACAAAAAAGCTATATAGGCTATTGTTGTGTACAAATTACACATGGTTTTGGAACTTAGTTTTCATGGAATTTTATGTGCAGAGATCTAATTTCAAATGAGCTTTTAGCTTGTTTCCTGATACAGTTATAGATAGACCAAAGCTAAAGCAATGCAATCTTTATATAGGTAGGAATCACATGTTTTCTTATACATATATTTTGTTTGTGCTTTATGCAAATAAGATCACATATTCCTTTTTGACATACTAGTAATCATTATTATGAGTATGCTGGTGCACCTCCTAATTTTAAGTTTTTTGGGGGATTAATTTGTGGTAGTGGATCCGGGTCATCATTTGTTGGTAGTGGCTCACATTTTCACTAGTTTTAAGTGAACATAGAATAATCTAACATGTACATTACATAATCCAAATAAATCCCCTTTGGCGGATCTAGTAATGTTCAAACAGAAGGTGGCATTTTAGTTTTAAAAAATTCTTAGACCTCTTTTTACAATTCATAACCCAACAATTCCATGCGTTGGTCGTTGATCCACATAGATCAAATCTTTTCATGTTGCAAGATGTTACACTTACACTTTTGCTTGTCAAGAGTTCAGTGAAAATTTGTTGTAAACGAATTGACAATTTATATCATAATCCAAGAATTGCCAAAGACCTGTATATTAGAATATCATACAAATTATGGCAGCATTTAATGTTCATTTATATGAAAATAAGACTTGACATTCATAGATTCATAGATATTATATATACACCTAAGATAACGCGGGTACATGTGCCCTGAAATTGTATTTTTTTATACTTGTCTTACACCTGTGTTATGGAAAGCCATTGTGGACTTTATCCCTTAACATAGATCTGTATATTAAATATACATTTTTTTAATATACAGGTCTATGCCCTTAATTATCAATATCAATAAATGATTTATTGATATCAATATTTCATTTAATGATATCAATAAATTAGGGATATAGTCCTCATTGGTTTGTCACACTTTGTATACATATACTTATGATTTTTTTTTATGATATTATTATATAAATAAATTTTAGAAAATTATTAGTTGCATTTGTGTTGAAAGAAAATTGAACTTTTTGCTCATATATTTGGATACACCTGAAAAGAAAAATAGACCACTTAAAACCGGAATATAAACTACTTGGCAGTTGCATGGGCCCCACGTGCATTTGGACGGAAAGGTGTAAACATTAAGTTTTTGAATATTTATATATTTGTTGAAAAGAAAAGGAAATTTTAAGAAAATTGTGCACCTTATATATCAATAAATTTAATTATAAATTGCATTAATTTATTCATAAAAAATAAGTATTAATAACTGTGATAATGGTTCAATTTATTTAAGAATTGAATGTGTATTTTGATGATTCATTGGCGTGTAAAACCGTTGACCGTAGCACATTTGAATGAAGCGCGTTTGGTTAAATTAAACCGTTTTATAGTGTATGTTTGTCAATGTGTATATTTTATTTGCGCATTAATATCCAAATGCGAATTCAAGTTGTGAGAGAACAAATTTTACTCGCGCGTATAGTAAGGTCATGACCCGGCTACGGCCACGTGAAACTATCGTTGAGCACATTGTTTTTCCATATATTGGCATAAAGACCCCAGATCTGTTGATACATGATGATGTTTGTGTTATACATTGAATGCAAAATAATATTTTGGAGTTTTATTGGTGTGTAAAAGCGTGGACCCAAGCACATTTTTAATATAATAAAACTCAAAAGTAATGCATTCAATGTATATGTTGTATACAAGTTGTAATTTTGTACAAGTTATTTCATGTACAAAATATTTGTACAAGTTACAATTTGTACTGACCAAATAAACAAGTTGTAACATGTACTATTATAACCTGCACAAGCTATAACTTGTACAAAATAATGCAAAAAATCAGGTTTAACTTGTAAAACTTTTTTTTCAAAAGAAGTTACATATGATATTCGTTATTTAAAATGAAAGAGTAAATGGCATTGTTAGTAATCTTTTTATGTGTTTTGACTTATCAAAATTTGATAAAAATTGAATTGTCTAGCCCTTAAGGTGGCTCGAGGCATTTAAACTGAGCATCTTTTTGCACATATTGGAATTTTATATAAAATTTATAAACTAACTGGACTTGGCATACAAAAACTTTATACTATAAATTAATATATTTTATCAAATTAAAAGCAATTGGGATAGACAAAATGACAATTTATTCATTTTTAGAATTTCCCGTACTAAATCAAAGGGAGATAATTTATATAAAATAAATAGGAAATTTTTCAATTTTCATGAATTTCTTGAAAAAATGAAGGGTGACCCCATATTTTTATCAGACAATTTCAAAGAGCTTAAGAAAAGAGACTTTCCTTCAGAATTTGAGCTGATTCTATAGTAGGAATTCATATTTAGGTGCCTCTATAGATTTTTTCCCTATATATCCTATATAAAAATATTGAAACTTTGATATTTTTAGAAAGCTGATAGCGCTCTAAAATGAACGGCGACCCCCTCTTTTTATTTGATATTTTCACCCTTTAATTTGAAAAAAAGGGGCGTTGTTTTGGAATCGAGATCAAAACTCTTTTTTAACAATGATGTAAATTATTCAAAACAAATATGGAGGATAAAACACACTTCCTATTAGAATGTTCAACTTTATAAGAGGAGAAAGAAAAATGTTGATACACGATTAATATGAAAAGAAATGTAGGCCTCCTTTTGACTAATTTGGATGCCTGATCTAGATAGACAGAGAGGGTTGAGATTTGTTTGTCTTTAAAGTAAGAAGTTAATGATGTTAGTTACTTTATATTTCATTTAATTATTTACAATTGATTTGACACGATCCTCATCTTTCAAGAAGAGCAAGCGTAAATTAGATATCACTACAAGAATAACATGTCCATGGGATATTTCCAGCTAAGGTTAACACTGGAAACCTGGAGACTATCCATAAAAACTTATGTTGTATGATTTTTAACACAAAATGGACAATAGGAAAACATTTGTCCACCATTTTCTCCCCTTTACATTATTTTTTTGAGTTAAAAAAGTACACGGGCTGTCTTCAGATTTCCAGTGGTAACAATAGTCGTTAAACCTTCGTGATGTTGCAGTATTAACAATTTTATTCATTTTACTTGACAATTAGATATTTGATATGCCTCTGCCTATATTTAATATGTGTCTATTTCTGTATTCAATTTGAATGGGTGTGTGTGGCACTGCTTTTTGTTGTATTTGTGGTGGTAAAATGTACTTAACTAATATTTTATTTGTTAACACAACCAATCTACCGATATGTTTAATATTTACAATCAAAGAAATATGTCTATGATAATTATGTAAAGAGCTTAAAACAATTTACTGAAAAAAAAAAAAATGGAGCCATATTATACAAAATCAAAACTAAATGTATTAAGAGTTAGAAAATGTCTTGAACAACAGCATTATAACGAAATGACCGTTGCACCGAGAAGGGTAAGTATCAAGAAGGCCAAATACCGTTAAGTAAGAATATTAATTCTAGGGGGGGTATTACAGGCAAACTTTATCGTTGGAAAAGTAAAGACATAAGACATACAAAATAATTAACAGTGTGTGATTTTTAACAAAGAAAACGACAAATAAAAGGTTATAACAAAATTACCGAACTTGGAGCGGGATCAATCTCAATGTCTAAGAGAAAAGTCACCGCGGAAAAGTTATAAATCGCACTGGTCCCGAGGGCGACAAAGGGAGATAACGATAGACTGCAGTCAAATAAAAGCCGCTGTCTATTGTCTTCTCTAATTGTCCTTTTCTTTGTTTAAAATCATGCAACGTTATTTTTTTAGCGGACGGGAAATTTCACATTATATTCGATTGGAGAATTTCTACAAGCTCCTTTGAATATTTAAAGCTTAAAAAATGCGCATTGAATTGATACCATTTCTTAGGTGGCAGTTATAGAAATAATTTTAAAGCACTGCCAATTTTTATGCGAACAGAAATAAAAAGGGTTTGGTAGTAAATCAAATTTAAATTACGCGTATTTTATATGGATTTTGAAACCCTTCACAAGAGCAGCACATCAATAGTTACTTTGCCGATGAAGCCAAAAGACCTAATATGACATGAGAAATATGTTCTACACATTCTTTGTTGACTGGGACAGTGGGTGGTAGCTTTGTTGCAGGTACTATTAAGAAGCTCACTATTAAATATATGTATATAAAAAAACACTACATTCTTCTTAAGTAAAAACAGATTGCCAACGAATTTGATTAATCTATGCCTTTATACCCGAATATATAATATTCACCTCAGCAATTATAGTTCGCAGCCATGTGAGAAGATATATATTTGTAAAGTAACATTAACTTACTTTCTGCAGATTGATTGTCCACGTAACCTGGCAAAAGCTGTTTGCGTGCTGTAAATCTCAAGGTCTAAAAGAAAATCTCAAGGTCAAAGGTGAGTCATCTTGATATATACAGGTTTTACAATTATAAGTGATAATATACGGATTTTTATCACATAGAGCAAGATATTTGTCAAATTAGGAAATACCTAACGAGTGTTATAAAAATCCGTATCTCATCCCTTGTAGTTGCTAAATACAGGTTTCACAACTGTAAGTGATGAGATACGGATTTTTATCACATCGAGTTAGAAATTTGTCAAATTAGGAAACGAGCATTTGCGAGTTTCCTTTGACAAATATCTAACGAGTGGTGTTAAAAATCCGTATCTGTATATATTTCGTTTATCCTTTTGTCCAAGCGAGATCAACAGGTGTTAAAACAAAAGTAAGCACGCTTTCCACGAGATGCGTATCTAACTGTAGTGTTTCGCGCGGACAGCCAATCAAATTTCTTGAAATTTAATATCACATCGTGTGGAGTGTGATACGCAAAATAATCTCATCTCGCGAGAACTAGATAATCTTACACAACAGTTAGAGAAACCTTTTTCCCTAACTGTCTAACGTGAAAGTATAGGCCTAAAAATTAATTATTTAAT
This sequence comes from Arcuatula senhousia, assembly GCA_963971305.1. NCBI lineage: Eukaryota > Metazoa > Mollusca > Bivalvia > Mytilida > Mytilidae > Arcuatula > Arcuatula senhousia. The sequence continues at coordinate 24,992,004 of OZ020307.1, forward strand.
TATAACTCATAGAAAAATAATCCTACAAAGATCTACAAATGTATATGTATTTTGTTAAATAGCAAACATGTCAAAAAAGTAGTTAAATAAAAAAAAGTAACACCTTTTTATTATAAATTTTGATTAAAATAGACTTTATAACATAAGAAGCGTTTATGTGAATTTTCAGATATATTTTGTTTGTCTTTTATTCAAGCGAGATCAGCAGGTGTTCAAACAAAAGTAAGCACGCTTTCCATGAGATGCGTATCTAACTGCGGTGTCTCGCGCGGACTGCCAATCAATTTTTCTTCAAATTGAATCTGGCGAGAACTAGATAATTTTGCCGTGACTTGTTGTAACAGCGAGAGAAATCTTATTATACTTGATAAGATTTTTTCCTAACGAATTTTAATAAAACAATTCAATCTATCATATAAAATATTTAATAAAAAAGCCACAAGGGTAAATTATCAACCCAGCGGATGATAATTTTTCATCTATCACCCTCGCGGGTGATAATTTTTTATCTATCACCCTCTCGTGCGCTGAGTTCGTTCACAGCCTCAATTTGACATTCTTAATCAGTTGTAAAATTGATAATATATAGATTCAACAATATTTCGTGCAAAGCACTTCTTTAAACAAACACGTGTTAATGCATCTACTAACAGTCAAACGCATAAACAGATAAAAAAGTTTTTTTTTCTAAAGTTATTTCTTATGGCAACATTTTATGACAGTGAAAGGAAAACAATTAAAAAGATTTGAAAATTCGTGCGTTGAAGTACTTTTAATGATTCACTATAATAAATTAAATAACATATAGCTGAGAGGGTGCTAGAGTATATTGTTACCCTTCGAAAAGACATTGTCAATGCTTTTCTCAGAGTATCTACTCTTTCATCCGCTCACTGAGCTATATAATCTTGTTAACAGTATATATAGAACAACTTTATTATCCCCAACTATTATTATCATTATTATCCCCAAGCCCATCTGAGTTGGGGAAGGGATACAGTGTTTGGTTGGTCCGTTCGTTTGTACGTACGTAATGGTTTTTTGTTTTGTTAGTAACTTTGGATCTGAACATCATAGAGGGATGATGTTTGGTCAGTGGGTTCATCTTTGACGGCAGTCAGCATCAGTACCAAAATTAAGTGACCTTGATCTATATTTTTTGCATAAATGACTCAGGTTATAGTTTTGGTTAAGGCCGTCCGTATCTCAGCAACTGCAAATGATAGATAGATGATATTGGGTCAGTGCGGCATCAGTACCAATATTAAGTGACATTAACCTATATTTTCCGCATGAAAGACTCAGGTTTAATTTTTGGTTAAGGTCCATATCTCAGTAACTGCAAGTGATAGAGATATGATATTGGGCCAGAGGGTACATCTTGGATAGTAACTAGCATCCGTACCGAAATTAAGTGACTTTGACCTATATGTTTTGCATGAATGACTCAGGTTAAAGTTTTGGTTGTCCATATCTCAGTAACTGCAAGTGATAGAGATATGATATTGGGTCAGAGGGTAAATCTTGGATAGTAACTAGCATCCGTACCGAAATTAAGTGACCTTGACCTATATGTTTTGCATGTATGACTCAGGTTAAAGATTTGTTAAGGTCCATATTTCAGTTACTGCAAGTGATAGAAAGCTGATATTGGGTCAGTAAGTTCATCTTGGATAGTAACCAATATCCGTACCAGAATTAGGTCAGCTGAACCTACTGATTTTCCACATGAACGACTCGAGTTTTGGTTTAGGTCCATATCTTAGCAACTGCAATTGGTAGAGAAATCATGTTGGATCTAGTGAACATCTTAGATAGTAACCAACATCCGTACCAAAATTAGGTCACCTTGACCTACATTTTCCGCATGAACGACACATGAAAGTTTGGGTTTAGGTCCATATCTGAGCAACTGCAAGTGGTCACCTTGACCTACATTTTCCAAATGAATGATTCAGGTTAAAGCTTTGGTCAAGGCGCAATTCCAATTAGTAGAGGACTGATATTTGGAAAGAAGGTATATCTTTGATAATAGTTGACATCTGTTCCAGATTTAGGTCATCTCCACTTGCATTTTAATTTAACGGGCGAGGGGATTAGCTGTCGTGTGTGACTGTTCCATTTCTTTATGTTATGACAGTCCTTTGTCCGTTTATATTGCTTTTCAGCGACCAAAAATTCTCGATCTGCAGGCTTTGTAGTTCAACTCTTTTAAAGTGAGTAAAAATAATTCCTAGCACCATGCACGAGATTATAGTTTTGACTGCTTCATGAACAGCTATAAGATAAATGTATACTGTTTTTCAGGTAAACCTCACAGCCAGGTGCGCCAGTAGTTCCAAGGACAGCGTTTGTGTAAACATATTTATTAATCAATTTGCTAAATGAATCATGAGACAATAATACAACAAATTAATCACGGGATGTGGAAACAAGACTTCAAACCTTATATTAATTCGTCTCCTGTCAGAACAGCGTAGAAGACATGAACCATGAACACCTTACCATTGAGCTATTTTATATTGTTTTATGTATTCTAAAATTATGATAATCATTTCAATGGATGACAAAAATCGAAGTCTAAATGTAAGACTTCAGCAAAGCATTTGACAAATTGAAGAATGAGTTATCCTATACCGTATTTATAATGACGAATATTATCAAAGTGACCATATATGAAATGGAGGTTCAAATGATCATGATATGAAAATCATTTAATCGAACATTTTTTTCTCTCTTAATTAGTCATTTTTGATACTAACCATTGTATGACAAAATGTTTTAAACCAAATATTATAATGTTGAACTAGCATCATGTTGATTTGTTTCCTTTTTCAAAATTATAACGAGGCCATTCACCTAGATTGGTAAGAACTAAATGGCAAGCCGCCACCCATTTAAAATAAATAAAAAACTACCACTAATACTGAGTCAAATATTCCATCGATATTTAAGCATTTTTGAAGGTTGCGATCCAGCTTTTATTATAAAACTTGCTATAAAGATGATTGGAAAAGAATACCACCGATTATTCTTCTACTAATGACTTGATACGACCGAATGCTTTCATAAGCATTTCATTAACATCAATCAAGTCTGATTATTAAAATCTGTCAATTTTATAGTTCCTTTAAGCTTTGAATTAAATTGGAAAGACAAAAATATATTGTGAAAAGAAGATGTTTATGAACGTTTTACATGCAATGATAGGTTTTTGATACTTTTTATTGTACAAATTATTAAATGAAAAAAAAAAAAAAAAACAAAAAAACAAAAAAAAAGATTATTTTTTTGTTGTTGCTGGACTTGGCTGTATTTCAAAAATATATTTGGTAAGAATATTATTATTTCGAAACATTTTTTTACTGGCATATAACAATTGTTTTGTTACAAATCGTTCTCAAAGAGGCCAAGGTGTACCAATTGCTAAGGGGTAATCAAATATACCAAAAAGACAAAGACAAAATCGGATGACAAAAAAAAATCACAATGAAAAGGACCACACCAAAAAAACAAAAAAAAAAAAAAAAAAAAAAAAAAAAAACCCAAAAAACACACACACACACACAAAAAAAACAGCATTCAGCAACTTGAAGTCAAGTCGAAACGAGCAAACATGCAAAAACAGCGTTCTTTAGTTGACAGTTTTAATTCTAATTATTAAAGAAATAATATAAAAAGGTACCGATATTTTAGTTTGCCGTTTTTACAAACAGGTCCGTCTCATTAAATAATCTTACTTAACTTTCGAACCAAGATCCTTTTAGAAGATAAAAGGTGAAATCTTATATATTTCAACGAAAACATCTCAATACATTGGATGGCCTAAAACCAAAAATGTCGAAAGAGATGTATAGAGTTCGAACAATGAAACCAAACCTACCACCGAAGATATCAACCCTGTACATTACAATGGCGCTCAAAACAATTTTGAATTTGTCTAAGACAAGTCTAACGACTCGGCTCCGTTCCACCAGCAGGGGTTATCGACCAAGTGGCTTCAAAATACAAAGTTCTAAAATCTGAATGTCAATAAAACTGATTACTTGTATTTCGTAGTGTATTTTGACAGTAACCTCCCATTAGCAGCTTTGAATCAAACATAATATGGAAGGCCGATTATCGGTACCTTTTATTTTGGATAATTTCAAACCGGTTGTACTGCAAACATTTTTAAAAATTCTATTTTTCTAGACTTTCTATGATGGAAGCCTTTTTTGAATCTGCAAATAAGACGTCAAACACAACAGACACCCCTTCCTACCACGCCTGTTATCCGTGGGTGGTAGAGGAAATAACCGGGCAAAATGTTTCACTTGATGAGGTAAATGCAGTTGTGATGAAAGGAGCATATTCCGGTATAATATTTGTAGGAATAACAATTGTGCTCGGAACAATCGGTAATGCGCATGTAATATTTGTATTCAGTAAACGGAAGTACAATTCAACTATTAACAGCATACAGCGCAGTATTCATGTGAACTATCGAATATTTATTCTCTGGCTGGCCATTTTATGTCTTTGTCATTGCTTAATTACTTCACCGTTGATGATTCTCCATTTAATGAATCCTGTTAATTTCCCGTCGCATTCCTTGTGCAAATTTTTTAGATTTTTTTCATATTTAAACAGTAGCACGATAATGTTAGCTTATTTGGCTGTCGCGGTAGACAGGTATTTAGTAATGTGTAAAACGTTTCAAAACAGGCTTACAGAAAAACACTCGATACTCGTGTGTATAGCGACTGTCTTTATTGGATCTTGTTTTGCCTGCCCGACCCTAATTCTTTTTGTGAGAGGCAAATACCCAACAGGCATTGAAGGATTAGTAGGATATAGATGTTATGTCGGGTACGAGCAAGAGGAATCTGTTTTAAATTACTTTAAGATTTACCATATATTTTTAATTTCATTTTTCTTCTTTGTGTTAATAACTTTATTCATTTTGTACGGTAAGGTCAGAAATGCTTATAAAAGTATGTTGACATTTCGACATAATGCTCGTCAATACATCTCGTCAACGCCAGAAGCTACAACAGAGCGAATAGAAAACGCAGAAATACTGCTACTTCGAGTTTATGGGTCGGTTACAATAAGTTATTTCGTGTGTGCCTTGCCCGTCCATTTAATAGCTCTTCTGTATTTCTTCAAAGTTATTGTTGGCTGTGATATGAGCTTTCAAGAATCTCAGATATACTATGTGTTTGCACTGTCGCACTTCTTTAGCCCGGTTATCAACCCTATCATTTATGGATTTCAAGATGATGGATTCAGAAGCTCAATTCAAGCTATTTTAAGAAAGAAGACACCACCGATTTCATCAGTGTTCAATACAGAAATGACAAGTAATTAAAATTGTGGTCAATTCCTGGTGAATATTAAGCACTGGTTCTATATCGTAGACATTGTTTGTAAAGAAACTTGAATGACATCATGTACATTGCTAAACTGTACCATTTTCAAAACTATCAAAATAAAGTGTGTATTTCGTATAGTATGTCTTAATGAAATTGTCTTCACTGACCAGGTCTTCAGAATTGCGTGACATGCAAATGAAATGTTTTTAAAAGATTCAGTTGTTTATGTTTCTTGTTTCGTCACTCTAATGACCGGTGTCCTTGGTGATGGCCTTTGACCCTTTTTTCGAGTCATTTGAATTCGAGAATTACCCTCCTCCTGAACACAATGATTCGATTATAACTGAAAGTATTCGAATGCATATATCGTTTTTATTGTAAAAAATGTCTCTCAAGTTTCGAGAATACTTTCCAGTTACACCAGATTTCTTGAAAAAGCTTATAAAAGATATGAACAACGGTGCCACAATTCACTTGTACACACTGGTCTGCTCCCGCATTTGAGATCGAGAGTCAAAGAGCCACCAACGAGATGACACGATGTTCGCCCCAATCTGCTTTTCGATTTGATTTTGTCATGCCCTACCTTTATAAATGTTTTACTGTTCCTAAGATATTTTTCTATCAAAACATATCCTTTTTGCACGTTAGGGCAATGACCTTGACCAATAACACCATTTCGGAAATTATCGGACATTGGGTTGCGTATTGTCCTGAAAACATATAATAAAAAGTCCCACCATATTAAGAAAATTAATGATAAAAGCAAGATTAAAAATAATTAGATGAAAATCAGCGAAAAACAACTGAAAAAGCATTAATAGGTCATAATTTGTAAAGTACTTGTATGTCTGGAAGTAGAAAAACTTTTATTGCAAGATTGCTGATGCTTTGCTTAGTGAGAAGAAAATGTAAACATTACTGCAAGTACTGTTGTTTCATTGGCTTTTGCCAACTTCATTGAAAATAAAACTTTAAAATGACAAACAATTCACAAATTGATGGCTTTAAAAGATGGGAGATATGATAATGATCATCTGACCAATCAACTGACTTCAAAGGAACACATAGAAATCACCAAGGAGAGGTTAATAGATACAGTTAATAATTGATGAAATATGAATGATTAGCAAACGAATACAAGAACAGATCAATTGTGTTTTCCAACAATTAAAAGGAAGGGTTATCCATTTGGTGAAACCCAGGTAATTGTAGTTTATGTGCAGATTTCTTTCAATGTTATCTTTTTCAAACCCTTAGTATGTCGAATCAGGCATAACAAAATCATTTCATCATATTCAGTTGACAAATCCATCTCCAGGACGAAAAAGACCTTATACAAGTAATACATGATGTAGCAAGAATAAATAAATTTGATAAAAATACTGCAATTTGATTGGACGAAGTTTTTTTTCATATCTCAATGAACTTGAAAAAATCATGGGGAAACGCTTTCTTTTTACAGGAAGTGCCACCATTTTAGTTCTTTTAAGAGTAAGATTTTCATGTTTTTTTAATCGTTTTGAAAATTTATTTATAAGAAATGACTTATAGTTTTTTTTTCATTGGGGATATGAAAAAAAAGTTTTGCACATCGAGTATAATTCGCGTCGCAATTCGAAAACAAATAGGCGACATTATTATTTAGTTTTGTTTATTAAAATATGATGTGTGGTAGCGTCATGCATATAAAATCTATCATAATGCCCTTTTGACTATAAGACCAATGTATACATTAGTAAATTAATAATAATAACTTTATTCAAAAGCAGTTTAGCTTATAGAATTACAGTAGTATGTTTAATAACAGGTGTTTACGCCAACATCTAGTAATAAATTAATATTTCTTATCATTTTAAGTTAGGAAATGTGATTAAATAGACAATACAACTTAAGATTATATATATTATAATCAATCTATATAACCCGCTATACGAGAATATTATTTTTTACCGATACTGATACTTTTTTTTACCGATAAATTTTGATTACGCAGACGATAAAACATAAAAAATGTCGTTTTACAGGAAAAACGCATTTTATTTGATAAGTAAGTGGTCCATTTGATGTACTGTACTTTTGTCTCTTTAGCAATAGGGTTTTTTCTCAATCAAAATTTGTCAATTGGGCGTTTAACAACAATTAAGGTTATAGCAATCTTTTCATTTGTCAGAATATAAATACGTTAAAAACAGACAAGTTTTTATAAAAAGTAAGTGGTATTGAAGGAAACTACCGTTTTTAATATAAAACACCTCCTTCTTTTAACTCGGGAATCTTTAAAAGTTTGAAAAATAATTTTAGCGGTTACTTTATTTTACCGTAAACTATTACTGGTTGTTACTTCTTTTTACCGTAGACGCTACTTTTTTTTACCATCCATGCAATTTTTTTTACCGATACTTTTGAATTTCTGTATCCACGACCGTGATCAGTAATCGCTTTATTCATTAACGGAACGGCCACAAATTCGCTATTTATGCATAAACCTTTAGCAGTGTACATGGTTGAGATTAAAACTTTGTTTTAATTCTCTTTATTTTAATATCTTGAATGATCGTGACAATGGTTTGGGAAACTTGTATGGACCGTAGTATTTAATGTTAAAGGATTATTTTTTTCATTTTGAAAATTGTATAATATTAAACAAACAATGAAAATACACTAAAATTATGAGACACTTATTATGGGCATCGATCTTTAGCTTGATGAAGTTCAGGATCAAAAATATTTAAAAATTGTTCATAAACAAACTTCTAAATTTTATAACAATCCATTTTGTATTTCTTTTATACCAACTGTGGTTTCATTATATTTTTTAAAGTAAGATCAATATTGGCGGTTTTCTTTGGTGGTATTCATCCACAAAATTAGGTTCCCCGCGAAAAAAAAAAAAATTACGTTGTTGTTGTTGTTGTTGTTGTTGTTTTTGTATACTGCAGCCTCCAGAACCACGATTTAAAGAACCCATGAACTGGTATTGTTTCAGCCATCTATGAAAATTGGTACCCATAAAAATGAATAAACCCACAGTACACCACGATCCAGGGGAATGTAGTGGAATAGTTCCCGTTTTGCGAATGGCTGAGTGGGGGCATCCTAAGCATGGTGTGCTACAATCGCTTGTTCTTAAACTGTATTGAAATCCATGAAATCGGTGGATCAGAATGTTCTTATTTTGCATAAGCAATTAAAATAAAAGGTACAATGAAATGATGAAATGTAATGTTGTCATTTATTTTGTCTTATCAAAAACCACTTGTTATACAAAAAAAACCCCAAATGTTTTTAAAATAATGTTTTTATAATTAGCCCCTCGTTTAACTGCTTTTGTCTGTCCCGTCTATTTAAAAGCAAACAAAACGTGAAGCTTTAAACTACCGCCTAGTGCCATGCATGTATCATGCAGACCAACAGAGTATATTATACCCTTTTCAACATGGTCTCTGCATGTAAATGATTATCCTGTGACATCCAACTGGTTGAGTTAATAGATGACATTACTAAGACCCTTGGCAGGTGACAACAAGTTGACTGCCTGATAATGGATTTTGGAAAAAGTTTTTGATTAAGTCTGACAGAGCCTACTACTCCTCAAACCTGATCACTAGCTTCATCCATAATTATTGTTCAGAAGTCAAGAAGTTGTTGTAGAAGCCTGAAGGGGAACCATTAGACTGTATACTAGTAGCGTAAGGTATACATCAAGGATCAGTTTAATTGAACATATCTAACATTAAGGGACACATTGCACGAGGTCGTTAGGCTAACATGCTGGAAGCTTGACCACAAACCATAGTGGTGCACTATATAAGTAAAAAGACTTCACGTTTTGCGCACGTTAAAGAACCCAGCTGAAGTTCTATTCTCGCTCAAAAAAGTTACGCAACAATAAAAATTTCCCTATATATAACTAAACCTACCTTATTTCAAATGGTAATTGTGAATCTATTTCTCAACCGATTTTTATGAAATAAAGATAACAAGAACGAAAAATGGTTGATCTTTATTTCTTATTTGACAAAAAATTGTGTCATCACTGGTTTTTACGATATGACAAGTAGAAGTCAATTGTAAATTTTATGCTTTAAAACCCCGTTTAAATCAACCAAAATTTTCCGCAGAAAAACCATGGTTGTGTTCTACTCACATTGTAGCAAAATCCACTGACGCTAGGATTTTGCGCAAAGAATAAAAAAAAATAGGCTTGTTCATTTTTTTCCTTGATTTTTATTTAATAAAAATCGATTGAAAAACGACCTAGCAATAAATAAGGTAGGTTTATATAAAACCTATAGGGAAATTTTCAACTGTTGCGTGATTTTTTTTTTGAGTATATATAGATAAGAATAGAAACTTGTATGAGGCTAATTTGTCTACCCCTACCCTTTTCCAGAGGCATCCCGATTAGGCTTGTGTCTTTATTATCTCCATGTCATCGCCTTTTGATGTTCATGGTATCACCCTTTCATGCTTAGCTCTCGCATCGCGCTGCGTGGTAGTGAAGCACAAACAGACAATCAACAACATGAAAGTAAAGTGTCTTAATGATTTTATTTGATATACGTTACTCAAATGTATAAGTACAGAAAGTAACATCTGTAAACGAATTAGCAATACCGGGGAAAGAAAGTAGCATTGATCGGTAAAACTAAGTAGCACCTGTTTAAAGTTTATGGTAAAACAAAGTAGCACTCACGGTAAAATTTTGTAGCGTTATCGGTAAAAAAAAGTAACTTCGGTTAATAAAATGATTTAATTCATCGAGTTAGAGTATTATATAAGTCAACTGACAAATTAAAAGGATCAAATGTATATTCGTGTGAGGAATTGGCGCGTTTTTGTTTTTATTTGATATGCTAAATTGACAAAAATCACATTAGTTAAGCTCAAGAAGTTTATCATAATTTACATGTTTCTGTTTGAATGTAAGTATTGTAATGTGCTTGCATCACAATCATATATTAATTTGTTATCTGAAACCATTCAAATATCATAAACTTTCGTTTTATTTTTGATATATGCTGTAAAAGATCTAAACATCGTCGTATATTTCCCATAATACATCATATTCTCGTTAAAAAAAAGTGTCCGTACCAGTAAAAAATAATATTCTCGTATAGCGGGTTATATAGATTGATAATAATAACAAAATATATGTTATATGATATTATAGTATGGAGTGTCAAAGATTCATATTAGTACAATACAGGCAGCAATTAAATATAAAAAATCAACCATTACAGTTGCGACGTTTTTCCGCAAGAAACAAAAATTTTCAAAAATTATTTAAGGTAGATGGTGTCTATCACTGAGCATCTTTTTTGCACAACTATCAAAACTTAAGAATTTACAAGTTATTCTAATTGATTTCTATTGGGCTAGGAAAACATCAAAATTAGTAATTACGACAAAAATTATGATTAAATACATATTTTTTGCGAATTTCAATATTTCCCGTACTTTTTAAGGGGAGATAATTTATAGAAATAATAGGGAAAAACACATTTTTCATTTTTTTTTCAAAAATTTTGATGGTGAACTTTATTTTTTATTTATACTCAGATGAGTGGAGATGTTAGTTTGTAATAGGGTTTTGTTTTGTCCTCCTTAATAGAATTTGACATGCTGAATTGATTATTAACAATTCGACAGGTGTGCTATAGCAAGCAGGAACTGTTAACTCTTCCGGGGCATCTAAGTTCACTCTCCTTGCGAGTTGAGTTCGCGTTGTTGATTGCTGTTCAGCTGTTTTTGTGGTTTTTATACGTTTTATGATGTCTCTTTCTTTATGCTGTTTACGTGCTTCGTGTTTACTGGTTTTGTCTTTGTCCTTTCTGACATTTGGATGCCCCATTGGTACCTCTTTGCTTTTTTTTTCAATAACCCCAATTGTTAATCATATTATTTTTTCTTCACATACATATAAACAACATAAGCCTCCATGTTATCTTTTTATTAAAGCTCTTAATGTAATTAGACGAATTAATCTATCCAGAAGATAGACCAAAACATTGTTGCATAGTCATAACAAAGAAAGAATCGTCTTGGACACTGGAACTAACACCGGCGTAGTAATTGATAAACTCCTCGCGGGTAATTTTGCCATCTTCGTTGTCTGGCGTATCATAGTTCTCTATAAACTGTGCTATCTTCTTTTCATCTACAGTTGTAGACATTGACGCTTGATTGTTGTGGGTGGAAAAAAGAACTGAAAAAAGAACAAAATTTAGTTTTTACGTGTAGGCACTTCAATATACGTATACTGTATATACTAGTAGGTAGAACCATATATCTTTATAACATTAAATGTATTGTTTCGCCATTAAGGACAGAACAATACTTGTATTCAAAGCAAAGGTTCCTCTTGAAAAATTCGATCAATTGTTGACAATTTTTAAAAACAGTTTTCGAGTCGTTATGATCTAACATCAGAAATCTTGTTCATAATGAATTAAATACCCAAAGTGACATTCGGACATTGAAGAAACGCTACAACAGGAATACAAGACAGTTTGTACAATGCGTGATAAATTAATTGTATTTATTATCATATTTGAGAAATAAGGTTTTCATTAGTATTTTAATCAGTTTTTGCTTTGTAATATAGTTTCTCACTTGGAAATTACGTTACTTTAAAATATAATTCGATCTTTATCATAGGACTTACTACTTTATTGGGTGGATTATTTCATATGGAATGTATTTGATTTTTATGCTTTGATATTGACTATCTATATGGGAAAGGTTGGGCCCAAAAATGAGTTTAACCCAGCCACATTTTATATGTGCCTGTCCTTAGCCAGGGATCTTGATCAAAGCTGATGTTTGTACTAGTCGACTGTACATTATTTGTCCTTTCTCGAGGAAGGGCCCTTTCTTTGGCATTTTAGGATTAGTTTTGAATCATTCGCATTATATTTTTAACCTAGGCTCAATTGCAAAACGGCGAGTCACACAGAATTAAGACTGCTGGCTGCTTTCCATTGCGCATATTTTAAAGTAGGTTGTGTGTTACGCTTACACTTATTCCACGTCTCATTATCTTCTATCAATACAATTGATAATACTAGAATGTTTGTTGGTTAAATTGAGCGATGAGTTGTTCATTTTTTAAGGAACTACATATTCGGACTAGGAATATGTAAAGCTATACAATAAATTTGAAGCTCGATCCATGTTCAATTGAATACTCGTTAATTCTAATCTTTTACTTGAATCAGAACGACTTATATCTTATTTATAACTTCCAGTACTCTGTACCAACGGTAGTACTATGACTTTCTTCATACATTTGTAGATTTTGAACCCACAAATATAAGACTAGTTATTTTCTTTGGTCATTTAATAAAATGCGACACATGTCTTTTAGTGTATTAATTATGTTCGGATGAGCACAGTCATGTAGAACATTATCATAAATTCATTGCATAGACGCAACCTTCAGTCAATACGAGTTGAACACATTATTATACTTTAGTTTATTTTTTCTTTGAACATAGTTACTATTTCATCGTGAATCTGGTAAAATTATCGTAGGATAATACTCGTATTACTTCAATGATTAGCAGTAGGCGTGGCTAAATTACACTCTAGACTGTGCGCGGTTGGCGTTGCTAGCGCTGTAGTCGCATTTGTTTACTGTTCGCTCAGAAATCAGTTAACAAATGTATGTCGTTTAACAGTATGGGCCACTGCAGAAATTGCATACTGAATCGGTTAATGGCAATGACGAAAATTATCATTACGATGAAACATATAACTGATGTTTTAGGCCTTTAGTACCTCTACGACTTATGTGCAAATTGTTAACAATAAAACTGGCAAAAATAATTTTATACAAAATTAAAACTTATGAATATATTTACCTCTTAAATCATCGGTTTTGATAACTCCATCGCCATTCACATCTAATTTATCAAACACTTCGTTGATAATTTTAATTCTGGCAGGAGAAAGAGATGGTCTTAAGCGAAACAAAAATTCAGCAAAGTCGATCTGTTGGTTTTCATCAGCATCAAACGAAAGGAACAAAAGTTTCAAATCATTAGGGGAGATAATTATTCCAAATTTTTCTAGTCCATCTTTTAGTTCATGATAACATATTCTCTTTGAAAAGTCTACGTCTATTTTCCTAAACAGAACTGCAAGTTCCTTTATTCCACCGTGCCCCCGACTTAAACACTGGGCACGCATCAGTTTAAATAATTCCTTAGCCCTGGCTGATAATTCGACCTTCCAGGTTTTGTACATTTTGTATTTGAAATTGATAGTTGCCTTTCCGTTTTAAAACGACAAATTTTACCATCGATTTAGCATATTTGTTCTATATTTTGCAATTCAATACTATATCAACTGGAAACGACGTTCTATTAAACTTTTCTACATCTATTATTAATATTTCAAAGTTTTCGTCAAATAGATTGTTTCCATGGGGTTATGGTCAATCATAGGAAAATCCATATTGATTTTTAGTATCATTCATTTAGAAGACATTTGCTACCTTTATCAAAGTTTAATTCTTACTCATCATCATTTATAAGTCTTATGTTTGCTACATTTTGTGTTGTACTTGTGATATTGATTGGGCCTCTACCTATTTTTTTACAAATACAATTTAAACACTACACCTGTTGCATATCCAAAAATATAAATGTTTTTATTGATTTGTACATTTATGGAAAACGAAATGTTGACATTAGTTAATTTAAAGCTTGTGTTTCTTTATTTCCATAGCTGCATACAACATCAGACTTATTATAATACTTTTAAAAAAAATTAAGCGAACATACATTCATCAATATTTCATTATTCTTAATTAATTGTTTAAATTAGTTTATTTCATTTGAAAGAACAAAGAATTCCAAACAAATCGACAAAATTTAGAAAATTGACAAATATAAAGTTGAAGCAAAAATAATATACTACAAAGGATCGGTCCTAAACTCGAAGGAGGGCCTTGGTTTTCTTTCTCTAACAAAATATTTTAAAATGATTTTTGATGAAACAAATATTTTGGTAGCAGAGAGAAGCAAGCAAAGTGGCACCAATGGGGCATTCGAGGGTCAAAAGTCCGAAAGGGCAACGACAAAACCGGTTAACACCGGTAAACACGAACAAGAACAGCACGAAGAAGCACAAAGTACAAAATCAACCGAACAGAAATCAACAATGCGAACTTAAGTCGTGAAAAGAGTGAACTCAGGTGCTCCTGAAGAGTTATCGGTTCCTGGCTGCTATAGCACACCCGTCGTGTTGCTAATTTCCAATTAATTGCGTCAAATCTGGTAAAGGATTACAACAACGACAAACCAATATCTGCACTCATTTGAGAGATAGAAATCCCGTATTTGTCACCGGAGTGCACGGTGTTTACCGTAAAATTTCTTGAGTAAAGACAGAAACCGTGGAGCAACATAACCCTGTGTTAGCAACTTCTGTGTCAAACGTGTCCCTCTGCCAAGGAAATCAATTTTATTCCTGCAAGCTCTGGAGTAATAAAAATATTTTGAAGAAGGATTTCTGATATATATTAATCATAATAATCATACTAACAAACCAAATCATTATCTGTCGCGACGCCTTAAAAAGTATCTAACCAGAACAAAAATCCAAGGCCCCCTTTCAATTAAATGTTCTGTCCCCAAGGAGGGAGAATAATCTAAAACCCATGGAGTAACAGAAAAAAAAACACCAGTAACGAAAACATATTACAAAAACAATATGAAAACGTAAAGTTGAACAGCTTATCAGCTGCAACAACTGCATTTAAATTAACCTCTATGTTCTTGTTTGATGATCTGTTTAAAGTAAGCTAAAATAGTCAAGACACTGCAAACAGCACTTTAACACACATTCATCTTCTCGTTTTATCAATTTGTCTACAAATTCGACAGTGAAAACAATAATTAACATCTTATTTTTCATATTTGTGAACATATATTATCAACGCATAAGTGGTATTCTTGTGAGTACTAATTGTGCACCATTACCTGTTGCTTAGTATAGTATGTTCTATTCACCTGAAGTATTTCGTTGTTTTAGGTTACTTTGCGACTTGCCATTTTACTCAACAGTGTCTTTCTTTATCTCAAATATACCTTAAAAAAGTACGGATACTAACCCAGACATTGCCAAGTATAAAAAACGACTGGACCGAATGGCGGTACAGACACGGCTGATAGAGGTGCAACCAATCCACATTTCAACAAACAGTCTAAAATTCCAGAATTCAAATATAAAAACCTTTTTTGTAAACAGCGATAAGAATTCTTGAATCAGGAACCTCATGATTGACAAATCTAAAGCATAAGAAACTTAGCTTTTAAAAACGAAAGAATATGAAATATGTGACAGAAAGACACTATCCGCATATTGAAATGATTTTGATGTATAAAACAAAAAAATCACTGCGTGTGAAGCGCTTTTCTGGATTTAGCTAGGAGTCGAAAACTTGGAAAACCGGTAGAATATTAGATTTGATATACCAAAAACAGAAGCCAAAAATATTACAACAATGACCAAATAGATAAAATCAAATAGAAATAGCCAAACGTTGTCAAATTTTGAAATTTTATTAAGACCTCAGGCCGATTGCAGAACGACAAGCAACACCTTCTGGCCTCGTTGAAGGCTGCTGGCGGTTTTCCATTGTAGATTTTGTAAATTACTGCTCGTTATGTGAGAATGTCGCGTTCTTTTCTTAATGTCATTAATGTCATTATTTTTTATTTCTCTCCAGTGGGATATTATACGATTTCTTTCAATTTACATAAATACAAACAGCCAAAGTTAGAATACTATAAGGCTCTAGTCTTCACCAAATTTTTTTTATTGAGATATCATTTGCTGGAGGACAAATATTTCAAATTCCCTGAAGAAAATATTTAGTTTGTCCCTATTGTCTTGTTCTGTCCGCCGTCGTCAGTCCCGTCACAACCTTATCAATTTTTATTTTACATTTGACCATTTGAGTTCTTGATTGTAATTACTTACAGTAGTATATTACAAAAAGAAGGATATGCTTACTGGAACGAAACATAAAGGTAATTGCTGGTCTGTTTGGAGTCCTGTGTTTGATTTCGCTATGGTTTCCATGCAGCATGTGATCCCTGCATTGTATCCAGGTTATACCTTTTTCATGTATAGATTGTAACGTCTTTATTGCTTATTTATTCATATCCAATTATTTTTATAGAACGAAAACATTTCTTAGTCTGGTTATTTTCATTACAAATTGACTTTTATGAAAATTATATTAAAACAATAAGTCTTGGGCCAATGCAAGACGGTAAGCAGTGACCTATGGTCATGTTGAAGACTGCTTGCTGTTTTCCGTTGTGATTTTTTGAATTGCTGTTTGTTTATGTTTTTGTGTCGCGTACACTTATTCCACATTTCAATATCTTCTATATAACCATATTCCATAGTTTCATTAATCGGTTTACAACTCTGAGTTTGAGTCCAGAAACCACCAAATCAAGAACTATTCTAACGTTTTTCTGCCGCTGTGACCTTGGCCTTGTATGGAATTATATACCCAAATATTAATCGGTTTCCTCCTTTTTGAATGTTGTCTGTTCTTGTTGGTGCTTACTGGTTTTGCCTCTGCCTTTTCGGACTTTTGACATTCGGATGCCCCATTGGTACCTCTGCTTCTTTTAAGTTATGGTCGGAAACCACTAATTCAAGAAATTTTATAACCATTTTTCGAGTTCTACACGAAAACAGTAAAGACAATCGTTCCTTTCTTTCACTTCCATTTAAAAAAAAGGGTTAGATGTTATTAATTACGAATCGGTCATATAACATCTACATTTGGGATGATTTAAATTGTACATCTGCAAATCTTATTTACGGACTAGAATGTACCCTTTGTGGACTGATCTATGTTGGTGAGACAAAGGGAAGACTAAATGCTCGTATGTGTGGCCACAGATCTGGAATCAACAACGATAGTTTTCCTTTCGTTTACCAACATTTTGACCAACCTGGTCGTCAATTTAGTCATTAAAAGTCCGCATTTTGGAAAAAAATACCATCCTACAAATAATCCCACTTTAAAGTACACCTTTCCGTAAAGAGAGAGAATTCTGGATTCGACGACTGGGAACCGCAGTACCTTATGGCTGCAACGACAACATAGGAAGTGTAGGAAATTAATCTATCCCTAGATGCAGTGATGTTAATGTGATGAATCTCTTTGAAAAATCGCAGTCATGGACATCGTAAATAAATACAATGCACCAAAGCTTTGCGATGTATCAATTAATGGATTGCTTCCATTTGTCCAAAAACCTCTAGGGATTCGTCACATTCGAACTAAACTGTACTCTATTCCCCTTTCTAAACTCAATACTTTGTACAAGGAATGTCTAGAAAATCCGGTCACTGACCCTAAGTCTTACATTTATAGACTCACTGCTATCGTTTTTGATTTTGGTTACAACCGCTTATTCAAACCTGTTGGAGTTCTACACGAAAACAGTAAAGACAATCGTTCCTTTCTTTCACTTCCATTTTAAAAAAAAGGGTTAGATGTTATTAATTTAGGAAATATTCTACACCACAAATCTGTTACGGAACATATTCCTCCTTACTTCAAGGATAAAAGCATGCCCATTATCTCTTATTCCTACACTTCCACCATTGCACCAAAGGTTTTCAACTATAAACAAGTGTTGCAGGATTTCCAAATCAATGACCTCAAAGTAAAACCACAAGACTGTACCGCTGAAAAATTCCGATTCAATTATAGTCCCTCTTATCAATGATGACCTCAACATCATGGACAATGACTTACTTCGCGATGTTTTGGCTAAAGGACCTAAATATCGCAAGGCAAGACGAATCAACTGGAGCTATAATTTCAAAACAATTATGGATTCAATTGAGGACTATGCCAGAAAATGGGCCAAAAAAGAACAGGAGAAAGAATGTGACGTTTTGTCAGAATGGGTAAAAGCTGTGAGGTCATTGGTTTTGAAAAGAGTCAATTCTTTGAAAGGCTCAATGAGCACTAATGCAACATCCATTTTCAGCAACGCTGATGTTGCCAAAACATTGTCCACCTTACATGACAAATATGTTGTTGTACCTGCAGACAAAGCACCGAACATCATCATTTTTGTGTGCAAGAAACACTATATTGACTGTTTTACAGCTGAATTGGGGATTGGTTGTACCAGCAATAGCACCACATACACGGCTACAACACTGTCTAAGGAGGAAATCATTGACAATCACAAATCTGTCATTTCCTCCTTCGGCCTTTCTGTTGGTGGCAATAATGATGACATTCCATCCCTGTATTGGATTCCTAAATTACATACAAATCCATACAAACAGCGTTTCATTGCAGGGCCATCCAGATGTACAACTAAGCCACTTTCAGTTCTGTTGACTTTAATACTTACGGCAATAAAATCCGGTCTCCAGAAATATTACGATTGTTGTTGTTCTAGAAATGGTGTCAAGCAAATGTGGATCATGAACAATTCGAAAGAACTGATGGAGATTCTTAACTCTAAATCAGTTTCATCTTGTAACAGCATCAAAACATTCGATTTCTCCACACTTTACACTTCTATTCCACATGAACAACTGAAATTGCGATTGGCACAGCTGATTAAACGTAGCTTTTTTCAAAAAGAATTGAAAACGCAGGTACAAATATCCCAAGACTTAGTTTGTCATCAATTAATCTAAGAAAAAGAACAAATTTACAGAAGACCAAATAATCGACATGCTCAACTTTCTTATTAACAACATATTTGTTCAGTTTGGTGGACGTGTTTTTCAGCAAACAATAGGGATTCCAATGGGCACTAATTGTGCATCTTAACTTGCTGATTTGTTTCTTCATTCATATGAAGCAGACTTCTTACAATCTCTTATAGACAAAAAGACCGTATACTAGCTCTCTCTTTCAACTTCATGTTCCGTTATATTGTTGATGTCCTTTCACTAAATAATTCTCAATTTGGTGACTTTCTCCATCTCATATATCACCAGGCGCTTGAGATAAAGGACACAACGGATTCTAGGAAGTCTGCTTCATATTTAGATCTACATCTCGAAATTATCTCTCAGGGAACACTTTCAACAAGGCTCTATGACAAACGTGATGACTTCAACTTTGCAATCGTCAACTTTCCCTTCTTGTGTATCAACATTCCTTCCGCTCCAGCTTATTGAGTTTACGTATCTCAATTGATTCGTTACTCCAGAACATGCAGGACTTATATTTCCTTAGCAGAGCGACACGTCTGACGCAAAAATTGCTCACCCAGGGTTATGTTGCTCCTCAGTTGCTGTCTTCACTCAAGAAATTTTACGGAAGACATCATGCACTTATAGACAAATATGGGATTTCGATCTCTCAGAAGAGTGCAGATGTCGGTTTTCCATAGGGTTTTGTTTTGTATTCCTTTACCGGATTTGACACGCTGAATGGACTATTGGCAACGCGACGGGTGTCCTATAGCAAGCAGGAACTGCTTACTCTTCCGGAGAACCTGAGTTCACTCTTGTTTCGACTTGAGTTCGCGTTGTTGATTGATATTCGGTTATTTTGTGCTTCCATTTTTTAGATGTTGTCTGTTTTTGTCCCGTCCTTGTTGATGTTTACTGGTTTTGTCTCTGCCTTTTCGGACTTTTGACATTCGGATGCCC
This sequence comes from Arcuatula senhousia, assembly GCA_963971305.1. Lineage (NCBI taxonomy): Eukaryota > Metazoa > Mollusca > Bivalvia > Mytilida > Mytilidae > Arcuatula > Arcuatula senhousia. The sequence continues at coordinate 25,012,034 of OZ020307.1, forward strand.
CATTGGTACCTCTGCTTCTTTTAAGTTATGGTCGGAAACCACTAATTCAAGAAATTTTATAACCATTTTTCGAGTTCAACTCTGATGCAACTCGGCTAAACATCTATAAAAAACCATTTTTTTCCCAAGTTAGATTCTTTATTGACATTAAGATACTGGTTGTTACATTTCATATATACAACAAATATTTAACAAATAATCAACAACATTTGATCAACAATTATGAGACAAGTTTGATTCATCCTCGTTATATTCATGCAAACACGGTATTAGACTTCAAGAACGAAGTACACAAAACTAAAACAACCTATAATCTACAAATGTATTAAGACAAGACTTTAGAACAAATACTGACCTTATTTTTCACCCTTATCATTTACCAACATTTTCTACCTTTTTACTTTGAAACTAGAACAGTACTGAGATCGTTTCGATTACTTAATTTTTTCTATTCGTTCTAGTTGTCTTATGACAGACGTAGTTCCTTAGTTTCTGTAAATTCGTCATAGTCTAAATCTGTTTCAATGTATATGGCAGAGAAGCCCTTCCAGTTAATTGTATCGTCAGACTTGAAACGAACCAACAAATCTTTACCAGAAGAAATTACCTCCTTTGGAATCTAAAAAAAACATATCAAGTTGTAGTATTTAAGTTTTTTTTCAGAAGAACAAAAATGAATTAATATATATTTCTTGTTACAAAATTGAAACCTCGGAATGTTCCAAATGGAAATAAATTTCACTTAAATGTTATCTAAGAAGTTACTTAAAATTTTACTTAAAGATATTCATAAGAATTTTTTTGAACGAAAAAAAAACCGACTCTGTTTCTTGTACCATGAAGAATGGAAATACAAGCTTTCTGTATTCTCATTGTCATATGTGTAACTTATGTGTAACTTTTCTGTCATTTTGTTTGATAATTAACTGGCTTCATTTGAATCTTCATGCAAAACAGTGAATAACTTATAATTGGCTAGAGGTGATAAATAAATTGGACTCGGGAGTGTGATTAGTTAAAATACATTTAGTATGCATCAAGACAAATTAATAAAGTTTAATTGATTTTTTTTGCTAATTATAATTATTTTTTCATAAATAATGACAAGCTACCTTGCTTCCACAATATGTTGCTATTGTTCTATCCCGATCATAAGCCCCATCAAATATTTCTACATTATCATAGCTGAAAAGAATATATATTTATATATGCATTGATAAAAAACAATATAATTCTAAAGCGTCAATACTCAGTTATTTCTCTTTCAATATATATATAGTTTAGCTTTCGATAATTTATCGATGACATCGATGTCAAAATTCAGTAAGACTGTATAAGGTTTCATAATTTGTTTTCGACTTTCCAATGATTTGAAATATACAGCATAACCAAATAACCCGTTTAATTGATTCTGGCATAAACACTAAATGTCGAATGGCATTTCATAGAATATTTTGACCAAATAAATTTAACTGCAAACCCCGCTGCAAACACATCAAAAGGAATATCTTGCCTGAATAAGTGTGTGAAGGCATTTTTAGGACACCGTTCTATCCTATTTAAGACTACGTGCAACAGTTAATCATTGCAATGAACCGTAACACCTTTGAGAAATATAATTGTCTCGGGAAGATAGAAAATTATATGATTTTTCTTTTAACCACCACTTAATAACTGCTTTAAAAATTATGACACAAATAAATAAAAATACTTACTCGCAATCACTCTCATCCTCTATTTCAAACGATACAAAATAGAATTTGATATGTTTTCCTTTTCTAGCGTTAATGGTCCATTCACATTCCATTTTATTGTCATAGTTCTGGTCTCCATATTTGGCATGTGAATACAAATATTGCTGTGTTTCTGTAGCCACCAAGCGACCTCCACACACTAAAATACGCAAGTTCATGATATCACATACCAATCTTTTTACTTTGGATTGATCGTCTATTTGATACACTTATTCAAAAATCAGATTGAAACCTATATGAAAATGTTGCCATTGTTTTGCCCATATTATAATTTTTTTTGTCTGTAAAATGAGAATACAAAAAGTTACTTGTAGGTTGTGAATTTGACTTAACTGAACACGAAAAATTCACAATGTTACCTTACACATTAATAAAAATATTTGAAATTACACATTTTTATAATACTATTCATCATCATAATCGTGAAAATCAAAAGCAATGTAATACTATTTTTTTCTTCATTGTCTACTGTTCATTTTGTATTTCTCTGTACCTGTTTGGTATGAGAGAATCAAGATATATATATTATAAACTATAAGCTTGAAACCTTTTTTTAAACAACACATTAAATTAAACTAACCCGAGGAATACTGAGCAAGAAATCCCTTGCGTTGAACAGAAGCGTCTGAGTAGAACAGCATAAACATTGTGTTTCCGCTTGACTCTATGGGTCTGGGTGTTTTACTTCCACAAAAGCGACCAAGACTCCTAGCACTACTACTGTCCCCATCAAATATCTCAATGTGGTCATAGTTACACTCAGGATGGGGCTCGATCTCAAACTGAGTGAACTCTAGTTTGATACGGTGTCCCTCTGTCGTACGGAAGTACCATACACAATCTTTTCTTCCCTGGTAGAAATCTGGCCAGTTGGGGCTACTTATTTCACCGTCAGGGTCATTGATTCTATGTTGACATCCACCTAATGATAAACATTGAAAACTCAAAGTCTTTTAAAATCCATACATAATAACTACACAGTTTTACTACTTATATACAAGAATGCTCGTTGTAAAAAAACCAAATGAAATGATATTAGTATTTCCACCCATTTGTTTTAAGGCAACTGACGAAAGAAAAGCTAGAGTTTAAAAGATATGTAGCCGTTCGTATGAAAAATGAAACATTTTTCTTGGTTGTTTTGCAAATATAGGAATCATACCTTCTTTACAGTCGTGTTGGTTTTCATGGAGGGTATACCCATTATGACAGGCACATTCATAACTTCCAACTGTATTCTTACATATGTGTTGACAGCCACCTCTGTTTATAGCACATTCATCTTTATCTACAAAATTATATCAATTTATGCATAAATGTATTCTGATTTTTATAAAAAAAACTTTCCTCAATCTTTAAACATTGAAATGAAATAAAATTTCTTCCATATCTTAAAATAAATGATGCCAAAGGTTTGATAGTACAATTATCTACTTCATTTGAAATGAGTGTCTATAGTCAGACCACTGTAATTTCCAACAGTCCATGAAGTAGCCATTTGTGTCTCTTCAAAGAAGTTTAGACTGGGTTTATACAGCAAACAGTTTTTGCAATGCATGTTTAAAGTTAATAGTGTTTAGTGCTGAAAAATCAGAAGTGAACGTGTAACGGAAATAAAAACAGATTTAAAAAAAATATTTTTCAAATGAGCACACCTGTTGAGAAAATAGCTTTGAATCCCGTTTTCTGTACAGAATTGTCCGAGTTAAACTCGGTTCTAAGTGTGTTTCCTTCTGATGTGATTGGAACAGGTAAAAGGGTACCACAGAATATTCCATGGACTGTTGCCTCTGCCCCTACTCCACTGCTAACACGGACCGAGTCGTACTCACACTCTTGCTGGAATCAATGAGTGGTCATGATTTATTATAAAAATATAAACTGTTAAAATGATATTGAACATTTCTTTGTTTATGGAAAAGACAAAACTTAGAAGTCTTCGAGATCATTTTACAATAAAAGGATTTTTGTGTATAATAAATATGTAAATATATCTATAATTCAACACATTATGTCAGCTTGCATTCGTATGTAAATTTTGAATTGATATAATTATCATTTTACAATTGAACCACATTTAAAGTTTTGAATATTAAATTATGCAACTGGGCTTTATTTTAAAAAATTACATTAAAAATTAAACTGATAATTGATCAAAATTATGCGAAGGTGACATTTCACACGAGTTATATAACAACTTTTAGTATAAATTGCCTCTAATTCTGCATTGTTATGGTCTTCTTAAAAAACAAAATCTGTACAAAATTATCTATTTAGGCTTTGAGCAGACTAAAAAGCGACAGACCATGCAGAATTAGAGAAATTTAATAAGTACCCGACCATTAGTACTAACATTATTTCCTTCCATATCAAAGTAAGTAAAATTGAGGGTAATTCGGTATTGATCGGGGGCTACAATTTGCCAAACACAGTTTTTGTTTGGCGGATACAAGTCTGGAAAGGATGGGCTCTGTATTGTACCATTGGACAGATCGATATAGCCTCCACATGCATCTGGAACGAAAACGAAATAATTTTTCATTCATTTTCAATAAATAATAAATGTTGCTCATCATGCCTAAATTTAAAGGGTTTTTTATCAAGATAAAAATTAAAGGCAATGCTAAAAGGAGAAAATACATTATACTTTAACATTTCAATTCTTCTAATAATAGTAATTGTTGCAAGGAATATTTTATAATCAATAATTTAGTAATATGTTTGCTTTAAAACATGAATATTCCGTATAATATTTTATATTTACAAATAATAAACAATTTGAAAAAACAAAATTTAACTTAAATTGAAAGGAATTTTGCAGCTTTTCACCTTATCTTAATGGCGTGTTGTCACAAAACACCTTAGTTATTGTTCAGTAACTACTTCATTTTAGATATACCTTCACATTTCTTTCCATCACTATGTAGTTCATATCCGATCTTACATTCACATTTATAACTGCCTAGGGTGTTGACACAAATATGACCACAACCATGATCTTCAGTTGCGCATTCATCATATTCTACAAATATTAAATTTTTTTTTTAAAGTTTGCTAAGGCGTACTGAAATGTTCTTTTAAAAAAATTTCATCATCTGTTGGTCACAAAAATGGCTAAAATCTAAGCAGCCATTGGCATCTGTTTCTCCAGTTTCAGTTAAAAAGCACTTTATTATTTCTCTTTAAAAAACAATCAAGTTTTCATTATTTTGTTTTTTTTTCCTGATACAACTAAATAATTATAAACTGAACTCTATCTTACATCAATTTTATAATATTTGAAACCAAACATACATCAGCAACAACACAACTTTAATAATGTAAGAAACAGCACTCCTATTAATATTTTCAAACACATTGGATATAAATTGACAAATGCATAGTTTTGCTACGCGCCACCTTATTGAGCAAGTTACTACACGTACATTTGTTAACTGCATTATGAAACGAATTTTGTTGTGGGGTGGTCTTGTCAAGCCAGCAATACACTGTAATTGACCTTACACGAGAGCCTGTGGAAAACTGAATCCTACAGTCTTTGAAATTGGGATAACAGCAATGAAATATATATATATTGCAACACACAACCTTTTATTTATGCACTTAAACATAAGTTTAAGACCAAAGTTGTTTTATATTATTAAATAAAAGCAAATGAACTAAAGATAAAGTTTAACATGTTTTCATTGACCCTTCATCTTTATGAAAACTACCATTTTGTTGTAAAAAAAAGTTGGCCATATTTGAATATGGGAAAATGATGAAGAAAAAATTCAGAAAATGTTTGAAGCAAACATTAAGTAGCGCTATAACTCGTATACCGAATCTGCATGAAAGTACTCAGACTAAAAAAAAATATTTTTCAATTGTTTACGTTCTTAAAAAGACTTAACAAATCTAACCCCCTTTTTTTCGAAAAAAATTGTTACAGTTAAATTCATTTTTCATTTTGTAAGCTTAAAAATGGAATCATTTCTTATTCTCTTATGATAAACAATGCATGATATTGCGAATTGTTTTGCCCTCCTTTACCGGATTTGACACACAGAATTGATCATTAGCAGCGCGACTCATATGCTATAACAAGCACCAACTTTTTATTTTTATGGAGCACCTGAGTTCACTCTCGTAATGACTTGATTTGAAGTTGTTGATTGCTATTCAGATGGTTTTTGTGTTTTTTTTTGTTTTGTTTTGTCTGCTTTTTCGTGCTGATCTCGTATGTGATTATTGGTTTTGTTCTCTGGACATTCGGATGCTCCATTGGGACCTGCTTTTTTGGTTAATTCCTTTGATCATTTTCATTAACCAGGGTTATTGTAAATAATCATGCATATGAAAAAATTGTGGACTTTCAAGTGGTCCTTAACTTTTGTCTAAACTGTAAAATTAATGTTTTTTTATAAATATTATCTTAATGAACCTCAATTATCTCAGTATTTAAAATATTTTTGTGATAAGTGCTATAATATCACAAATAAAATACTCTAGTAATTGTAAGCTATGGATTATCTACGACGTGAAAATGAGGAATTTATAATTTGCAACTGGTTTTAAATTAATGTCACAATTGTTCATATTGAAAAATGATAATCTGATATACAGAAGATGTCAGAAAAAAGATCCTGATGTCACACGACCTATTAATTTTGCAATAAAAAAACTGAATGAAATACACATGTATGAAAAGCAGAGGTTCTAAAACTTAACTTTACCAACAAAAAAAAAACAAAAAAAACTAGAGGCTCCCAGGAGCCTGAATCGCTCACCTGATCTCTTATGCCAAAGTTTGAATAAATTTCACAAACTTTCAAGTATACAAAGTTGCAAAACAATCCTTTCAGTGGTTTCAGAGAAGATTTTTGGAAATCAGTTTAAATCAATAGAAAAAAACAGTTAAAGGGCAATAACTACTGTAAGGACCTTTTGATGCTGAACATTAGAGGTTGCTTCCGATTTTCTTTATCTCTTTTACTTTTTGAGTTATAAGCCAAAAACAATGGTTTGACCCCCTTGTTCTATTTTTAGCAAAGGCCGCCATGTTGGTTGATCAACATGTATATAATTCACAAACTTGGTAGAGGACATCCTAAAGATCATGTATACCAAGTATCAATGCAATCCCTTTAGTGGTTTTAGAGAAGAAGATTTTTGAAAATCAGTGTAAATTAATGGAAAAATTAGTTAAAGGGGAATAACTCTTAAACGGCTGATCTGACAATTTAGACCCTGAAAATCACTTTTGTAGATCTCAATGAGCTAAACAATTCTGCAATGCTAACTTTTCCTCTAGCTCTAACAGTTTTCAAGATATTGTCCAAAAACTGCAAAAATGGTCAATTTTGATGATTAAAGGGCAATAACTCCTGTAAGGAGTCGTTTCACAACTTCGACTCATAGAAGAGATTCGTAGAGCTTATGATGCTGAACAATGAAGGTTGTTCGGATTTTCTCTATCTCTTATACTTTTTGAGTTATAAGCCAAAAACATGGTCTGACCCCCCTGTTCTATTTTTAGCAACAGCCGCCATGTTGGTTGGTCGACATGTATATAATTCACAAACTTGGTAGAGGACATCCTAAAGATCATGTATACCAAGTATCAATGCAATCCCTTCAGCAGTATTAGAGAAGAAGATTTTTGAAAATCAGTGTAAATTAATGGAAAAAAACAGTTAAAGGGGAATAACTCTTAAACGGCTGATCTGACAATTTAGACCCTGAAATCATTTTTGTAGATCTCAATGAGCTAAACAATTCTGCAATGCTAACTTTTCCTCTAGCTCTTACGGTTTTCAAGATATTGTCCAAAAACTGCAAAAATGGTCAAATTTGATGATTAAAGGGCAATAACTCCTATAGGGAGTCGTTTCACAACTTCGACTCAATAGAGAGATTCGTAGAGCTTTTGATGCTGAACAAGGAAGGTTGCTTCGGATTTTCTCTATCTTTCATACTTTTTGAGTTATAAGCCAAAAACAATGGTCTGACCCCCCTATTCTATTTTTAGCAACGGCGGCCATGTTGGTTGGTCGACATGTATATAATTCACAAACTTGGTAGAGGACATCCTAAAGATCATGTATACCAAGTATCAATGCAATCCCTTCAGTGGTTTAAGAGAAGAAGATCTTTGAAGAAAAGTTAACGGACGGACGGACGACGGACGACAGACGACGGACGACGGACGACGGACGGACGACGGACGCTTAACGATGACAATAGCTCACATGACCCTTCGGGTCAGGTGAGCTAAAAACGTCAAACTTTTGCAGATTTAAAAGTCTTTAATTATAGTAAAAATATCTTTACGCTACGTTAATGTTGGCTGCTATTATCATGACCTTTACGTAACACTTTTCACTCTTGTTCTACGTCCACAAATCGTTTGTCTATCGGGAAACAAAATGACAACATGTTGAATGAAATGACGAAAACTGTGGTATGGTGAGTTTATGCAATAAGGCAAAACCAGTTTAGGGTAAAATCAACGTTCCTTATTTAGAATAAGTAAAAGGGTATTTTTATGTATTTTCAAACAGTCAAACAAAAAACATGAAAATAAGCAATTTTGATGTACTTCGACATCCTATTGCAGAAAGGATCATTAGGCTTACACTTTATCCAGGGTATTTTTTTTGCTATTGAGAGATTAAGTGCCGTTCTCTGTAAGAATCAGGCAATATTGAAAAATTTTGAATCATGATTTTAAAAACACACGGTTTTGACAATGAAAGGGCATTCAAAATAGCCTAATGAAGAAACAGTCATTAGTTGTTGTCTTGAGTGTCAGAGGATGGAGAAAAAATTATGTTAGAATAAAAGAGATTTAAGCTGACTTTACAGAGTTATTTCCCTTTAATTGAAATTTTATATGCATTTCAACCAAAATATATCTCAAATTACTGACACTTTTGAGTCGTGCCAATGCATTTTTGGTGTCTTTTAAAGCTTTTTGAACAGTATTGTGAGGTCAAACCCGTGTGTTTTTTAAATCATGATTCGCCCATTGCCTGATTCTTACAGAGAATAGCACTATAAAATGGTTAGCACAAAATACCTTATACAGATAACATCATGAATGCTACCGACTGGTAATTAGTTTTTCATTCTTTATGACTTATGACAACAGCAATAAAATTTTCATGATTAGACATAATTTGACATAATAAAAACAACGAATTATGAAACTTACAGATATACTATTATGAAAGACAGAGATAGCTCAAAAATGATTTTATATAAAATTTAACCTTCTATCTATCTGAATGATAGAAGTTTTCATATAAAGGAAGACAACTTAGCAAGATCGAAGAGCAATGTTTTAAAAAGTGAATGATATTGTAGCTATGAAAAATGACCATGCTTTTTAACAAAACATGAAGAGAATGCGATAGAGTTGTATTGATTATAACAAGAAGGAAAGATACAAATGGTGCACAATTTTAAATTTACACAAAACTATTCATAGCATTACACATTTATTGTAAAGAATAAAACATACATTTCTAATTGAAAAAGAAGGATTTACACTCTCTTACAGAAAAAAACCTTCACCATATTATTTACAAAGTACAATTAAAAGTATAACATGTATAAGATGTTTTCAAACTTTCAATGTTCATGCAATGCTGAAGAAAAGTTTATATTAGCGGATATTGAAGCTGAAAAATCGCCATTTAAATTCTACTTACATTGCAATTAATGTAAAAATAATTGTGATTATAAAAATCATGACAAATTACAAATAATAATTGTGTCAGAAAAATGTAATTCGTAAATGATTCCCTCAACAGTATAATTATTAATATTGTATCGCTAAAATTGTTAAATTATCATATTTGTTTATTATTACATATTTGTCCTTGGAACTTGTCTCTCCTTAACCCAAAATCAACAACCATATATTATGAGAAAATCCAATTGTTAAACGGTACAATGATAAATAGTACATGTTTATATGTCTTCATAAATTGCCTCTTGTTTATGTGGGTTTTGTCGCGTACACTTACTCCACATCTCATTATTTTCAAAGGTTATGGTTTGCCCTTCCACACCATCTAAGATATCAGCTTAATTTTGCTGTTGTGAGTATGTGTTGCTCTATTTTGATTGGTGCCCAGTTGCGCATCCAGAAAGGGTGTGGGGGGGAGATGGTAACAATCTTTTAAGAAAATTCTCCAGTTCTTGAAGTGCTTTTGTTTTGGTTTTCCAGAACACAGAGAAAATCTTATTAGTTGTACATTTTCTCATCTGGAATACCTATCGGCGGCCAAAATTGTCTTTACGTGTCCAAATTTGTCAATTTAGAGATCAGGGATCAACTTATATTGTTGTTTATTTCAACTAATGATAGAGATGGATTTATCTATTGTTGTGTTGGTTTTGACGTTTATGTAAAGTAACAGATTATCTGCTGTAGCAAAACTAAATCATACATTTTTGGAACTAGTATTGTAATGATTGCATTATTAAAAGCAAAAATGGTAAATGATTTCATTTTCAGTTTGACTTTTCAATGCTGAATCTTTTTCTCTAAGGTAATTACCTTTCACAAATGTTGCTGCAAATCCTGCCTTCTGTACAGAACCGTCAGAAACGAACTTGACATAGAGTTTATTTCCCGTAGATTTGATATCTTCGGGTACTTTATACCCACAATATCTCCCAATCTCAGGGGAAGTTTCCTCGTGACCATCTCTTATTTCTAGGTAATCATAGACACACTTATCGTGTGTTTCTATCTAAAATGTTACAATAATTATGATAAATATCCATATGCATTTTATATGAAGTAAGATTTATATCATATATAATAAATATTTTGCTTTGAAAATTTAATAGCAAGAATTCATGCTATCACTATCATAAAAGCATTTTACATATAAAAAGGTCTTTATATTACGAGTTTAAAAGCGGGCCAAGAACAGAAAACATTACTTATATGCGCAGACCAAAAATATATGTTAGGAAAAACAATTTAATTGGTTTCAAATTACAAATACCAAAACGCGGGTATAAACTGTTAATTTGGATATGCTATATATCGACATTTCGAGGAGTAACCTCTCATCAGTAGCATTTAAATCAAAACATTGGAAGGTCAAATTCCTAAACTATTGAAAACGAAAAGTACTCAAAACCAAAATGTTCTAACAAGGAAGCCAAATCCAGCACCGAGGATATCGACCGTGATTGTGTTTTTAACCTTACGATGATAAACAGTCACACTATAGAAAATCCTTCAGGATTTTCTTCCCTCCCCCACTCAAAAAAGGCAATTTAAAACAATGCTGCTAAGTTTGTGGTAAATTTTTGCTAAACAAAAGAATCCTCAACAGGGAGTATTGTTCATGATTATTTGAAAATATACTGAGTGACATTAAAAACGCAACACTTAATTTTTCGGAATATTTTTTATTTATGTTAAAGTTTCATAAATTGGAAAGGATAGATGTGTTTTTTAACCAATATGTAACCAATCCATACATTCATGGTTCAGTGATTTTTTAAACTTTTCTTCCTACAGTACCCCCGCACAAACGCACGAAATTCTTGTTTCGACATGCAGACATGCATGAATTGCTTCAATAAAAGTCCGTTTGTTAACCTTAACTTACGGCTACAAAAATTCCATCCTAATGCCAAGGCTTTCAGACAACCAGCGACATGAGGTTTTGGCAATGATCCAAGGAGGGATATCTTGGCGTGAAATTGCTCGTCGAATGAATTCTGTACAATAGACAATTACTTGCCTGTCCCAAAACGACATTATCAGACGGGCTCAGTAACAGCAGAATCACGTCCAAAAAGACAACTTAAACGAGCTGTAAGGAGACGCCAACAACCGTCGGTCACGCTTCGACGGCTTGAAATTGTCTTACAAGAAGAATGGAACAATATTCCACAAGAACCAGTTCGTCGTTTTATCTGATCAATGCCACGAAGTTGTCGCGCATGCGTGGCAGAAAATGGTGGTCATATTCGCCTTTGACTGTGGGAAATTCAGATTTGACTGTGAAAACTGTTTGAACCGTTGCACAGAAAAGAATCAACATTAAATTTAAACGCTTGCGTCGAGTTGTTGCCTGTGTTCAGAAGTTTTGAAAATACCATTTTTTTAAGTGATATTGTTTCTATACAAAAACATATTTATGTAAATACTAGTGTTGCGTTTTCATTGTAGCTCAGTGTATTATGTTACTTAATAAAATTCGGTAACGCCTTGATTAGTTTTCAGACTATTTGTTCCAAGAAATAGCACGTAATTTAACAAGACACAATTAAAAAAACTGGATAGCATTTTGATGAAAGTCATCTTCAAAAATAAATAACCGTTAATGGCTTGTTGTCTGAACACCATATACAACTAATAAAATCTGTTTTTGCATTTTATTTTACATTACATGAGGGTTTTATGACTCTAGCATAAACTTCATTTTAAGTGTTCTCATAATCATTATTATATCTAATGTTTAATGTTATATTATTATTAAATTTTATTAAAACATTTCAATTTTCCATTTATTAAAACAGAACAAACATAAGTCTTACTTCAAAAGACTGGAATTTGAGCGCTACAGAGAACCCCTCCTCGGTAGTAATCTTCCATACACATTCTTTGTTTGGTTTATAGTCATCTGGATAGTTAGGACTTGTTAATGTTCCTTTGTCTTTGAAGATTTCTCCACCACAGATGGCTGAAACATAATGTAGTTATTATTTACTGGTCATTTATACAAATTCTAAAAACCACAAAATATCTTAACTGTACAACTGTTTGGAGCACATTTGGAGATAATTTGAGCTTGTTAAAACTTGAAATAGTAACCTTAACAAAATCCTTTAGACGTCATGGAAGTAGGATGATGCACGCTTGAATTTGCGTTATTTTAGTAACAATACACATTAAGTTGACCTAAATTAATTTTCAAATGTTAAAGGCCTTACAATTGAATCCGTTTGGTTATGAGCAGTTGAGATGTATTCAAATATCTCTATTGCCAGGCTGAAATAATTGCTCTTTTTGGTATACTATAGGCACTTGTGACTATAGGCTTTCCATCTTATAGTGAAGACAAATTAAAATAACGTACAATTTATGCCACATCTTATTTAATAAAAACAGGACATGAATAAAGGGTTATTGACTGAAACAACGACCACAAGACAGAACGGTCTGTGAGTATTAATTAACAGTTCACCTAATGACAGAGCGTGAAATTAAAGAGTATCACCATCACTAGTAAATTGCAAATTGACATCTTGTATTTCTTAAGGAAAAATCCTCATCGTCTATCGATGATGTAACTACCTACATATACTAAGCAACAGAAGAAACACCACTTCCATTCGTTCCTTTGACTTCATTTTTAATAGCAAACATTTTCAAAAGAAGTTATCGGATTGATCAGATATTTTGGCACAGGATTTTGGGGTCTTAAACGTCAATCTCTGCGAATTTTGAAAAAAAAAAAGATTTTTCGGTTTTGAATTTCTTAAATTTGAATGAGATTTTTTCCCCAAAAATGAAAATTTCAACAATTTTGAAATTTGATAATCATCCAAATGTGTTACCAGAAAATGGAAAAAAAATGTTTGTGTTCACAAAGAATGGTCAAAATTTTTCGGAAGCATGCATCGACTTCGTGAATTAAAGTTCATACCGTAAACGAACCGGTGCCAATTTTGGAAATATTGACTTGTTTCGTTATTGAAGTGGATTTAATTTGTCAATGAACATATAAAACTTAATTAAATTTTCAAAATTATAAAAGAATCCTCATAGAACAAAGTGGCGCGTAAATTGCCTGCCTGAGTGTAGTACAAACATCCGTGAGTGGTGGATGGGGAAAAGCGTAACCCATGTCTTTTTCAATGTTCACGTTTTTAATTATCTAAACTTTAACACTGTTACTTGATTATGTTCTTGAACAATGCTGCAAATCTTAAATATAACAAGAGGCTCCCAGGAGCCTTAATCGCTCACCTGAACTACACAGATACATATATATAGTAGATATTATTGTGCTTGTCCATATACAATTTAAATTTCTGAAATATCTAGGTTAGTTTTCAAGATATTGGGCTTAATAAGTGCAAAATTGGGCAAAAAGTACGAAAAAGGGCAATAACTCCCACATCAGCAGTCAGATCTTTTCCAAAATTTCAGGACAGGTACATCTTAATATGCTGATTACTTTTGATCCTCACACAATTTTGATATCTGAAACCAGTTTTGAGTTATTAGCAAAAAAATGAAATTTACCCCTATGTTCTATTTTTAACCATGGCGGCCATGTTTTTGACGAATCAAAAATCTGAACGATAGAGTTGTAGCATATAAGCTATTGAACAAGTGTGCTAAGTTAAGATGCAGTTGGTCTTAGGGTGTCAGACAAGTGAATATTGAAATTCAGGGGAAAAGTAATGAAAAAATGATAAGTTTTGTTGTTTTAGGACAATAACTCCTAAAAGAAATAGTCCTACAGCTTTGACCTAAATACATTTAATGTAGATCTTGAAGTGCTTAAATCATATGCACTTTAAATTGTTGAAATATCTTGTATAGTTTTCCAGATATATGGCTAAATGAGTGAAAAAAAAATTTTAAAAATCCAAAAAAGGGCAATAACTCCTACATCAATTGTTGGATCTTCTTGAAACTTTCAGAGCAGGTAGATCTTGAAATGCTGATCACTTTTGATTCCCATCCAAATTTTGATATCTGTAACCATTTTTGATATCAGCAAAAAACTGCAATTTACCCCTATGTTCTATTTTCAGCCATGGCGGCCATATCTTTTGACCAATCAAAAATCTGAACAATAGAATTGTAGCATGTATGCTATTAAACAACTGTGCCAAGTTTGGTTGAAGTTAGATGTATGGTGTTAGACAAGTTAATCTTTGAAATTCAGAGGAAAAGTAATGAAATATGGTAAATTTTGATGCTTTAAGGGCCATAACTCCTAAAAGAAACGGTTCTACAGAATTACAAATACCAAAACGCGGGTATGAACGGTGAATTTGGATATGCTATATATCGATATTTCAAGGAGTAACCTCTCATCAGTAGCATTTAAATCAAAACATTGGAAGGTCAAATTCCAAAACTGTTGAAAACGAAAAGTACTCAAAACCAATACGTTCGAACAAGGAAGCCAAATCCAGCACCGAGGATATCGACCATGTGCATTACAAGGAAAGCAACCTGGTGTTTTAAACAATTTTGAATTTAAAAAACGGAAATTGCAGCGACAAAAATGTTAGAAATTTTATGGTAAATCGTGTCAGACAAGTCTGACTACTAGGCTTGTGATTACCCTCGGGGACCTCTGGTCCACCAGCAGCGGTTATCGCCCAGTGGTTTCAAAATTACAAATACCAAAAATACAGCTTTGACCTTAATACATGAAATGTAGATCTTGATGTGCTTAATCATATTCAATTTGAATTTTTAAAATATCTTGTATAGTTTTTAAGATATAAGGCAAAGTAAGTGCAAAATTTTGAAAAAATCCAGAAAAAGGGCAATAACTCCTACATCGGTTGTTGGTTCTTCTTGAAAATTTCTGGGCATGTAGATCTTGAGGTGCTGATCACTTTTACCCTATGCCAGAATTTTGATATCTGTGACCGTTTTTGAGTTATTTGCAAAAAAACTGCATTTGACCCCCCTGTTCTATTTTTAGTAACAGCGGTCATGTTTTTTTTTACGAATCAAAAATCCGAACGATAGTTTTGTACACATAATGCCACTAAACAACAATACCAAGTTTGGTTGCAATTGGACTTATGGTGTCGGACAAGTTAACGTTTAAAAATTGTTTACAGACGACGACAGACGACGACGACGACGACGACGACGGACGCCAAGTGATGGTAAAAGCTCACCTGGACCGAAGGTCCAGGTGAGCTAAAATGCAGATATGGCACAAAAATCCGTACATTGAAAGGGGGGTCATTAATTAACTTTCAAGAAAACTGTTTTATTTACTACTGATTCTAAGTTTTCTAAGCAATCGAATGCTCCTTTTATATTCTAAAAATAAACACCCCAACCATTTTCTTGTTCGTTAAAAAAAAGTATCTTAGTACACTCTATCATTTTCAAAGTGCCTGATCATAATGACGCACAATTGAATAAAAACTTATCACAAATAGCATGTTTTGCAGGTAATTTAGGTTTAATTAGCAAACTTTTCGTCTGTTTATATATTTTCATAATCACTGCTTAAGTAAATTTCAATACATGCACCGTGCATTTTAGAGTTGATGGTGGTAATGACATTTAATTTAAACAGGTTTCTCTTGAGCATCCTGTTTATAAATAATATTGATCTTCAAGAACTTTTTGATTATTCCAGCACTTCAGGCAAAACAAGTATAGGGATAAATGTTTATGCAAATGTCTTAAAAAATTTGTTACCAATAAAAACAAAACATGGTTTTAAGAACACTTAATGAACTTTACGAGAGTGGACCAATTATAAACAATGTCTATCATACTGAAAAAAGGCAAACATTTATGTTAAAACAGATATGCAAAGTAAGACATTCTATACTTTGCATGGCATGATAATGGTTATTTTACACTGTTTATCTGACTCTGACTTTAACAGATAAGCAATATATATAAAAAAATACTTTCTGGTGGAAGAAAAGTATTATTTGAAATTGAGCAAGTCGTCAAAACGGACGTCAAATCATTTCCCCCTCTAATGACTGGACCTCAATAAAAATATACTCTACTTTCTGGTAACTGCAAAATGACAGATTTATACCTATATCATTGGCATTATTATTTTTGCCCAGTCCTTATCTGGTGGAAGCAAAAGAACAATATGACATAGTGTGGACGTTATATCATTGACCCAACCCCTGTCTCCTGATAGCAGGTACAATAAATAATAGTTTAACCCCTTTATATTGAGCGTTAAATCCTTCCTTCTAGTGAAAGCAAAGTACAATAAGACATACAGTTATACTTTCAAAGTGGACATTACATCTCCGGACCCAAAGATCGCAACGGCGCGCCAAAAACCTGGTTTAATCGACCATTTCCTTGAAGTGACTGTACCAAGTCAGGACCATTGCGATCTTCAATATTACCGGTATTTCTTCCATGTTTGGTCTTTTCTCTTGGACATTGAGATTGAAACACCAAGTTCGGTAGTTTTGTTATTACTTTTCTTTCCTAGTCCTGTCTGGTTAAAGCAAAGATAGAGTAATTATACCTTCATATTGAGCATTGAATCCTTTGCCTAGCCCTTGACTGGATCTGAACTCTAACCACAATCTACTGTCTGAGGAGATCAATGTTGCTGGTGGAACTGATCCACAGTATCGTCCTGTAACAGATTTAACAAATAACCTACACTTTTTCTGTTGGTTCCCTGTTTGGGGAATCTTTTATCACCTGTACATTTAAACTCTTTTCAACTTCTTTCTTACACATATTGACATTACAAGTTTTGTGTTAACTACTAATTTGACATTCTCTGTGTTAAGCTGTTTTTACTTCTATCTCTTTACTCTCTTTACTCTCGTTTTGTAACTATGCTTCCAACAAAACGTAATCGTTAGTAATCGAAAAACTAGTTTGAATAGCAAAACGATCGTCAGGCATACAGTAACTTATCGCCTGGAATTTTGTTGTACTTTTTATTTCAGCATTTTGTGAGATTTAAAGCAGCCTTACCTAATAACTCTGATTTGACATAGTGTCCGTCTCTAACCTCCAAGTAGTCAGTTTCACACGATGTTGTCTCCGGGAGATCTAGAGCAGTTATATTCAGAATAATCTTCTCTCCATGTGTAGCTGAAATTCGCCATTGACAAATTTCAGATTTACCATTGGACGGAGTGTGAGAAAATTCATCAATCGACTCTTGCAAAGTCCTTCCACATTCTGAAATTCATGATGAAGCATTACATTATGGCAACGTGTTGTTATATGTAGGTTTAATGGTCAAGTAGGAACTAGGGATTTTGTCTAATCTACATCACAAAATATGATGGTGACATATTACCAAGTACTAAAGTTGATGTCAATTAAACGCTTAATTTGATATACAAGTATATATTTTGTGTAGCAACCTCCCAAAAAAGCAGTTAAATAAAAAACAAAAACTAATTAATCGTGCTAAAAAATACCTTCCTGAGGAATGCCAAATCTAGCACCTAGGATATCAACCAAGGACAGAAACCTGGCGTTTACACGTTTTTAATACGAAAATTTCGAGAACAATTTGAAATGTAAAGATTTTTTACTGTTTCATATGGTTAAATCGTCATTTGATTGTGGTCATGTTGAAATTAAGGTATATTTGATGATAAAACTTCGTTATGTAAATTACCGAGTAAATATGTAAATAACGATTTATAATGATATTAGGTTCATTCACAATTTACTGAACTTGGCATCAACGGGTTTGTTCTGCAAAACGGACATTTTTTGTGGATATTGCATATATTAAATTCTTTATGAAAAAAAACAATGTATGTTTGGATGATTGAATTCAATTGAATAAAACATCTTCTCTTTTTTATCTTTCCGCATAAATATATGTGTAATGTTCTGGCTTTTTTGCATTATTCATTTTATGTAATAATGTAAAACATCCTGTTCTATATTTTCGTAAAGCCTTAATTCAATATCTCAAGGAAGTGCATGCTTTAATTGCAAGTAATGTGCACCGTCTGGCACAGAAAAGTGCAATTTATTTTGCGATTAATTAACATAGATATTTATTAGTACAGCATTTTCTGGCTACAGTGTTATAAAATACATGTACATGATATGAAGGATATTTGCAATAAAAAATCACAAGAGTGTTTAATTTACTACAACTGAAAGTAAATTATACAGATTTTATCAGCATACAATTATTAACACAACCATTTTTATATCTTAATAAACTTCTTTAGGATTCAGAATACTGGAATTAATACGAATATATAAGTATGTGATTTTATTGAGCATCTTCGTAAAAGGACCAATACAAAAAAAGATCAGTGTTTTGTTTCTTGTTTATTTTTTCTCATCTTTATTTACAGCTGAAGGTGAGGGTTTGCAAATATGTTAACGACAAAATGAATGTCAAATGGTATACTTTTTGTATATCATTGATCATTCTAAATAATCATTTGCTTGAGAAATATATCCAAGACAGAGTTAGACCTGTTGTCCTATTGTTGGCATTTGAAGCAAACTTACTCGGGCGATCATAGAGGGTCTTCCCTTGAGCAAAATTGCCAAGGCTGAGTTCTTTTGTTGTTGCTGTTGAGCAAACATTCTAGTGCATGTATTTACTTTTTCATTTGTAGAGAGCATTAGCCTTAGCAATAGAACAATAGGCCCAGTAAGCCTCGTTGTCCCATTGTTTGTCCTATAGGCACACATATTCGCGCATTTATAAAGTACTTTAAGCAAAATTTGCAAGGTTGAGCTCTACTGTTGCCCTGAAGAGCATATATATATTCACTTTGGCATTTATATTTATAGAGAGCAATAAACCTGTCTTTGACCATTGTTGGTCTAATGAGCAGACTTTTTCGGCATTTATAAAGAGCATTAGTCTTACCATAAATCAGTGAACGAGGTTTTTTTTTTTTTGGGGGGGGGGGGGGGTATTATTATTGGTCTTATAAGCATACTTACTCGGACATTTATAGAAAGCAAAAGACTGAGCAATTTCACTATAGGTCTGTGTTCTATCAATTTTTATGAGCCTACTCACTCTGATATTAATAAAAAAAAACATACATTTTGCAACCCTAAACAATATCTTCGTAGGCTGAGTTGTTGTCCTGATGAGCATACTTACTCGGGCATTTATAAAGAGCATTAGCCTGAGCAATATCACCGGGGCTGAGTTTGACTCGTTGTCCTATAGTTGGTCTTATGAGCATATCGTCTTTCTTGCGAGGTAGAATAGTATCGAGGTAAGTGGCTCTTGCAAAAGTATTGCGTGCATAATGCATAATACTCCCGTAGTCATACTCCATTCCCAACGAATTTACTTCACTCTCTGGCTGCTTGTCAAAATTATACTCTTGACCTTAAAGAAAAAACAGTTGTACATGAAGCAAAAATCCATAAACAGACTATGAGATGAAGAAAACTTGTACAAGAAACAGTGTAAATGTAAACAGTTCATGTATTTCTTTTTATTTTTGCATTTTTTTTAGTCTAGCAATCTTTGTTTTACAGCCCAATGAAATTTACAACTAAATAAGAGGCTCTTTCAACATTGATTATAATGATTATAAACCACATCATAGCAAACACGTCTAAAAATAATGAACAAATGTTTGATTTTCAAAATTTATATTGGGTCAGGTGGTAAATACCAAGCTAGAAAACTAATTAAAAATCTAATTAGGTAAAGATTCATATACGATACACCTGTTTTCTTCGATAGATTCATAGCATTAGCATCTAAGATCCTATACAATATGTGTTTTTGATGAATCTCGTATATCGTTTAGAGCACCAAGTACATTATACGACCACATCCTATATCATGTAGAGTGAAAGTAGCAATCTAGCAGCTAAGCCGCAGGAAGCCAGTTCAATCTTATCTATCTATATGTTAGATAGCTTGTTGCATAGTTAGATCTTTGATGAATCTAAATATGTTCTATACATGAGAGTGTAAACAATTTTTCTTCATTAAGTTCATTAAACGATAAAAATTCTAATCCAGTTCGCAGCAAGGTTAGACTAAGGTGGTGTTAAAAGTATGTTTTCTTGAGTGAAAGTCAAGGATATGTATTTAATGAATCAAATGAGGTTGTTCAACCTGTTATTTGTTTTCAAATTAAATACCACTGCTTGTAAAGTTTGATCAACATCATGTACAAACTATAGCTTTCTACACATGTATAGCTCTTTATTCATGAATTGCAAACTATAGCTTTTAATTCGTGTACAACTCTTGATTTCATACCTGGCATAATGTTTTTGGTTTTGATCTCGACATGCTGATCTCTGTCCGGTCTAGTGTGTTCGTGCCAGAATCCCACCACATGACCTAGTTCGTGTACCACTATCCCAAATTTGTCACAATTCTTTCCGATAGAAATAGCCTGTTTTCCATTTCCACGTTTGCCAACAAATGAACAGCATCTAAAGAGAAAGCATTGTGAAATCGTCACTATACGGTTAATACAAGTTTTTTTATAGGATGCGTTTCAAAGAACAAGTGTTTGTAAATGAAACCAATGTGGACAGATTAATGAAAGAAAATACATAAAGCGATATCTACTTTAGATCACAAACATCCCGAAACACTCGCCTTTCATTTTTTAAAATCTTTTTCTTTTCTTAAAGAAATGTACAAATAATAGGAATGAACCATTTTGATTCCCAAAAGCCTATAATATATATACATACCCACAAGGTTTTTCTGTAAAGACAATATAGTTTGTATGTTCCGGCAATCTTTCTATAAATGAAAGACACGTATAATTCTCCCAATGTCTCATTGCTAATTTGAACAATGCCTTATGCTGTCCACTAAAGTTCGTTTCTATCTCGTACGGAATGATCCCGAAGTCCCATAATCTCTCTGGTCGAGCAGTAGCCGCTCGGCGAGCCCGCGTCGACCGTTTCACTCGCACTCTCGTGGAATTTGATTCTTTTATGCCGTCTGTCACAGTAACATTTCTATTTTGTAAAACGTTTTTAATATATTTTCTTCTTAGTTTTTGTTTGTTCTTTTTCCTCTTGTTTTTCCTTCTATTCTTTCTACAAGCTTTGTTTCTGTAAAAATGAAAAGGTTTTGCATTAGAACATACATGTATGATATTTAAACTGTATATGAAAACGAACCACTTTGGTACAGCAATATAAATTCTGATGCTGTCTTTTATTCCTTATTTGCTATCAAATATACATGTTTTCGAATACGCTTGTAAAACCAAAGGCAGCAAAATGATAAATCTGTTATAAAAACAACGGCCATCTTTGACTTTTTTCCCAATTTAACCCCCTTATAACGAATCTGCGTTTAGAATTTGTTTCATCTCATCCAATATCTTATATCCCATCCCCATTAATTTTAAATTTTCTTATGCCGTTAATTCTTGGTCTTGGGTCTAAATGTTAGATATTGTCAACCGATTGAACACTTAAACTTCGTAACAATATTCAGATATACATAGGCACGTTAAAGTAAATTTCTTAGAAAAACCATGTAAGAAACAGTTGATCAGTGTTTTTGGCCAAGGCTACTTAGTCTTCGTGATAACTGAAATTCCAGTTTCCACCATTCTGTTAATTGCTGATAGACTTTGGCATGTTTTCTTTCAATTTCCGTGATCTACTTATAAACAAAGAATACCACACTTCTCCATCAATTCTTTTATTACCAATTACTTAAATGGGTCAATGTAACACTGTCTGGTATTAGAATGTAACGAAACGATCTTATCGTTGCCAATCTGAAATCTTACTCCATTAAGTCTAAAGGGCACATTAAGCCATATTAAACAATTGAATGAAGTAGCAAATTCCCATGTACTCAAGTTAATATTGATATGCTCCTCGAAACGAATTTGTGATTAGCAAAGCGTTGAGAGTTGGTTTATTTAGAACAAACTCGGAAACAAGACATAGGCGGATCCAGAGGGCCTGGGGGTGCCCCCCTTTTTGGCGGAAAAAATTAGGCCAGTTAGTGGGCCCCCTCTTTTCAGAATTTCTGGATCCACACTGCAAGAGATCTGTAATTGACCATTTAACTTTATGGAAAGGTATATATAGCAGAAATTCTGTCTTCAGACCTCAGTTTTATTTTTTTCCCCGTCAAAAATAAGATAAAAATATTTTGTATGAACTCTTTCCATACGTTTTTGCAGACAATTCAGCATTTGAGTTTGAGAACGAAGTTGCAACCCCTTGACTACATCTAATTTGGAATCTGTTGAAAACTGCAACACACGACCCGTTTCAAAGCTGAAGAATATGCATGGCCACCTAAATATTGTCTGCATGATAGTGGTTCACCGTTTTTTTACTTGAATGAATCAAATTATTCACTTTGCTTTTAATATGACATTTGCCTAGCATTTCTATTTATAATATGTTGACTGTGTATCTTGCAAAAATAAAGCGTCGTCTTTTCACCACATCAAGAAAAAGATATGTTGGTTCAAAAGGAGCGTCTTTGATGCATCAATTATATAAAAATTACTGTCATTTTATAACAAGAATGTCGGAGAGAGAATATGGTATCTTGTGACAATTATCTTCAATCTTACAAGATATTTATAATTAACGTCAAATCGTTTGATATCGTTAAGATTTGTATCGAAGTCAACTCCAATTATCACTAGCAAATGTACTAAAAGGCGTGTTAATATATGACGTCAAATTGGAGTGAATCGTCATGTTTAATTAGGATGATCCTAGTTAAATCGTAAGATTAATCTTTGCTGTAGGGCTTCTGTATAGAAAGATGCAATATTAATATACAAATCTTGTATGATTGTTTATAAATGAAATATGCATCAAATCTTCTACGTGATTAAGTTATTAGAAGAACATAAAAGAATTAGATTTTGAATTATTAAAAGCCGTTTCATTATAGCATTGAAAAAACGCCTCAATCACCGAATACACCATCCTTTCAAAAAAACAACAATAACAACATAATGAAATATTTGAATTCACTACATTACATTTCAAAACAACCCTCAAAACAAATTTTGACTAAATAGAGCTTAAATTCTGGAACGTAATATGATGAGCTTTCGTAGAAAATGCAAAAGCTAGAACAAACGGGCCACAAATTTTCGCCATGGCCAAATGAATGAAAAAAAATCATTTTGATGTTTAGTAGGCTTCCATTGTAACTAGAAATGATGTCCCTATAGTCTTGGAAAATATAGAACATGCAGCTTGTTGTCTGCATGGACGACCTTGAAATGGGTCTATCTGTGACTATTTCAGGACTGGATTTGAATTATATGCATTTTATTTAGACCATGGGCCAATTGCAGAACCGCGAGCAGTGCAAAATGGCCTCGTTGAAGGCTGCTGGCGGTTGTCCATTGTGGTTTTTCTGAATGGCCGCTTGATTGTGGGCTGTGTTGCGTACACTTATTCCACAACTCATTATTTTCTACTTGAAATGTTTAAAAAAATTATGCATGTACATTTAAGAGGTTAGCGGTGAATGACATTAAACATATGAAAGAGGTCATTGATGACTTATTTCTACCATGTACAATATTAGAAAACAATGCAGGTCAACGGAAACGAAACCTGAATCATCAGATGCATCACAGACACCATTCACAATACACATTGTTTCCGTTTTGTTATACATTACCTCAAACACTTCCTTCTTCTCTTCCGCCTTCGTAATTTCCTATTAATTTTATTTCTTCTCCTTATTTTTGTTTTATGAAGTATATGATTTTCATTTTGTACATATGCATCTGTATTTATAGGTTCTGATAGTTCTGGGCGACTATCTTCCACTTGTAGTTCGTATATATCATCCTCGATATCTTCTCCTTTTAAATATTTTTGTTTGGCTATGTCTATGTCTTCTTGTGACAGTGCAATGTCTCCACTGTAGGCCACTGAAAATTAAACAAAAGATATCAAAAACAAGTTAAATTCAAAATTTTTCGCCTATTCTAAATCTATATTTGATCCAATAGCAAAAAGACTTTCAGTTGAAGCTAGACCAGTTAATGTGGACAATTTAGCCGGTCAACAGTTAACTATAGTTTTCTAGCAGTTGCGAAATAAGCCATCTCGCGACAGTAAAGACTGACCAAGTAGAGTGATAAGAAATGACAACAAGAAGGTAAAATTCAGGGTACGTCTCCTTTCAGCCATTCAGGTTGATGGCTAACTATTCTATTCGTGTATAGTGTGACAAGAAAATGCCTTTTTCATAAGGTAAAACTCGAAAAGGTTTCCTTAGAGCAGTTGATGATTGCTAGGCACCCTAAAATACACATGAATAAATATAAAGGGTGGCAGAGTGAGAGTTGAGTCCTTATTTATAAAACAACTATCTATGAGCAAACCTAAAAAGTTGTTTATAGTAACAGTGGTACCAAGAAAATAATATCTTTTCAAAGAGAGACAATTATTAAACAACAACAAAAGACTAAGCCAGCAGGCTGTCAAAGCGTTGGGCATATTTATTAAAGATAAAACTATAGAAAAGTTGATGTAACGAAAAAAAATATAGTGAATTTTATTCACAAAACACATTCTCGGCAGATCTTGGATTTTTGAAATTTCTGCTCATTTTCAAGCATAAAGTAGACGACTTTGAAACAAAAATCTTGAAACTGTTTTCGGCTTCTTTTTACGTGAGATTTTTTTAATGAATGTTAATGGCTAAATATTATAAATAAAGGACTGTAATGCTCCCCTTGTATTGATGTTCAAACATGTTACGCAAACTCTATTTTCAATAAAAACATCTTATCTAAATAACACAGATTTTATACCAATCTCCAACCTGCAGAATTACTACTAAAGTTGTAACAAACAGATAATGTTCTTCAGAATTTATTTTCATATCTTATTTTATGGTGATTGCAGACAAATCGGTGTAATAGTCGACGATTTTATCAGACTTTCATTGATGTAATTTGAAAATAACTGTCTGCAAGACGAAATTTGATTGGATTAGCAGACCGGAACACCCATGTTGGCAAATGTTATTCTTCGGAACAATGACGGTTCTTTCCATAAATCAGATTTTTGTGGTCAGGATTTGGTCCAACTTTCCCTGATTGCAAGTACCGATAAATCGAACGACCTGAACTAGAATTATTTGCATCTCTAAATTGAATGATAAAACATGTACATGTTAGTTTCAATGTAGAACCATCTTTCATGATGGTAGGCTATAAGAAGTTATTAATTCTTGAATGATTTTAGGGTTCACAAATGTCTTTAACAAACAGGAAATGGTAAATAGTATACAAAAGCTAAAATATCTAATTAATGTTAGTTTTTGTTGTGAAATCTTCCGTGCTTCTGTTTATTTTCTCTGGTAAAGATTCTATTTTGTAATTTTCCAGTACATTAAAAGTAAGACAAATATATACTTTGGCACAGACTAATATTTTAACGTCAGAAAATGTTATTTATATTAAGACAAAGAGAAATGACCATATTCTGAAAGCTTTTAATTAAGGAAAGTATTGTTAAAAAGAAAATCAATCAGCAAGTGTGATAAACATAGGGCTCTTCGACACAAAAGGTGACAATAAACAAAGGGAGAACTTATCGTAATGAAAGTTAGAAATGGATTTGTAGAGATAATCACCGGCCTTGTTCAGATAATTATACCGCCAGCTTCTTGATGATTTTTCTATTACATTGATATCCTGGTTTATAAATCACCAGGTAAATTAAACAGTAGTCTGTTCGAGTGATGGATGAAAGTATAAGGTGTGCTCGAATGTTAACGAGAGAACATCTGTTTAAGATAAAGATATTCGTTTATTGAATATATATACGTCAATATTGTAAAAACAGCCATTGCAAAGTGCTATGAAATTTGTCGGTGCAAATTAAAAACACGAGAAGATTATCAGAGAAATTGTGTTTTTGATTGATGAAGAATTTTCTGTCTTTGAGATATATTTTTCAGTATGTTTTTATAGTTTTGGTACAATTATCAAGAACAAGATATTGAACGTAAAACTGCACGAGTTCGTATGGAAAATGAGCATTTAACAATTCAAAAACGCAGGCATGATCATTAGCATTATGGTGCCAATTTTCACTTGTAGTTCCATTTTTTTTTATGCTGACGTATTTTTGAACTTTTTATCTCTAAATGACGTTTAAATCTTTAACAAAAAATAAATTCTAAGTAAATATAGATGTTCTTAAAGGATATCATTGGCATTCTACCGTATTCAAAATCATTAAAGGCTAATGGAAAATATTAGTATGTAACTGAAAATTAGCCTTTTCATTCGTGAAAGAATTTAATCGTTAAGATCAGCCGCGTGCCAAACCTGATATCTGATAAAGTCTTTGTTTTATGATATCTTCCCTTAGCAGGCCTTCAATGAGACGTGACCTCAAGAAACGTGCCTCCTATCCGTCAGTGTCACTAAACTATGTGCAGTTAAAGTCTATCTGCTTCAATCTGTACTCGGAATTGTTCTCAAGTTGTCTCAGTAAGCGATTTTCGTTTTGGTGACATGTAAAGTTGTCAATTTAAAGTACAAAATGCAATGTTCAAACGTTTTTAAATGCTACATTTATTGTCGTTTAAATAAGATAGAGAGATCACAGTTAGAGAATATATTCCTGATAAATTATTAAGACAGGATGATGAACGAGCGAGCTGGATATCGCATGGTTTGAAATGAACCAATGCATGTGGCATTTCTCATTAAAGTGAATTACTTGTCGCAGCTGGGTATAAGTTGAAAAATAGAAAGATAATTAAATTTTAATTATTTTCACGCTAACTACAAGTGGTGCGTGCGTTTTTACACCTACAATATGAAATACATGTTTGAAAATGACCGCCAGTTCTTGTCTTTCATGCTCTATATTGCTCAAGGGTATAAAAATGGTAATACTTAAAACCTTCATTTTCTTTTTAACACATCTATTTGAATCTGAAATTACACAACGGGTAAATTAATATTATATGGACTTGTAAAAAAAGAAATCTTTTCTATTCAATTGTCGCTGGTAGACATCGAACAATTAATCTTTGTTCGTATTTTTGTTACATTTCTTGATCAATAGAAGCGGGGTTTTAATTAAACGGTCTGAACAGAGAGGGGCGTGTCTAGCACCAGTGTCAAACTGTGGGCCTTAAATCTAACGTCTTTATTTACAGATCAGAAAGTTTTAAATCAATTACGCTAGAATTTATAAGTCAAGTTGAAGACAGTTTATTTTACAAGAACTTGGGTTTTCTATTACTATTTAATTTTGTTGTTGTTAATTGTAGCAGTTTTATTGCGTTAAAAAGAACGTTGACGTTCTAATAAAATTGTCTTATATGTCATATATACTCGTATAAGACTCAAACTTATTTTTGTATTCTTTTCTAATTACTATTTAAAAAAATGCTGTTTTTTAGATTTTGTGTCATGTACATGTATTTCACATCTTGTTATTATTTTTAATAATTTCTAAACAGAAAATCTCTTACCTGCCTTACAGGGATCTGAGTATATATCGTCAGACGTTTTAGAAGAACTTGTCGACGACGTAACTCTTTGAATAAACGTCAGTAAAAACAATTGATGTAAAATTGTAGAAATCCTTGGAATTTGCATGTTTGAATATAATATATATTACAAAAACTCAACTAATATTTCATTTAAATTTATCACTAAACTAACTACACAATATCCATTATTTCTGTGTTTATATAAGTAACAAACTCCCACCGCTGCATGTAAAGCACTTCGCTTATAAATCCGCCTGATTAACAAACTAACGTTTAGCTTTCACGCTGTATTTTAGGGGTGCATTTGCTTTGTTGAGTGTGAATCCAGTCACCTGTGGCGGAGTGTCAATAGTAGAAAGATTAGCCAATCGAAAGAAAGTCATCAACTGTTATTGTCACATAATGGAATCACTCAATACCTCAAAGAATCTATATATTATTAATGTATATTAATATTAACACTAAGTGCGTTTGGATGATGGCGTAATTATTGATAAATAGATACATTAAGTATCTTGTTATATGTAAAGTGTTATAATACAGACAAAAGATGATGGTATTTTGTCGGTTAGAAACAGAATATCTGAAATCATTAATTTTGTAACGAAAATGGAAGTATCATAAGATACCCTTCATTGAGATAGGTGACAGTCCGTCTGTCCGTCTATCCTCCAATAGTTTCCGGATACAAGTAAAAACTTGAAATACATAAACAAATGTATTCATATTAGACTAGTTGAAGCACAACTTGTTGTCGAACCAAAGACCGCAATTGAGAGCAAAAAGACTTAAGGGAAAACCTGGTTAAGTCATCTATTTCTTTTAAAAAAATATTTAAAAAAAAATGAGACCGCTACGGCATGTTTTGTTACATTTACATCAAAATGCATTTCAGAATTTGTTCATATACAATACCAAAAAACGGGTATAACACGGTTAATTTGGTTTTGCTGTATATCGATATTTCAAGGAGTAACCTTTGAATCAAAACATTGTAAGATCACAAACCAAAAACATTGAATGAAAAGTACTCAAAACCAAAAAGTTCGGTATACTTTCCAATACGTAAGAATATCGCGAAAATTAAGCATGTTAGATAAAAACAATCTGTAAACCGATAGATTTGTTGAAAATAATGACATTTTAGATTTCCTTATCATTAACTTTATTGTTTTACTTTAGTTCAAGATCAGAAGTCTAACGAAAATCTTTAAGTAAGCTAGTTATTCAGTTATTGCTTTAATCCCATGAAAGGGAGTGATAAAATGAACATGAAATGATGATGAAGTAAAGGATGGTAACACTTAGGCCAATCATGATCAGGGAGGAGAGTTTTGACTGCCACTGGAAAACGGAGGGATGGGTAGCACTGGCAAATTTATCGGCTCCTGTATGATGAATCCATGGGTCCTACTCTTATCAAGACCTACAGCAGGATTCTTTAACGTGTGAGTAACGAGGAATTTTTCCCAACATGGTCAATCACTGTGGTTTGCGGTCAGGTTTTCTGCATTACAGTCTGACGACCCCAGATGTTTATGACAGGGTTGGCCCATTCAACCATCTGGGGCAAACATGTGGACAAAGCAGCCTGGTCAGGTTTCTGAGAGCTCTTTAGTGGACTTCGACAGACATGCTTAGCTCTTCTGTGGGCCTATTCTCTACGGGGAACCCAGATGTAGCCCCGCCTTAAATGAGGTCATACATGTGCGAGTTGGAACAATTACCTGTGTGGGATATAGCCAACCCTAACCCAGTTTCAAATAAGCGGCCCTTATCTGTCGAAAATACAACGCTGAATCCTGTTTGAACCTATACACACACTGAGAAAGAAAATCGGGGGTGGGTGGGAAACAAAGGAATTGTAAAAAGACCACTGGAAAGGGGAAGAGATGGGTAGGGGCGGTAAATTAAGCCTATGTGTATCTTTATGTGCATTAAGCGTGGCACTCTCTACAAACGTTTGCGGTCAGGTTTTCCGCATTATAGCCTGGCGACCCCATCATTCATTATGACAGGGCTGCCTTTAATTGGATGTTGTGAGTATCTTAAGATAATTTTGGATTTTTTCATATTATCAATCTTTAGTAGGCAACCACGAGAGGAACATTCTAGGCACAACATAACATGCACCCTATAACAGGTACACCAAAACATAAAATAATCAAAAAGAAACAAAAAGGTAACAAAGGGGTTTTCGAATGCTAAAGTCTGAAATTTTCTTTAACTCATTGATGACAAAGTAAATCTTTGTATAATAGACTGAAGAAAAAGCATCTCAATAAAGGACAATAGACAATAAGGAAAGGTGGAATAAGTGAACGCGACACAACCAAGTGAACATAAAGAAACGGCAATTTAAAATATCATCATGTAAAACCGCCAGCTATCTTCAACCTGATCAGAGGTCGCTGCTGCCCTTTGCTATATATAGATTTGGATTTCGTTTTGTTTTATGCTTTTTGAACATCTTTGGAATTGTGGATTTCCTTTGTTTGGGTTCTAGTGCTGCTGATGAGGAATAATTTTCCGAAATGGCCATACAGCTCATAAAAATTAATTGCAGTTTGAGTTTGTGGTCTCATGTTCATTTACTCCATATCCTTTCATAAATTACATTGATCCAAGACAAAAAAAACAATACATAAGATTCAAAACCCATCCCTAAATTATCAACGAAAGACCTTTTCTGGACAAAGAACAAAGAAAACCCAGATAAGATGACAGGGATTAACAAAAGCTTTGACAAGGATTCCTCCTAGCTTAGGATAGGCACATATAAATGAGGCGGGGTTAAAATAGTTTTCTGGGTCCAACCTCCCCCTTTTGCTATTCATGTACACAGCACAAAAATAACACACTCTAAAAATCATTTCGATAAAAGTTAAATTCACCGAGAGAGAACCTGACACATGAACACTTTACGAGAACAACTAGACGTAGAGGAACTCTCTTGAGAACACTCGCAGTTACTGACAGCTAGCTAAGAAGCATTCATCGACTGATGTAAAAAAATCAAATATATCGATTCTAAATCCGACACTTTAAACAACTGATGATTTAGTGTTAGATCATCACACAAAAATGACATATTTGATCACTGTAATGCTTAATAAATAAAGGTAATTCATGTAACGATACAAAATGTACTAGATTAACGTTTAAAAGTTACTATCAAATGATCAATATTTCTACCAAAAAACACCAAATTTAAAGATTTTACTAAAACTTCCAGCTCTAATCCTTTCTTTGATTACCATGTCTAAAGAATTGGTTTTGAACTTCCGTGCCTTATAAACCATATTTCTATAAAATTCAGGATGTGATATTCTTTTTACAGTCAAAAATCGACGTGTACAGTTAGGATAAGATCCTAAATTTGCATATTTCTAAAATTTAGAATATTTTATAGTTATGAAACAGGCATGATAGACGATATTGCTTGAATACGCATGTACGAACAAAAACTTCTTGAAGCCGCTTTTAACAGGACATTTTCTTCTAATATGTAAACCCCATCTATATGCGAATAGGTTTGTCAGTTACCTGCCCAAGGTTGGTGGTTTCCTACAGTTTCGTCCACCATTAGAACATACCGCCCTATATGACCCAGGTGCGTCGAAAAGGGCGTGAAACCCCGACAAACAAATAAACAAACAAACAAACAAATCAAAAATGTAATCATCACTGCTTCTGTTGGTTCACTATCATTTTTCAGCCTTTACATATATGAATAAGGTTAAAAATTGACCAAACTTTGATAGTTGATACTTTATCAAGTGAATTAATTAGAAGATGTATTTACAAAAGTACAAAAATATACAATAATAAATTATAAATGTAGGTATCCAAAGTTAGAACAGACTAACTTTTTTCTTTAGTTCGAGTTGTTTCCATTTTGGCTTTGAATAAAACATTTCTTTGCTTATTCCAAAAACATCAAGAAAATCAGCATTCGAAAGGTACTTCTGAAAGAAAAAGAAGAAAATTAGTAAAAGATCAACACATTCCGACTCGAAATGTACAAAACAGCGGCATGTATATGGACAGGTCACACATACTTTTAAGCTAAACAAAGACTACAATACTTTTAAAGCATTTTGACACGAATTTCGTAAATATACATCTTGCAATTAAGTTTGCAAATTATGGGTTTAATATTTTTAATATTGACACTTTTCGCCGTTTAATGTTAACATATAACATGCTTCAGACTTTGTTTCAGAACGGTTTCGATATGTCTAAGGTAATACATGTACACCCTTACTGATTCTTATGTAATGGACAAGTTTTTTGAGGGTTATTGATTTACAGAAGGCAGCGCGAATTCATATACATGTACAATTGTATTAGGGAGATGAACACAAAAGGGGGGGATAAAATGAACACGAGAGAGTGATAACATTTAACATGAACTTCAAGTGATGATAAAGTGGAATGAAGACACAGGACCAATTGGGTATCTTGAATGGGTTGTTATGTTAATTTAGCCTAGTGCAGGACATCGAACGGTATCTACCCTTACCGCGCCCTGTAGAAGATATTTAAAGTGTCAGAAACATGGCAATTTTTACCCACACAGAGCGCCGCAATAGTAAAGTTTTCCGCATTTTTGCACGAAGTATGACAGTGTTATAAATTAACCCTAGTGTATGTATGTTTTTGGCAAAGTATTAACAGCTTTACTCTTAAAATTAATATTTGTAAAATATTTCCTTGTATACTAAACTTCGCGGAAGGGAAAAAAATCAATCTACTTTCTTGAAAGAATACATGACTTTTTATACCATAGCTTTAAAGTGCACACTTAATATGCAAGAACTTAGTATCTATGATTCAAACAACTTTATCTCTCATCTTTTAAATAAAAGATTCAAATTAACTGTAAAACGGATAACATATGCACTTTAACTTTTAGTCGATCATAATCTTCTGCAAGGGAATTATCACCCCAAAAAAACCTTTTTGGTGTGTTGTGATTTAAAACAAAATGATGGCATATCAATGATTTTTTTAAATCGCCCTATTTTCAGTGCAAAGATTGTAATCCTTATTCATCTTCTATTTCTAATTCAAAATTTCTAGGAATGACGTCAGTATTTTAAATTGACGTAAATAAAGCTGTTTTCCTAAGATTTCTTGCCAGAGTTTTTGCTATTGTTTTATTACATGTATGCTGAGATACTAGACACGTCTAAATCATTAATATTTGAAATCTAATTACCGAATTTCTAAAGACACCGATTGCCCGCATTGCACACTCCTGATTGAAGTGGGCTGGCTATCGTTTGCAATGTGTTGTTTGATGTAAATTATAAGAAGATCGAACAAACTTGTTTCTGAGAAATTACAGCTAAAAAGCAATGATAAATCGGTAATGAATAGTTAGGAGAGACATAAACACTACAAGTCCCCCAACATGTGTTGACATACATTTTACAACACACAAAGAAATAAATAAAAAAGAGTATTTTTTGGCTAGGCTGCTTGTAGCAACTAACCGTCCAGAGTTTGTTGTGGGTTGTGAGCATGTGAATGAAAAAAGAAGCATTCCTACATAATTTTTTTATTAAAATGTAGCAATCCCAGTTAGGCCTAGCTTAGTAAAAGTCACACTTATACAAATCATCTTTTGTACTCATTCTTAAAACATTGGTAATTTTACGACCATTCTCCACAATTTTTGAAATGAAAAATTAAGTAAAAAACAACACAACACTGTCTGTGCAGTTATTATCAAAAGAGCTTTTTCAGGATAATAATAATAAAAAGATTTTTCAGAAAGAATCAGGACAAGATCAACGCTAAAAAATGAATTAAACAAACGGAAGTGCTAATTATAAGATCGTGGATAAAAGAATAATTTGAAATGCAAACCTGAAAATCCAGTTTTAAACTGTTTAAACTGTTCAAGTTTAGTGTAGCGTTGTCTTTTAAATGTTTAATATTAGGTTTTTCGATTTAACCGGACTATATGATATCGATCGGTGTCAAGTTGTTCAGTTTCCACATAGTTCACGGAACAATTACAAGTATAACATACGACACACCATTTTAAGTTGTCTAACATGTATTACCTCTTTGCAGGTGGAATCGACGCCGTCTGGTAGTCTTTTTTGAAGAAGCTGTTGGTATGTATAACACTGATCAAACTTTTGTAGTTCCTGTAAAAAAACCAAAAATATTTCCAAGAAATTATACAACTATAATTAAATAATATACCATTACGTACTCATTAGGTCGTTATAGGTGGAAGCTTAAGTGGTTTGGTTCTAAATGACTTAGTACGCTGAATAGAATAATCCATTTGCTTTATATTTTCTATAAAAATGTTATTTCAGACATCTTATCGTCAGCAGTGCGACGGATGTGTTCTAACATACAGGAACTACTTGCCCTTCCGGAGCACATGGGTTCAATCTCGTGACGACTTCAGTTAGCGTTGTTAATTGCTTTTTAGGTGTTGTTATGTGCTTTTGTGTTATGTTTTTTTCATGTTGACGAACATTGTTCTCGTTTGAGTATATAATTACTGATTTTGTCTTTGTCCTTTGACACTATTGACACTTAGAAGCCCCTGGCCTCCGAAACATCCGTAACTTTAAAATGCAAGTACTCAGGACATTATGTTAATACATTTGGTTTAGCATTTGTATTCACCACTTTTGCAAATTGGGTAAAAAAAGTCACGTCCTCGGAAGTACATGTTGAGCAATTTGAAAAAAAAACAAACAAACTCACTGGATCTAGTCTGTCTCCATTTAAGTTCTATCCACGTTAAAAATTGATTCTGTAATCGTGACGTGTAGTATACATGTAAATTTGTGAAATTATAAGTAAACAATTACCTCTTGGACAGTTGTAATTTGATTTGATGACAGTATATTTTCCATGGAGTCTCTTTTGTATAAACTGGACTGAAAAGGTAAAGCCAGGCAAACTGACATAATTTCATTGGAGCAACAAAAAGATCTTATGCTATTTTATTCTATTGTAAGAGTGTAGAGAATTAATTTTAACAATGTTATCCGCATTTAATATTTTCTTAGTCTAATGTACTGTACTCCGTTTTGATTCCCATATTCAATGATAGCAAACTTTTTATTTGAAATTCAAACAAAGTACTGTCAGAGAAAAGTAGTGTCAAAATGACAATTCTGCCGCACATGCAGAAATCCTGCATAAAATCCCAACCCCGACGGCCAAATGCAAACGGACGGCATTCCTATTGAGTATAGGGTAAATACAAGAATTATGGCTTTCGTACAGAGCATACGTCAGGTCACCCCACAGGAAAGTGGGGACAAGGACACCTTAAAGAGAGGTGTGCCCCAGATTGAAATAAATAAAAGGATGGAATCCAATAGTAATAAGATGGATCACTTTCAGGATTTCTTCCTGGAGAATGAGCAAGATTTGGAAGATAGCCCCCCCAGCCCCAACCCCCCAAAGGCAGCAGCAGTGCTGCAAAGCCCCCAACCTGACGCAGATGGATGAGCATACCCAGATGTGTCAAAATTGTGGGGCGCAGTCAATGAAGCCGCGATTTGAGCATCAACCAGATGGGGAGCAGAAAACCACATGCGGCGTCTCACTCAAGAGGAAGAAGGGGCAGTTCTGCAAGAGCAAGCCCGGGAAGGATGGCCTCTGCTGGAGGCATAGCCAGCAACCACACCGGCAGGAGGAGGAGGAGATCATTCCAGTCGAGGGTAAGATGGTGGTCAAAGAGACCATGAAGACCCTCCGTCAAATAGCTAAGGATGAGGGTCTGAGGGGGGTCAGCAGAAAGAACAAGGAGGCCTTGGTGAAGCTCATCGAGGAGAAAACCACCCGTAAATTTGCCCGCCAGGAAGTCTTCACCAAGAAGCAGCTCAAAGCGCTGGCAAAGAATCGCGGCCTCACCAAATACTCCCAGCTCAAGAGAGACGATCTGCTCCATCTGGTGGAAGAGAATATCAAAAATGCCCCAGTCGAGGAGGAGATCAAAATCATTGATATGCGGGAAGCTCTGAATGGCGTATTTGGCACGGCCGTCATCAAACCTTTGAAGCCGCATGACGTAGCCACGTTTCTCAAGCTAAGTCAGAGTACGATCTCCACCACCATCTCCGATGCGCTTACCCAAAAGAGGGGATTGAAGGTCCACTTAGTGCTTTTTGTGGAGATGGTGAAAACGAGCCTCGCGAAAGGGGAGAATATCTACGTCACCACTCCTTTCAGATCACGGACGACAATGCTCGTGGAATCTGACGACCTTGATCAGGAGATTGCGATCATGGTGGAGAAGGTTAAGGAAAGTATGGCAAAGTACATGCGCGAAGGGAGCGGATGGACTTTCAGCAGCGTCGAGAAGCTAGAAATCCACTTCGACAAATTCAAGCCGCTCAAGGGGGCTTCCTTCATACCGACCCCCTCAGCACTCGCGAAAAAGAAGGCGATCATCAATGTGAAAAATGAAGATGATCGCTGCTTCCAGTGGGCGGTGCTGGCGGCCCTTCACCACGAGGAAGTCGATCAGAAATCTACCAACCGCGTAGCTCAGTACAAGAAATGGGAAGATGAGCTAAAATTTGAAGGCATCGACTTTCCAGTCTCACTCAAGGCGATTGATAAATTCGAGAGGCAGAATGCCTCCATCAACGTCAACGTCTTCGGCTTCGATGGCGTCAAGAAGGGTGAGGATGAGGAAGAGGATCTCCAGGTATATCCCCTGAAGATTTCGAAAAATACGGGCTCCACCCACGTAGATCTTCTCTTCCTGAAGCACGAAGACAAGCAGCACTACTGCTGGATCAAGAGCCTCTCGCGTCTTTTGACCGCACAGGTCACAAATCACGATGGGCAAGCATACTTCTGCCGCAGATGCCTCTCCCACTTTACGAGGCAGGATCTTCTCGACGATCACTTAGAATATTGCAGCCAGAAGGATGCCATCAGGATCGAGATGCCGGAGGAAGGATCCGCCATAGCCTTTCACAACCACAAGAAGCAGATGAGAGTCCCATTTGCGATCTATGCGGACTTTGAATGCTTCACGGAGAAGATCGATACTTGCCAGCCCGATCCAACCAAGTCCTACACGAAGCAGTATCAGCAGCACCGACCATCAGGTTTCTGCTATCGCGTGAAGTATGCCCACGGCGACTACAAGGAATCGGTCGTCTACTGCGGGGAAGATGCGGCTAAGAAATTCGTCCAGTGTATCGAAGAGGAAGTGCGGACGATCAGCAAGATATGCAAGGAGAAGAAGTCGATGGTGATGAGCGACGAGGATAAGGAGGGCTTCGAAGCAAGCACGCACTGCCACATTTGCGGGGGTGAATTGGAAGGGGATAAGGTCCGGGATCACGACCATCTCACCGGGAAGTATCGGGGCGCGGCACACAACCAGTGCAATCTAGATTTTCAGCTTCCGAAGCACGTGCCCATCCTCTTGCACAATCTGAGTGGGTACGATGCCCATCTTTTCGTGAAGGAATTCAAGGGAGGGAAGATCACCTGCATCCCCAATACGGACGAAAAATATATCAGCTTCTCAAAGCAGCTAGACGATGGTCTGGAAATGAGATTCATCGACTCGTGCAGATTCATGCTCAGCTCCCTCGAAAATCTGGCAAAGAATCTCACACCCGATAAATTCAAGGCGGTTAGGGAATGCTTTGGCGACAGATATGAGCTGATGATTAGGAAGGGGGTCTATCCCTACGATTACGCCGATGGGCCTGCCAAGCTTGAGGAGACCCAGCTCCCACCCAAGGAAGCTTTCTTCAGCACGCTCACCGGTGAGCATATCAGTGATGAGGACTATGCGCACGCTCAGAAGGTCTGGGAGGCCTTCGAGTGCAAGACCCTGCGAGATTATCACAATCTCTACCTAGAATCCGACGTGGCCATACTGGAGGATATCTTCGAGGATTTCAGGGATATCTGCATGGGAAACTATGGGCTCGATCCTGCCCACTACTTCACATCCCCAGGGCTAGCCTACGATGCCGCCCTCAAAACCACCGGCGTCAGATTGGAGCTGCTCTCCGATCCAGACATGCTCCTGATGTTCGAGAGGGCAACCAGAGGGGGCGTCGCCATGATCTCCCATCGCCACGGCAAGGCTAATAATCCCTACATGACCGACTACGATAGCTCCCAACCCACCAAATATCTCACCTACCTCGACGCCAACAATCTCTACGGTTGGGCGATGGCACAGCCCCTTCCCACGGGAGACTTCGAGTGGATGGAGCCGGAGGAGATCGAGAAGGTCTTGGAGTATCCTGACGATCACGAGTACGGAGCCATGGTGGAATGCGATCTGGAATATCCGCAAGATCTTCACGACGCCCATAACGACTACCCTCTCGCGCCAGAAAACGTGGAAATCGACAAGGTGCGCAAGCTCGTGCCTCATCTGGGCAAGCGCGAAAAATATACCCTCCATTATCGAAATCTTAAGCTCTACTTATCGATGGGCATGAAGCTCGTCAAAGTCCATCGCATCATAGGATTCAGGCAATCCCCCTGGCTCAAGTCGTATATCGAGCTGAACACGAAGCTCCGAGCCGCAGCCAAGACCGACTCCGAGAAGGAATTTTTCAAGCTGATGAATAATTCGGTCTTCGGCAAGACGATGGAGAATATCCGAAAGCGCGTCGACGTCAGGCTAGTCACAACCGAAAAGCAGGCCCTGAAGCTGGTGGCCAAGCCCAACTTCGATCGTCGAGTCGTCTTCACCGAGAATCTAGCAGCCGTCCATATGAAGAAGACCAAGCTCAAGTTTGATAAGCCCGTCTACCTAGGAGCGTGCATCTTGGA
Organism: Arcuatula senhousia; assembly: GCA_963971305.1. Classification (NCBI taxonomy): domain Eukaryota; kingdom Metazoa; phylum Mollusca; class Bivalvia; order Mytilida; family Mytilidae; genus Arcuatula; species Arcuatula senhousia. The sequence goes on from OZ020307.1 coordinate 25,050,789, forward strand.
TATCTCGAAGCTCCTGATGTACGACTTCCACTACGGATTCGTGAGGAAGACGTACGGCGATAAGGCCCGGTTGCTCTTTACCGACACAGACAGCTTAGCCTACGAAATTCAGACCGTCGACTTCTACAAGGATATCACGCCACACGTCCAGGAAAAATTCGATACGTCCAACTATCCGGCCGTGCATCCCTCCGACATCCCCACTGGCGTGAATAAGAAGATCATCGGAAAATTCAAGGACGAGTGCGGCGGCAAGACCATGACCGAATTCGTGGGGCTCCGGGCAAAACTATACGCCTTCAAGATGGACGACGGTAAGGCTACGAAGAAGGCGAAGGGAGTCACCAAGAGCGTCATCAAGCGCAGCATCGCCTTCGAGGACTACAAGCGCTGCCTTGACACCCAGCAGGAGATCCATCGCCCGATGAATATCATCCGGAGCCATCTCCACCAGATCTACACGGAGCAGATCAACAAGATCGCTCTCTCCGCCAAAGATGACAAGCGCCACATCCTCCCCGATGGCATCAGCACCCTCGCTCACGGACACTATCGAATCACTCACGGCAGCAAGTGAGCTGAGGCACCTCCCCTCCCCTCCGCATTTAGCAGGCTCTGACGGGTGCGGATGCCCATCCCACACTTAGCAGGCTCTGACGGGTGCGGATGCCCATCCCACACTTAGCAGGCTCTGACGGGTGCGGATGCCCATCCCTCCTCATCTGCATTTGGCATATCTAGATAAATGAGCAGCATACGCGTGCACGGCTTCCTCTTCCCCCACAAGCCCCTCTCCAACGTAGAGCTTGAGGAAGCCGCCTCGGCCCTAGGCATCCCTCGATTCAGAGGAATATTCATGCGCGATGCCTTGCCTCCCAGCCCCCAGCCCATCGAATGTGGTATCCTGAATCACGACGATAGCGATGGCCCCGGCACGCACTGGACGTGCTGGTATAAGAGCGGAAGATTCAAAGTCTACTTCGATCCTTACGGCCTGCCTCCGCCCAACGAGATGATTGACTATCTACGGCCAAAGATTCGATATAATACTGATGAAATTCAGCGGCGCGGCGACGTGGTCTGCGGACACTTTTGCCTGCACGTCTTGAAGCTCCTTTCGGAAGGTCGGACGCTCGAGGAGGTGATCTTCGGACTATAGATAAATGGATAAGTTTGGATCTCACTCGAGAAAGCGCATGCCCGTCTGGCGGATGCTCCAGGATCTCGATATGAACGATAATCGGATCACCAGCCTCGGTTTGCCCCGAGATAGCTCGGATGCCGTGACGAAGCGATGGGTCAACCAACAATTGAAAGACGGTATGAAAGACCTCGAAGAGCTAGATTCGGAAATGAAGCAAATGCAGATGGCCATTAAGCGAATGCAAAGGGAGTATGAAGCGTCCATCAAAGATCTTACCAAAAAGCTGATGATCGTAGAAGATGGCAAAGTCGATAAGTCGGAGTGCGTCTCGACGAATGGCGGCTTGATGACGACGGACCTAGACATGCAGAAATATCACGTGCTAAATCTCCCCCTCCCCATGACTGATAATGAGCCCATCACGAAAGCCCTTTACGACCGCCTGCAGCAGGATCTAGACGCATTAAGGGTCTTCGTCGAGCTGAAGCATGCATAAATCAAGACTTTCTGGTCTCCTTGAATCGAGACCGGAAAGCCTGGGGATCATCGCCAGTCAGATTCCTTGACCCAGGAATTGAAGGTTTTGGGATAGCCTCTCCATTTGACGCGGATTTCTTTCTCCCCATTCCGGATGCGTCGGCTCAAGATTTTCTCGATGCGAAAGATATCCTGGTCGGTGCGCTGGAGCTCGGGCTCGTAAAAGGATCCCTGGATTTCCTCACCCTTGTAGTCTTTGAGACGATAGGTGGGCGGCTGCGTCGCTAGGGCCTGAGCGATGGTAAAGACCTCCTCCGTCCAGCGCGGAGTATATCCCTTCTCGAAGATGCCCTTCTTCTTTGTGATTCGGACCTGATCGCCGACTTTGAATCGGTGAGGCTGCATGGGCGGAAGGTCTCCGTAGAGATTCCAGAAGACTTTGGCCTCGTGCTCTTTCTGGCTGGCGGCGGTGGGGGTCATCTTGATGGATCGATGCTTGGTGATATTATATTGGCGAACGAGATCGTCCAGGACAGGGAGGTAGGTGCGCGTGGAATTGGCCGAGAAGTATTTGAACATCTTCTCCTTCATGGTGCGATTCCAGCGCTCAACGACGCTCGATTTCTCTTCGTTTTCTGTGGAGTAAAGATCGACGTCATGCTTCCGGAGCAGATCCTTCACGTTGCGATTATAAAATTCCGTGCCCTTATCGGTCCATAGCTTCTCGGGCGTGCGATCCTTGAAGACGGTCCGGAAGGCATCTCGCACCGTGGTGCCTTTCTTATCCTTCAGTGGCACCAACCAGCCGTACTTGGAGAAGACGTCGATGATGCTCAAGAGGTATTTGAAGCCTCGGTTATCGCGAGAGAAGGCGCTCATATCTACGAGATCGGCAGCCCAGGTTTCGTCCACCCCACCTACCACCACGCGGCGCTTCTGAAATTTGCGTCGGACTGGCTTATGCAGCTCTCCGGCTAGCTCATCCGACCATCGGACTTTTTTTTTCCCCCCACGCCCAGCCCAAATCGTGCTTTGGTACCGATGATGGGTCTGACGATGCCACGCTCGAGGCGCTCACGTGCAGTGGGATTGGGGATGGCATCGAGGGAGGCTAGCATCGTCTTATCGCAGATCGAATTGCGTGCGGCCGTATCCTTGTGCTTGTCATAGCAAAGATCGTGCCGATAAGCTGCCTCATCGACTCGATTGATGGGTCTCGACCAAGATTTGGGCGTGCCGTCGGCATTGAGTCGCTGGCTGAGTCTGGTCCCCGGACCGGTGAAATTATGCCCCGGCAGATGCATCTCGACGGGCAGCTGATTGATCATCTTATTCACGAGCCCGGCGCCCTCCTCCGTCTTGATGAATTGCGACTTTCGCGCACCGCACTCGACGCAGGTTCCCACCTTTCGCCGCCGCCGTCCGTCATCGCTCGTGATCACGGCGCGATTATTCGTCTCCGTCTTCTTCTTGCACTTCAAGCAATACATTCCCATTTTATATAGATAAATGGACGTTGAAGACCTTACCTATGATGAGCCCGCCGTGAGTCGTCGGAATAATCATTATCTCCTCCCGCAGCGATCCATCCGAGGACTGATCATCGGGAAGTCGGACTGCGGCAAGACGACTCTGCTGAATAATCTCCTCCTGCGCGATGGATGGCTCGACTACGGTCGACTCTACGTCTTCGGAAAATCACTCCACCAGCCCATCTACCAGCTGCTGCGGCAGGCGTTGGGGAAAGGATTTTCGAAAGACGATATCCGCGACCTTCTCTCCATCAAGGATCGCTATCCCCACTCTCTGGTCGACGTGGTGCAGACGATGAAGCCACCGCCCAAGCCTAGCGGCATCGAAGCTTTCTTCTTCGAGGAAGCGAGCGACGTGCCCGATCCCCGAGATCTCGATCCCACTCGCAAAAATCTCATGGTCTTCGACGATCTGATGCTGAGCAAGCAGAGCAAGTGTGAAGACTACTACGTGCGCGGTCGCCATAATAACGTTGACTGCTTCTACCTCTGCCAAAATTACTTCAAGCTCCCGCGGCAATCGATCCGGGAGAATGCCAATTTCATCTGCCTCTTCGAGCAGGATGCCAAGAATCGCGATCATATCCGCCGGGACCATTGCGGTGATCTCACCCCCGCCCAATTCGATGCCCTGTGCGACCACTGCTGGTCCAAGCCTCACGGATTCATGACCATCGATCTCACGAGCCCCAAGACGAATGGGAAATATCGATGCAATCTAGACGATTTCTATCGAGTATAAGATAAAGAATGGATCACTTGGAGGAATTTTTCCTGGAGAATCAACGGGACTTGGATTGGGAGAATGCTCCAAAGTCCCCACTACCACCCCCTATATCCCCACTACCACCCCCTATATCCCCTAGATGCAAGCACCGGTGGGAGCGTGTGCTCATCAACCATGAGATCCCAGGCCATAGCTGCAGTAGATGCGGGGCTGAAAAGTACGCTCGCCGCTTCGATGATCAGGATTTCGAAGGAAGGACTTATAATTCCCACTCCAACCACAAATCTAAGCCAGCGCCCGGACCCCCGTGCTGCATCAAGACCGTCCGCGGCCATCAGTGCACGTATCCCTCCATATCGGGTAGTGATAAGTGCAAGAGGCATTCGAAGCTTTTCCCTGAGGCATGCTGCCGGTGTGGAGTCGCGATCCCCCGTGGCAAGGCTCTGCACAATATCCGCGAGGAGACTATATACGTTCCAAAATTTATCACTCTCTGGTCAGACGTAAAAGTGAGGATGGTGGGGGAGTATGATCGCATCGATGGAGTGCAAGGGTCATCCAAGCCCTTCTGCTCCTCCAAATGCATGGAGAGTGCGTAGGAGGGGTAAATCCATGGTTTTTGCATCCTGCTGAGGTAGGAGGCAAAAAGCATGGGAGATGGCTTAAACGCTATGGGGCGTTCGTTCCAACGCTATGGGGCGTTGGGGCGATCGATTCATCGCTTAGGGGCGTTCGTTCCAACGCTATGGGGCGATCGTCTCAACGCTAAGGGGCGATCGATCCATCGCTTAGGGGCGTTCGTCTCAACGCTAAGGGGCGTTCGTTTCAACGCTATGGGGCGTTGGGCGATGCTATAAATAAAATGACGTTTATCAAGATCACCGATCCCAAGCAGCGTGAGGCGCTTGCCAGAGATTTGCAAGAGACGAAGCGCAGCATCCAGGCTAGCGATATGCAGCGTCGCCTGGATAAGATCGGACTGAGCCGCGATCTCTCCAAGATTTTCAAGCCCGTGGTCGAGACGCAGAAGGAGACTGCCTCCCAGATCACCAAAAAGATCGAAGATATCCCACTCGATCTGCCCGCCCCGGTGCCTGCCCTTCCTCCTCCCCTCCCTGCCGCCGAGGGTGACGACGATCCGCTTGCCATCGAGCAAGCATTGAAAACCAACCTCGGTCCGCGAGCCACCCACTATCTTCAGCTCAGTATGACTCCCAAGGCTGACCATACCTTTGGACTGCGAGTGGAAGACGGCAGCATCATGATCGGAAGTCTGCCCGTCACCTTCGATGGAAACGATATCCTCGTCGATGGCGAGCGCTATGAGGGAACCCCCGGCCTGTGGGAGCTCATGGTCCTGAAGAATCCCAAAGATTTCGACGTGGAGGACTTGCATACCTATGGTGAAATCCTGCGAGCATCCAATGCCATGTATCAAGGCAATTCTTCGCTCTCGCAGACCCCCAAGGCCAGCAAAAGTCGAACATGGAAGGAGATCGTCTCCTACCTCTATAAGCATGATAAGTATGGGAGTGGGGTTTCGACCGTCTTCCTCCCCACGTGCTTCGACCAGTTGCTGGATCGCCTCGATCTTTGCGCTGCTGCCTACCAGGCTGGAAATAATGGGGTGCGCAACGAAATCGTGGCCATCCTCGATGCCATGAGGAAGTCTGGTCATATCAGCAGGAGTGAGTACGAGAAGCTGCATCGGAAGCTCCTCTAAATAAATTTACGATGCCTTTAGTAGTGAATCACGGATATCGTCGAAAGTATGCCGTCGGCGGAAAAGGTCTTTTCGATACGATCGCCAATCTGGCTGGACGGGTGCTTTCCTCCTCCGCCGCCAAGACGTTGGGAAGCAAGGCCGTGAGCGCCGCCTCCAATGCTGCCCTGAAAGGTGTGGAGAAAGGTGCGAGTAAGGCGGTGGACCACGTCGTCAATCGAGTGACCCGCAAAAAGAAGCCTCAAGCACCACCCACCAAGAGAACCCCACAGCAGCAGACCCGTCTCAATAATCTCATCTCGGGCGGGGGCATCGCCACCATCCACGACTTCGTCCAGCGCTATAGATAAATATATGATGACCGATATGCTCTCTATCACCGAAGGACTGACTTTCGATGAAAGTCTCCAGGAATATCAGGTTCACGAATACGAACCTCAAGCCGGGGCGCAGCTGAATAATGCCGGCGCAGAGATACGCATCAATATCGAGACTCAGGATCTCTTCCTTCATCCCTCCGAAAGCTATCTCTTGATCGAAGGCCGACTTCAGAAAAATGATGGCACTGCGTATGCCGACGCCGATCTCGTATCGCTCGTCCATAACGGTGTCATGTTTCTCTTCCGAAGCATCAGCTACCGACTTTCCGGCCAGCAGATCGAGCATCTCAACGATCCGGGTATCGCAACCACCATGCTAGGGATGCTGACGTATCCCGACGACTTTTCCAAATCGCAAGGCCTCAACCAGCTATGGTTCAAGGACTCCACGGCCGATGCTGAGGCAGATAACGTCGGATTCGCGGCACGCCACGGATATATCATCACCAAGCCAACCAATAAGGGATCCTTTTCCTTCTCCATCCCTCTCAAGCACGTCTTTGGCTTTGCCGAGGACTATGATAAGATCGTCTACGGATTCAAGCACGAGCTTTCCCTGGTGCGCGATTCGGATGCCAATGCTATCCTCCGAGCCGCTGCCGTCAACGACGTGGCCAAGATAGTCTTGAGCAAGGTCTCCTGGTTCGTCCCCCACGTCATCCCGTCCGACGAAAAGAAGCTGCGGCTCTATAAGACCATCCAGAGCAAGACCAAGATCGATTGCGGATTTCGCATGAGGCAGTGCGACTCCATAGCCATGCCCCAGACTTCGCAATTTCACTGGCGCCTAGCCGCTAAAAGCGGGCGAGAAAAACCGCGATGGATCATCGTCGCCTTTCAAACCGAAAGGGATAACGATCAGCTGCATAATGCCGCCGTCTTTGACCACTGTCGATTGCGAAATATCCACGTGACTCTCAATGCGGAGCGCTATCCCGCCGTGGACTTCAATGCCGGCTTCACCCAATGCAGGGTCGCCAGGGTCTATAAGGAGGCTACCGAATTCCGCAAGAAATTCCATAGCATGGAAAGTCTGCTCAGCAATGGTGGCATCAATCCCTCCGACTTCATCGATCTCTATCCCCTATTCGTCATCGACGTGAGCCATCAGTCCGAGCGGTTGAAAGAGTCGACGGTGGATATCCAGATCCGAGCCGAATTCGAGCGCAACGTCCCTGCCAATACTCAAGCCTTCGCCCTGGTCATTTCCGATCGAATCCTCCAATTCGAATCCGACGGCCAGAAGATGAGCGTCGTCTTCTGAGGTGGGTTAGATAAATGGACGCTTCACTTTTGCGGCAAATCGTCACCAATACGGAGCCCAAGCATGGGTTCTCCTTCATCGTCTCTGGAAACGATAGTCAGATCTTGACTCGCTTCAATCCGCCCCTCCAGCTGCGCGAGGAAAAATCTTACGAGATGGCCCTCGTGAATCTGGAGACCTACTACTCCATCCCCAATATTCATGCGGGAAATAATTCCCTCCGCTATTCTCCCGATGAAGGGGCAAGCTGGTTTCCCATCGAGCTGAGCACTGGCTCCTATGGAATCGATGATATCAATGATGAGATCCAGCGGCAACTGCGGCTCAATAAGCATAAGGCTAAGATCCTTCTCGATGCCAATCGCGCGACGCTGAGAGCGACCCTCACTCTCGCCAGAAATTATCAAGTGGATTTCGATGTGCCCAATAGCATCAGTACGGTGCTTGGATTCGAGCGTCGGACGTATGCCTATGATCGAAGCACTAATGGATACGCGGAAGGCGAGAACATCGTCAATATCATCAGTATCAATAGCATCCTGGTGAATAGCGATATCATCCACGGAAGCTACGTCAACGGCACGCAGCAGTCCACAATCTATAGCTTCTTTCCCGCCGTCGATCCCGGCATGAAGATCATCCAGACTCCCAAGAATCTTGTCTACTTACCCGTGACTCTGAGGACCATCGATCGCATGCAGACGTATCTGACCGATCAAGACGCTCGCCCGATTGATCTGCGAGGAGAAAATCTCACCATCCGCTTCCATCTGCGTGAGGTATAAATAAATGGATTATCAAGAGTATGGTTTGAACTTGACGAAAGGTCAGGCAGAGAAGATCCAGCGTGCGGCAAAGAACGGTTGCCCCGTGAGCGTCCGATTGTCGCATTCCAACCTATCCGGCGAGCATAAGATGCTCCTCACCCACCGTCAGATCCAACGCATCGCCAAGCTCTTGCAGAGCGGTAAGGGTGGTATGGTCTTGGAGATGAGTCCGAAGCAGGTGAGGCGTAACGTGCAGAAAGAAGGTGGATTCCTCCCCATGCTGGCAGGTCTCGCCTCTGCTGCACTACCCATGCTGGCCAAAACCGTGCTACCTGCTTTGGGCGTGGGAGCATTGAGCGGTTTGGGAAGCGCAGCCATCCAAAAGGCCGTGGGATCTGGATTGTACCTGAAGAAGGGTGGGAAAGTATGCTGCGTGAAACCTCATGGTCGTGGTCTGTATTTGAGTCCAGGCACTTTGCCCAATACGTACGGCGATGGATTGTACTTGAAGAGCGGACGTCAGATCTACGACGGAAGTGGGCTGATCCTTGGACCTAATAGCCCCTTCAAAAGCATTCCCATCTTGGGCATGCTCCTATAGATATAGATAAATGAGTGATGAAGTGGATGCTACGATCGAGGATTTTTTGAAAGCTGAGATCTGCAAATACGCCCGCATGCTGCGGATCTATAAGCGACTGGATAAGGCGGTTTCCATCGGACTAGGTGCGTGCTCCGTCGGCAGTCTTTTGCTGACAAGTGGCACCATGGGATCCGCTTTGACTGGTGTAGGCATCCCTGCCTCTCTCCCATTGGGTTCCCTCGCTTGCCTGAGTGCCATCTTCACACTCGTTCTCTCGCTAACCTCCAAGCGCATCACCAAGAAGGTGAAAAAGCATCGTGATACTTTACGATTGGCGAGATCTTATCAGTCCCAGGCCCCCACCCCAGTCATCTGCCTAAAGAATTACTACGATGAGAAAGATCAGTTGCGAAAACCTTCCACCACCTCTTTTAGTGAAGACCTCACTACGCATGCGCCATAGGGAGGATTCTTCCAACGCGCGCCTCGCTCGGCTACGCCTCGCTCCCCGCGCTTATTCCAAAATCCTCCGAATCAAAGTTTCAAGTGACAAAAAAAAATTTCCCAATCCAGTTATTTGGATTGAGAAATTTCGAACCCCTACCCCCAGATTTTTTTTTTTACTTCCTCACCAGATCGTACGAGAGATATTGCTGGTTAGATTTTTTGCTGACCTTGAATCCCGTGCTCCGGACGTAAGCTCCTTGCAAGGAGCCCTTCTCTTTGTTAAGCGTGGGGCAGGCCCATACCCTTGTGGTCTCTCCGTCTCGATCCTTCAGGGTGAGGATTTTGCTTTTGCCGAATTTCCCATCCACTTCTACCACCTCCAAGATTTTATAGATCAACCCGGTGGGTAAATCCTTCCATTTGAGTGCTTCCTGATTCTGATCCTGCACCTTCTCCTGGAAGGCGTCTTCGCTGATAAAGTCATCCCCATCAAAGAATCCATTCTGTACGAAAGCCATAATTCTTGTATTTACCCTATGCTCAATAGGAATGCCGTCCGTTTGCATTTGGCCGTCGGGGTTGGGATTTTATGCAGGATTTCTGCATGTGCGGCAGAATTGTCATTTTGACACTACTGAGAAAATAAAAAATAAGGGTAATTTTTTATTCTAATTTTCGGTTTTTACAGTTTTTATAAATACTGTTAATTTCAAAGTTTTAGCTACATATTTCTGCAATAAGGAATATACATGTATATAGATAATAAAGTATTTGATGGTTTACATGCTAAAATGATTGCTTTTTGAGAATGAAACTATGATCTTAAAATGATCAATGATTACCCTCCAACGACTATGATCCCATCCGTGGAAGTGTGAGGTAAAGGTAGAGGGCTCGTATCCCTGTCTGATTTGTTTCAGTTTTGTATTCTGCTCAGTTCTCCCAAAGGGATCAGATTTCAAGTACTTCTGCAAAAAATGAAACAAACGCGTGTTATAAAGAAACCATGGAAACAATACAGGAAGATTCATTTTCGTCATCTAGAAGCAATAGGATACAAAGTAGGATGCTCTAATATCAAAAGTCCAAAAGATCAAAGACAAAACCAGTCAACTAAAACGAGAACAATATGAAGAGTCTGACAATACAAAAAGAACTAAACAGAAATCAGCAACGCGAACTCAAGTCTTAACGAGAGTGAAATCTGGTTCTCCTTAAGGGCTAGCGGTTCCTGAATGTTGCTACACATTCGTTGCATTGCTAATGGTCAATGCAGTGCATATGTCAAACCCAGTAAAAGAACATCTGTACTCATCTGAAAGACATATATCCATTATTTGTAAGAAAGAAACAGACAGGGACCAATAGTGCATTTAAATGTAAAAACTCGAAAGGACAAAAATGCATATAAAACCGGTAACACGTGCGAATTCGAACTAGAACAGTACGAAGAAACAAACACGATAAAACACACACAAAAACAACTGAATGGCCAGCAACAAACGCAAGCTTAAGTCACAACGAAAGTAAACTCAGGTGCTGAAGAAGGGTAGGCATTTTTGTGTGTTGCAACACTTTCATCAGTCAATTAAGCATGAGTACATGCCTTTCATAAAATTTCTTGAGTTAAGAAAATTATCTTACAATTTGTTGGCATCTCTTATATTCCCAAGAACTTGAACGGTTCTGAATCTTAATATGACATGTATGAAGTATACTTCCTAGAATCTATAGTGTCCTTTATTTCAAGTTTCTAGAAACAGATGAGATAGAGATAAGAAGTTACCAAATCGAGGATTGTTCAGCACATCCATATAGTTAGTTAGTTAGTTATTGCTTTACTCCAAAGCAGCACGATTTCGGCTATATCCGGGAGATGAACATGAAAGTGGTGATACAATGAACATGAAATGATGCTAACGTGGAGGAAATGGGGACACAGGGCCAATCGGGTAGGAGAGTTTTGACTGCCACTGGAAAAAGGAGTGATGGGTAGGAACGGGAAATTTAGTCTCCTGCATGGGGATCCTACGGGTCCTACTCTTACCAAAACCTGCAGCAGGGTTCTTAAACGTGCGAGGAACGTGACATTTTTCCCAACACGGTGCACCACTATGGTTTGCTGTCAGGTTTTCCGCATTATCGCCTGACGACTCAGCATCTTTCGATGTCAGGGTTGCCCCGTTCAACCACCTGGGGCACACATCCCAGTCGCTTTGTGGGCAAAGCGGCCTGACCCAATGTCAGGTTTCTGAGCGCTCTTTAGTGGACTTTTACCGACAAGCTTAGCGCTGCTGCGGGCCTATTCGCCACCCGGAACCCGCACGGGTCGCACATCCATATATCATTGGGTCACTAAGGTGAGAGTTTTTGCATGTAACAATAGGAAGATTAAACTTTGATGGCCTTTTGTAAGTTGAAAAATAATTTAATAATAATCAAATATACAATTCATTGTCATATCTTTATTAATGTCTTGGTCACCTAACTTTAAAACAGAAAATACATCTTTTAGAACATAGTGTTATTCTAATATTATGATTTAGCAATTTATTTTTTCTTAGTAAAACCCTCGTTGAACATTTGCTTAGTTCATTTGAAAACATGTTAAAAACTTACAACAGCAGTTTCTAAAGACTTTTGACGTTCCAGTTGATTTGCTCCTTTTCCAACCCAAACATATATCTAATGAAATAGAACAAAGATTGAAAAAAGTGCATATTATGACAATTTATTATTGATCATGATAGTATCTATAGATCAGCTGACTTTTAAAGTTATGTCCAAAATGGTCTGTTATGATAATAGTGTAAAGACATTTATAAGTGAAAGGTCTCTCAAAAGAGGTACAAAACACTTAGTAAGTAGACATCAAATACTTAACATCTTATTCTTCAATTTCAGAAATGTTATGTGTTTTTATTAAGACAATACCTCGTCAAATGTATCAAGAAGCATAACATCATCCTCTAATAAATCCTGTAAAACACATAGAAAATATTTCTTTATTGGTCAATTCAACAAGCAATTTGTCTCCAACTATTAATTACTTTTTAATAATACAACTCAAACAGAAAACGAACAGAGATATGAATGTGTAATTTCTTCCAATATCTAGTAATTCATGTAGCGCTTTGTACTAAAATATACAGAAATATACTTTTGTTGCTAAATCTTTACTAGACAAACTGAAGAATGTATCTAAAAAGCCGCAGTTTAGTAATAGGATTTATATACGAAAATAAGATCATCTGTTGCAAGTACAATAGAAATTAAGACCCATGGAATACACTGAAGACAAGCGGACGTGTTAAAGTTTGGTTGCCCCGAACAATGAGCATGTTCTGCTTCTAATACAACTATCATCAAATCGAGTAAAGGAACTCAATGCGATAGACAAACTGGCAAAATATTTTGATGGAACTTTCATATTTGTATTCATGGTCATTGTGTTTCAAATTAAAGACAACAATTACAGAACAGTTTTTTTTTGCGCCAGGCGAGACGCTGTATCATACCTCATAATCTCTTGAATCAATCGTCAATATAAGTCATACATGTGTGAAAAGTTAGCCCAACTAGGTGGAGGGACAGAATGATGGTGTACAAGAAGGGAATTGTGAAGGTTAAAAATTCCGTTCCACATTTAGAACGGTTTCGACAATAAATGACATCATATTTACATTGTGATTTTTTTAAATTGCCGTTTCTTTAATGTTGGCTGTGGTGCGTACACTTATTCCACATCTCTTTATCGTTTATAGATACTGTATATTGAAATTAATAACATTATCAATTATATAAAAAGCTTACTTGTTGAGTAAAATTAGCAATTTCTGTAACTTTAAACATTCCGGTAGTGTTGGAGCAAGCAAACAATCTCACAAAGTCTTGGTCTCCAAAATCGTCATCCTGTTAAAGTAAAAACATGATTCATTGTCGTTTAGTAAAGCATATTTGATTTTCAAACAAAAGGATTATTTTTTTCACAAAATAACAGCAACTACAGCTGAAAAAACAATGTTTGATATTCTCTGAATTTAAGATTAATCAAAGCAGGCTGAAATTTTTGTTTTGCATAAATCGAATTAGTACAATAAATAACCGTATGATTAACACCGATTCTTTGTTATGACCTTTTAATTGTTCCTTGCCGCTACGCACAGCGCAAAGACATAGAAATTCCGGGCGTGTGTCTGTCCGTGACAATGTTTTTTTAACAAAATTCACAGCAACTATCAATCGTTTGCTTCTGATCTTTGAAATGTAGCTAGGGGTCCAATAGGATGGGATGCCTAAAATACAAGTCTGTCGCTTATTCACTTCCTTTTTTACGATCCGACTGAGATTTTTTTTCCACTCAACGGCAAGCGAAGGACATAGCATTTGTTCTTGTTTACCTTAGGTCTAGTACCCATAGCATATGGTACTTTGCCTCCCAAAGCTTTCCAGAATTCATTGGTTTCTTTATCCTCATTAAAACATGTGATAGTCCTGAAATAGTGAATGTTTGCTTTCTATTCCCATCTTAACCATAAACAAAACCAGTTTTTATGTGCAAACGATATGAAAATCTATAATCTATTATTTAACAGCCCCCAACACGAATTCGTGAAACACAAAAAACATTTAAGCAGGGTATATTGGCATACTGGAGTAGTAGCCTCGTGTTATTTTTTGATAAATAAATGTTCCTTTTTAAGTATTGTGACTTTCTTATTTAAAAAAAATGTTTACTCCTTATTTAACCTTTAGTCACAACAAATTTCTTATGTACAAAAAGAGTCAAATAATCAAATACAACAGTTTAAAATGCATCTGGTGGACTTTTTTATGAAAGACTCAACGGATCCAAATTCCAACTGAAATTTTCTAGCGCTAACCTTTAACTTAAAAATCATTTTTTTAAACACATGTGCAGGGTACTTACTTTTTAGGTTGAAGATACAATGCCAACTGTCGGGCTGCTTCAATTTCTGCATCTACCGCCATCTAATAAAGCATGAAAGAATGTTTGAAAAATGTTATTTAGTAAGTTTTTACTCAACTCCAAAGCTGCACGATTTCGGCCATATCAGATAGATCAAGGTTCATCAGGCCCCAGTTTAATAACGCATCTCAAATTTGAGATATCCTCAAATCTGTCCTCAACAAATATTGACCAATGAAATTGCAAGAAATCTCATTTGAGATGTTTTATGAAACTGGGGACAGGACAGTTTGATTTTTCTAAAAAGAAAAAACTTAGTATATGTACAGCTCAAACGGCATATTATCAGGTCAAATAACCTATAGTAGGACCTAGATATGGGCGCACCTTATTATATCCACACATTAATTTTGTTGAAGATAGCACAGTTTTGTCGGAACAGTTCTTTTTTGCATTTAAATTACAAAAGACAAAATATCCCTATCGTTGGTGAACACTTTTGGTTAAATCATAATAAAAAGGCCCATGATTTTGAGGCCACGTGCAGGGATGTTATAGTATATAAACATAAAATCGGCTATGCTCAAAAACGGGAAAAAGCAGAACTTAAAAATAATGGACTTCATCCTAAAAAATATAAAAAAAAATAGATAAGACATTCATATATTTAGGTCCTGCTACGGTTTATTTTTGAAATTTTTACGCAGTCTTTGCTGTACACATACCGAACAAGCGATCTAAATTGAAGCCGTTTTGAGTTACATGTATATGTTACAGGGCAAATTGGAATCCAGGGCGATCCGGAATCCACCTAAGGCAAATTGGAATTCCAATTTCTCCTAGGACAAATTGGAATTCTGATTTGCCCTGGATTTAATGCAGTGTAAATCGGAATTCCAATTTCTCCTAGGACAAATTGAGATATCCAGATTTGCCCTAGGAGGATTCCGGATCCCCCTGACTGAACATTGAAAAGTTATATATTACAATAAATAAAATTGATTGAATATTAAAAATTACAAAAATTCTAGAGTGATTCCAGATCCTACTAGATTTCAGTGGGATCCGGAATCCTCCTAGGGCAAATCAAGATATCCCAATTTGTCCTAGGACAAATTGGAATTCCGATTTACACTGGATTTAATCCAGGGCAAATCAGAATTCCAATTTGTCCTAGGAGAAACCGGAATTCTAATTTGCCCTAGGAGGATTCCGGATCGCCCTGGATTCCAATTTGCCCTGTAACATATACATGAACCTTTACATAAAAGGGGCGATGATAAAATGAATATGAAATAATGATGAAGAATTTGAGGAAATGGTGTCATAAGGCTTATCGTGGAACAGACTTTAAATTGCCATCAGAAAAATGGTGGGATGGGTAGGATCGGACAATTAGCGTCTTTCATAGGAATTCTATGCGTCCTACTCTAATTAAGACATCCATTCTGACAGGCTGTCCCATCCAGCTACTAGGGGCACACATTCCAGTCGCTTTGTGGACATAATGGCTTGACCTAAATAAAATGTCTGGTTTCTTTGGGATCTTTAGTGGACCTTTATTCGACAAGCTTAGCGCTGCTACAAGATCAGTCGCCACCTGGAACCCACACATGTTGAAAAATGAAACTCACAAAAATTGACTTCGATAAACAACAAACATCTACCAAGTAAACATTGGTTAGGTCAATAAAAATCAAACAGAGACAATTTTGGGGTGGATCCTTTGAAGATGTGTAAGATTTCTTTTTTAGCTCACCTGGACCATAGGTCCATGTGAGCTATTACCATCACTTGGCGTCCGTCGTCGTCGTCGTCGTCGTCTGTCGTCGTCTGTCGTCGTCGTCGTCGTCTGTTAACAATTTTTCAAAAATCTTCTCCTCTGAAACTACCAAACAGAATTTAATGAAACTTGGTATGAATGATCCTTAGGGTGTCCTGCACCAAATTTGTGTTTTGATTTTTGATCCGTTAAAAAACATGGCTGCCGTTACTAAAAATAGACTAGGGGGGGTCAGACTAATGTTTTTGGCTTATAAATCAAAAAGTATAAGAGATAGAGGAAATCTGAGGCACGCTACTGAATCAGCATCAAAAGCTCTACAAAGGTCTCCATTTGGTCAAAGTTGTCAGATGACCCCTTATAGGGGTTACGGCCCCTTGAAGGTGAAAAATAGCATTTTTTCATGTTTTTGGCCTACAGAATGAAAACTATTGCAGATAGAGATTAGCTGTTGCTTGCTTATATGTTCAGCTCATTTAACTCTACAAAAGTCTCTATAGAGTCGAAGTTGTCAGATGACCCCTTATAGGGGTTACGGCCCCTTAGAGGTGAAAAATACCCATTTTTCATGTTTTTGGCCTATAGAATGAAAACTATTGCAGATAGAGATTAGCTGTTGCTTGCTTAAATGTTCAGCTCATTTAGCTTTACAAAATTCTCCATAGGATCGAAGTTGTCAGATGACCCCTTATAGGGATTATGGCCCCTGAAAAATAACGATTTTTCATGTTTTTGTCCTACAAAATGAAAACTATTGCAGATAGAGATTAGCTGTTGCTTGCTTAAATGTTCAGCTCATTTAGCTCTACGAAAGTCTCCATAGGGTCGAAGTTGTCAGGTGACCCCTTAAAGGGGTTATGGCCTCTGAAAAAAGGGATTTTTCATGTTTTTGGCCTACAGAATGAAAACTATTGCAGATAGAGATTAGCTGTTGCTTGCTTAAATGTTCAGCTCATTTAGCTCTACAAAATTCTCCATAGGGTCGAAGTTGTCAGATGACCCCTTATAGGGGTTACGGCCCCTGAAAAATAGCGATTTTTCATGTTTTTGGCCTACAGAATGAAAACTATTGCAGATAGAGATTAGCTGTTGCTTGCTTAAATGTTCAGCTCATTTAGCTCTACAAAAGTCTACATAGGGTCGAAGTTGTCAGATGACTCCTTATAGGGGTTATGGCCCCTTATAGGTGAAAAATGGTGTTTTTGGCCTATAGAATGAAAACTATTGCAGGTAGAGAAAAGCTGTTGCTTGCTTAAATGTTCAGCTCATTTAGCTCTATAAAAGTATAGGGTCAACATCAAGACCAGGTGAGCGATTCAGGCTCATGGGAGCCTCTTGTTTAATTAAACTTAAGTTGATCATCATAGTTATAATTTAGTTCTATTGGTTTCGTTGTGCTATGCTCTTCATAATCATATAGTTTTTGGCTTTTAAATATTTTTGGTAGAGCGCCTCTGATGAGTCTTGAATATTAACTGTCAATTTATAAAATGTTTGTATTTGGAAACGTTTCTCTTCTTTGATATCCAACCGTGTACAGCCATGAACATTTTGGATTACATTAAGGTGTAAACAAAAAAAAAATGCAGAAAGGTTATATAATAAGCAATGATTTTCAAGGTATGTCAGGGAATCTTACTTTTCCAACCCACATATACACCGTACACTCAGAAAGTACAAGGAAGACGTCATAAGAATTCAAGGATTTTGCACCGAACTCAACCTGCAATATACAGAAAACAATAATAATTTTGTATGTCTGGATGCTATACAACAGGTGCAATAACTAAGTAGATATATTGGTTTAATTGAATTACACCTGTTGTCTTATATTTGTTTTTTGTCGATAGTAAATAACATAGAAACTATTAAAGTAAGCTAAAACCAGGAATAAAATTAAATCACAGAATCAGTGCAAAGTGTACATACACACACACAAAAAAAGCGTCAGACACACAAACTCATAGTAATTCTTAATTATTTTAATTAAGTTCAATAATGAGTACCTAGTATTGCTTCTACAAAAATCTTTTCTTAAAATGCTTCATACCAATGAACATGTCTTACTTCAATTGTCTTGGTGTTTTCTAAACAGGTTCCTCTAATGTGAAACATTCTGTTAGTGTCTACTGTATCATTTTTCTACAAGAAGAAAATTCTACAATGCATATTTTGTTATGAATTTTCTTGAAGAGTTTTTCAGATTTATATTCAGATTCAACAGTTACCAAAAGCGATAAAGATTGTCATAATAAGTTTTCTTCCTGTCACAATGTAGTTTAGTTTAGACATATTTTATTTGAAACGATTTCAAAAGGGAATTGGACACAAGTACAAAGTAGGGACACGTTAATAATCTGGAAAAGATCATAAATATTCATGTTTATAAATTGTCAAATCAAATGTGAGGTCAGAAAGTCACCAGGCAATTTTCCATTGCCCGGTATAGAATGTGAGAATGGTCAAAAATATAAAATATAAAATAGAGTTGAAAATTGTATTATACTAGTATTAGGTGATAAAATCAGATATATATTTGAAGGTATATGTACAAACTACTAAAGACTTTAGCAAAAATTGTTTAAATTCAAATAAATACATCGATTAAATATAATATACCAAAGTTACAATCAATTTTCCATTCAGTAACTTCATTAGGGAGCCTGGTTCCTTCCCCTGGTCCACTCGCACCTAAAATACCATATTTACTATGTTCATAACGTGTCTCAAGCGTTGGCGTTTTACGCCCTTGCAATATATGTTATATACTAAGGCGACGACATGAAAAGGATCATGAATATTAATGATGATGAAAAAAAATTGTGGTAAGGTGGGATATATTACCCTGAAGAGTATGTCTCTCTCTCTCGCATACGCGTTAAAATCAATTAAAGGGAGACAAAACAATACATTCAACTATTTTCTTCCAGTAATTGAAATGCGGGTAGATTTTTATTGTAATTTTGTTGTTCCTCTGCACGAGTTGTTATTGATATACTCCATGCCACATGTTGAGGACATGTTTGACTGTGATTAATATAGAAATGCAAAATATCGAATAAACTTTATTATAATCATGTACAAAAAAGTAAAATTTTAACTAACACATGTAATATAACAGAATATTCAAATGGGATCTACAAGTAATGTCTGATAGAACAATTGAACTATCAATTAAAAAGTACAATAACTATTTTTCTTTTCTACAAAATAACTTAAAGGGTCTGATTTTTTAAAGAAAGGTAGAGTGTTAATGTTTTTAAAAACTTAAAAAAAAATCATCTTTGCAGATATTGAATATATCAGTTTAGTTAAGTAAAACATTTGTTGTTTATGTCATGTATGTAAACGAAATTAATTGGTGATGAAAAATAGCAATAAGAGTATAAATTAACCTGATGCACATCCTTTCCTTTTTGACCTTCACATAACCTTTTGGCATAAATTGCTGATGCAGTTCTGTCATCAAGCGTACTACTCGCTCCCTTTAAAACAGACATTTCTTAAGAAAGCTAATAGATAACCATCCAATGGAAGACAATTAGATGTGGAATAAGTGTACGTGACAAAGCCAACATTAACAAGAGGCAATAAGACCACAATGAAAAACCGCCAGCAGCCTTCAACGTGCTGCTCACTATATTGCACACTGGTTTTGCGATAACATATAATAACATAATACAATGACACCGTAAAAATTCAAAAAAGTGCTCGACAAGATGTAACAAACGTATGATAATACGCTGCAGTATCAAAGACATAAACTTTTACGTGCAATGTATTATTCTTGGAGATCACCACTAAGTCTTAGCAAGTTTCACATTTCTAGTACAATGTTGGAATTATTATCTTACACTTTCTTTGAAAACATTAACTTAAAAATAAGAAATGCCTTATAGTAAAAATGTTTAAAAGACAACATGTTTTAAAATAATGATATGTTCAACAAATGTATTGCATCAGCCTGTTAAGTACAGTGTTTGAATGGGGTAGTACCGGGTCGTTAGACCATAAAACGGAAACTTGATTGAAAAACCATATAGCCGTGCACCCTCCGAGAGATATGTGAAATGCTTCTCCCGTTTTTTTGCTGTAGATTTTGAGAAGTGTGACTTGGAGAAAAATCGCATGCTATATATATCACTCGACCTTACTTATTCCTCGTTTTTACAATGTCAGTAAAAACTCGTTTCCCTGATAAGTTCTCATTTTATCACTCTATTTACGTTCATCTTCCTTGTATAGCCGAATCCACTCTGCTCAAAACTTAAGCAGTAACTTACTCACTAACTTATAACTCAATCTTAACTAACCTGCCAATAAAATCCATACGTTATATGTTTGTCTTCTGATTTACAACTGATGATGAACACATAACATGAAGTAGATGACAAAACAATATACTCATCCAATTTCTGAGGTTTAGCGTCACCATTAACTATTTTCCAAATCTATAATAAATTGTGTTTGATCAATCAAGAATATGTCTAACGGACAAAATGCCCCTTATTGCAACATTTTGGGACGAATGGGCGAACGAACAAGCGGACACGAACACTATATGCCCCCTACTTTCGTTAGTTAGTTAGTTAGTTATTGCTTTACTCCCAATCAGCACGATTTCGGCTATATCCGGGAGATGAACATGAAAGTGGTGATACAATGAACATGAAATGATGATGAAGTGGAGAAAATGGGGACACAAGGCCAATCGGGTAGGAGAGTTTTGACTGCCACTGGAAAAAGGAGTGATGGGTAGGGACGGGAAATTTAGCCTCCTGCATGGGGATCCTACGGGTCCTACTCTTACCGAGACCTGCAGCAGGGTTCTTTAACGTGCGAGGAACGTGACATTTTTCCCAACACGGTGCACCACTATGGATTGCGGTCAGGTTTTCCGCATTACGGCCTGACGACCCCGCATCTCTCGATGTCAGGGCTGCCCCATTCAACCACCTGGGGCACACATCCCAGTCGCTCTGTGGGCAAAGCGGCCTGACCCGATGTCAAGTTTCTTAGCGCTCTTTAGTGGACTTTTACCGACAAGCTTAGCGCTGCTGTGGGCCTATTCGCCACCCGGAACCCGCACGGGTTCCCCTACTTTCGTGAATGGGGCATAAAAACCATAATTATTAATTTTGCTCCTTTTAAGAAGCAGTGGGGTACTAATGGGGATTCGAACTTGTGAAGTCACAAAGGATAACAGCACGAAGAAACATTCAACATAAAAACACATACAATTAATTCAAATTTTCGAAACAAAACAAAACCCTTAGACTATTATAAATTATGCATGTATTATATAGGTTGAGTTTATCATAAAACTGCATTTCAAAAGCTAGTACGTGCAACTTTCAAGACTACAATGAGAATTTAAGCCAGATCTACACGTAATGTTAACAATCTGGAACATTTGGTAATCAGACCAATTGTAGTACATGTGTGTTTACTAGTCTCAATTCTAAAGTAAATTTATATATAAACTGCTTGTATGTACTTTTTGAATTATTTCTCAGTCACATACATGTATACTCATTCCATTTCCTTGGGATTTGCACATATATCTTGTTCTATACTATCAAGGTTACTGTCACTCTTAAAAAATATTTTTTCTTTCTTCCTTAGAGTTTATAACTTTGTCTTATTGCAGTGGGTTCCAGACTTAATTACCTTAATTTCTTCAGCCTCCAAACCTGTCGGCTCTTCTTCTTTTGATTGTTGTCTTTCGTGTAACTTACAGTAATCTATTGGTCCATTGTGTTTGATTTCTGTGAAAATTCAAATTATAACTTGGTTCTTTCAATAAGCAATAAGTGATTTCCAAATCACACGTAACCATAATTTATTGACATGACTACCTGATTATGTCTCCCCCACTTTTGTGGGGAGACATATTGTTTTTGTCGTGTCTGTCCGTCCGTCCGTCTGTCCGTCCGTCCGTCCGTCTGTCCGTCACAAAGTTTGTCAGTGCAACTTCTCTGAAACTACTGAACCGAATTCAACGAAACTTGGTATATAGGAAGAACATCATATGTAGTTGTGCATATTACCAGGAAATTTTGATCCTCAAATTTTTGTGGGAGTTATGGCCCTTTGAACTTAGAAATTTGCTGAAAATCCTCATTTATCATCTTGTCAGCGCAACTCCTCTGAAACTACTGAACCGAATTCAACGAAACTTGGTATATAGGAAGGACACCATATGTAGTTGTGCATGTTACCAGGAAATTTTGATCCTTAAATTTTTGTGGAAGTTATGGCCCTTTGAACTTAGAAATTTGCTGAAAATCCTCATTTATCGTCTTGTCAGCGCAACTCCTCTGAAACTACAGAACTGAATTCAACGAAACTTGGTATATAGGAAGGACATCATATGTAGTTGTGCAAATTACCAGGAAATTTTGATCCTCAAATTTTTGTGGGAGTTATGGCCCTTTGAACTTAGAAATTTGCTGAAATCCTCATTTATCATCTTGTCAGCGCAACTCCTCTGAAACTACTGAACAGAATTCAATGAAACTTGGTATATAGGAAGGACACCATATGTAGTTGTGCATATTACCATGAAAATTTGATCATCAAATTTTTTTGGGAGTAAGGGCCTTTTGAACTTGGAACTTTTTGGGGAAACGGGGGGAGACATCGTTTATGTAGGCAAAAACAAACTTTAATTTTTGTCTGTTTTCGGCTTCGAAATTGTGAAATGGATAATCCTGTTGAGTAATTTTATTTAACCATACTATTCAGTACTTCTAGTTGTTTACTTTCATTTTACCATATTGTCTAAAAAACACTTGGCAATATTTGATGAATCTTGTAGGAAATTATTTCATGTATCTATAATTCAATTACTAATATTCAAAAGTCTAACCTGCAATTGAACCAACATTGTGAACAACCCCTAGGCCTTTTTGATCATTTTCATCGACCCATGAGAGGAAAAACTGTTTAAATACTGGAGTTTCTCCTCCATCGACTAGGCGTGTCACTGATGTCCAGTTCGGATATCCCTTCATTTCTAGAAAATCCTAAAAGGACGAGAGCAAAATAGTACATATAGGTCTACCGCTTCCATACAAAAAGTATCTATCGGTTCTTCATGTTTATAGCTGATAAGTTCT
Organism: Arcuatula senhousia; assembly: GCA_963971305.1. Taxonomy (NCBI): domain Eukaryota; kingdom Metazoa; phylum Mollusca; class Bivalvia; order Mytilida; family Mytilidae; genus Arcuatula; species Arcuatula senhousia. The sequence goes on from OZ020307.1 coordinate 25,073,667, forward strand.
ACCGCTTTCATTCAAGAAACATTTTTAGGCTCTTCGTGTTTACAGCTTAAAGGCATAATTGCAAAAAAACAATAATTAACCAAAAATTCAATGAGCAGTTTTACTTAATTTGTTGGTAAAAAAAGTTTTTTTTTACTCTATTTATTTACCGTTGCCAATGTCCAAGCCGACCTTTTCTCTTCAGCTGTACATTTTCGTCCTATCCAGACGTATATGCCGCTTTGTCCTGAATCCAATATAAAACAATCCTAAACAAAAACATATTTAATTTTACTGGGGTCTGTGTGTCTTCTTCCATATCAAATAACAATAAAAATGCATGCTTACTCTCAAATCTCGAAACTTGTTTTAAATATTAATAATATTACATCAAGGCAAACTGTTACGAGAAAACTAGTTACTTTTATTCTTTACATAAAATCTAAAAAATACCAAAACAATATCAAATAAAACTACACCAAATCTTTTACCGTGGTTGAAACTTTGTCTTTTTTACTTCGAGATTTTAATGTCCTCTTCTTTGATTCTCTTTTTTCAATATTTTGAAATCTGGATTCAAAGTTTCCGTTGTAGCATAGTCTTTATAGAGTAGCTGCTAAATGACTTACATTAGAGTCTAAATCACTTTGTTGGAACGGTTTCTTTGATTTTTCTTCAATCTGAATTTTACCAGATTCGTCTGATACTCTAAAAATGACAGAAGTTTCATGTACAAGCAAAATAACACAAATTCTTAAACAAAAAATAGTTTGAAATAGAATGGGAATGGTAAAAGAAGTAAGGTTTATGATTCTATGCAGCCAAGGCCTTAAGATATGAAATACAATTTATTCGCTCTTTAGTTTTGTGTTACAACTTTGTCAAAAGACACAATACCATTTAAAATAGGGACAACGATTGCATCATATACCTGTAGAGTTTTATCTCTGATATCATTCTTTTCTCGAACTCAGTATCATCTTCCTCTCTTGACGATTCTGCTATTTCGTCTTTAGAACCGAGATCTGCAAAGAATTGAATGTCGCTGTTCCATCTTTGATCTACAAACAAAAAGTTGAATTAGGCCTAAGGTCTTCTAAAATATAAGCAAAAATATAACGTGTTGTTTAAAATGTAAAAAGGAACAGAAAAAAACCCCGGAAACCATGAGAAACAAATTAGGGACTAAAGAGAGATAATCCCCGACTACAAATGAATTCTCCATATCAGAAGAATTGGGATAATCTAAAAAAACCTCTTTATATTTCACTTTACGATTAGTTTACCTATGATCCGGATTTCCGCTTTGCCACCTCTCTCTTCATCTCGTATTGTTTTCGCAACTTGATGACCCTTCAATTAGAAAACCACGATTGCTTTACAATACAAAACTTTGTACAAGCATAGAAAGTCTCTTGTTGTCGTTCAAAAGTATGAAAAAAAAAATTTGCCGGTTTTTAATTAATTTATTTTCAAAAACAATTTGGGTAATGCCCGAACGCTAAAAAAAACCTCGATCGGGTTGAATTAATATCTCAATGATTTAAACTGTATCTAGGGCTAGCCTATGTTGTCCTTTGTTTTAGAATTCGTTTCAATTTTTTAGTCATGCTTTATTATGATGCAACTCAATAGACAATTGTTTTTTTCTGCTTTGATTCTCTATACCTTCATACGTTCAAATGTACTGCTCTGAGGACCGTTCCATAAGTGGAGTGTATACCCACAATCTAACAGAAACACATCACCTTTGTTTAGGGACTTGCAGCAACATTCAACCTGAAATAAACACCCTCATATCTTATTTTACAAATGCAGAGTAAAGGCAATTAAAATTCAGGGAAATGCTTGAACAATATTTCATATTTACATGTACTATCAAAAAGTAAATAAAACCTGTCTGACGACTCTGAGATTGTAGGTCAAAACTGAAAAATGGGATAGCAACTTTAAGTGTCGAGATAGCAAATTCAAGGGTGTAGACTCGACCCTTGAATAACATATGGTGAACCGTGAAAAGTTGTGCGAAGTGACAAGTAAAAAAGAAGACTACATTCTAGAATTGAAGATATTTCCCAGTAAAAAATGACATTATGAAAATAATTACCTGACGGACTCGAACGTTTTTCTTCCCTTTTATTTGAAAAAGACGTTTAACGAATTTTCCCTTTTCCACTTTTCTAAATCCTGACTCAATGCCTCCCGTCAGATATCTAAAGTGTAAGTTAGTTTAATTTAGTAAGTTGGCAATTACTTAATACAATACGAATCAAATGTTTACATAAAATTTATTTACAAGAAACAGAAACAAAAATAAAAAGGGCTGGCATGTTAATGTGCCCAAGGGACACGGACGCGCCCCCGCTTGGTCCACAAACAGGAAGGTCGAATAGGTCTAATTCGCAAAGGACGAACAATTTGTCATATTAAAACATCCTATCAAGTTTCAAATCATGCTCATGTACGGTTACTAGGAAAAGCTTGTGGGGAATTTTCACGTAAATTTTCATATCGGCCTCGGTCCAAGAAGACCGACAAGCTTAGGACGTGTAGTTTCTCACACACGTACGTACAGATGTGAGAACTTCTCCAGGAGAGAAGGACCAAATAAAGTCTATAGTAAATCAAATCTTTTTTTGTTTTCTTTGTCATTTGCACCTTTTTTTATCTTTTATTTAAACCTAACAGCAGATAGTTGGAAGTGACGAATCTCAACCAATTTCATTTTCGTGATAGCTTGAACTTAGAATTAATATTATAACAAATGTAAACAAACCTTATTCCTTTTGAAAAGTAAGACAGGAACAGTTTTGACTCATGATCCTGAACCTAAAGGAAAAATAGAACTTCGACATATAAAATACAAAATAAATAAAAATGTACTAGTATCATTTCTTACTCAAAATAACAGTATCAATTCTAAAAGTCGAATTTAATCATTCATAACACATTCATGACTTTATACTCTGTCTGACGGAAATATTAAAAGTTTTTTTTGTTTAAATCTTTATACTCAAAATGTCTAGGTACCTCTCGATGCTGGACTGGAGCTCCACCCAAATAGTCATCTAGCTCTACTGTTTTATAAGCAGCAACACCTTTTTCATCCTAAAAACAAGGTTTTGAAAATACATATATGATCTGCACCAAGTGCCATTGCAATTCTCACTGTCGTTTAATACTTAGTTTACTGTTACCATCCGTTTTGAACAGTTTTATTCAAGAGTTTATATGGCTTAGCTTGATAATGGCATTGGTGTGAAGACAAAGTATTTCTTTTGGTATTTAAACAATACAAAAGGTCTGCTAAAAATATGATCAACTCTATTATATATTTTAAATTTATTAAATATAATATATTTTTGAGTGTTTTCTTGTATTTTATTGTGGAGTTTTGTATTTTCGTGAAAAAAGGAAGTGCCAGTTAACAAGTGTACTATTAGTGTTTTTCATGTAAATACAGTGGAAGTGTTACCGTTAAGATGAACATCATGCAATGTAAATACCTGTGATGTCTCTTTTCCCAGCCAAAAGTGGACATTCCATTCAAATGCATTACTGTTTACATTTTTCTTTGTCTGAAACATGTTAAAATCAGCTTATTTTTAACAAGGTAAAAGAGCTAAAATAACCAAAACCAATGCAATATAACCTTGATGAACAATGATAAGGCAAAATGCTAAAATATATCATATTGAAAAAAGCAATGCCCGGAGGTGAAACATTTTTGCAAACCCAACTTAAAATCAATTGAAACGTAGGTTCATATCGAACCCCCACAACGCTAGTCGGAATAAAAAAAAAAACTTTATCAATAGAATTAAAAAGCACACAGATACATGGAATACAATTAAGCATATACAATTTTTCAATAAATCTAAAATAGACTTCATGTATTTAAAGGGGGTCTGCAAAAGCGCTCATACCAGAAGTCGTGGATAATAACAAAACGTCTGGAAAAAAATGAAAAATTATGGAAACATAAAATAAAACTTATTTACCATATATCTCAGAGTTCTTGAGACTTATGTGACATATTTCTAGCAGCCTGCTAATTGAATTAATATACTTTGAATAAAGCTTTGTCTTTTTTGTGTTTTTCGAAAGTACATTTATATCCTTATATTATGCCGTTATAAATTTGTGTTGCTCCTACATGTATGTTGTTGTTCTGTTATTTTATGAAAGATCATTTGCACGTTGAAATGATATATCGTAATTTGGATCTCCAAGTGAAATACTATGTTTTAATCTTTACATATACATGTAGTCAACGATGAGCCTGCATCCCCTAGGAACTACATACATGTATTTTTAAACATCTTAGGTCACTACCGTTTTGCTTTGATAACACGTACATGACGTACGTTGTATTGTCATCGGCATCTTCTTGTTTAGTCTTAGTCTTTTTGACCTCCAAATTCCGATCTCATTTGGAACTTTTTTACGTTTTTATATCCGTTTTGATATTTGTATTTAACTGTAGCTTTTATTTAATTCAGCTTGATGCATACACCTTTAGTAGAAGAATATTACATTAAAACAAATCAATGTGACAAGAGATGTTTCAAATCCAATAAAACCTACTGTTGCATGTGCATTACAATTAAAAATACTGATGTTTTCTAGTTAGATTAAATTAAATCCATAATTTACTATCAATAGGATACTAGTAACAGGTGGTATACGTAAATGATATACAATGATAAAAAGTTATGTCAATTTTATTGCGCTTAACATATTTACTGTTTTGTTTATTTGTATAGAAATAAAAATAAAGGAAAACATATTAACAGAACCAAATCCTTTGATCCCGAATCGCTCGCCTGATATCTTTAGAGCTTCCGGTGTTATTGCATGTGTCTTTATTTAAATATAACATTAAACAATCTTGTTAGGATAAAAGCATCGACTTGGTAGAGGACGCACCATGCAAAACCAAGTGTACAAAGTTTCATAGTAATCCATTCTCTAGTTTCATAGAAGACCAATAAAGAAAATGTAACCATTCGATAGTCGGACGACGTCCGCACAGTAGTGACAAAAAAGTTAATATATATAACCATTCAGTTTACGTGAGCTTTCAAAAATTGAATTATCCATGCTTGCAACTGAACTTCAGAAAATCTTCAGAATTGAATAGGCACGAAAACTGTCAGTAGGAATGTTTCATTCGGGGTAAATAAGTGTTTATAACAGTAAAAAAATTGAATTGGAATGTTCTAATTCAAAAGCTTGTTTAAAAGTGTTTATAACAGGTAAATTAGTGAAAAGAGTAAAATATAATTATGCGGTGACTAATTGTTTAAAACAATAAGTTAGTGAAAAGATCTGTGTTGAGTAAAAATTCAGCAGTAAATATGTAAACAGCCAATCTGCCAGAAAAAACATGCAAAATCCTAAGTTTAGTTCCAAACCAATACTTTCATATCAAATTAATGGTTCAACTAAAATACCTTCATGAGTTAGTGAGTGAGTGGGTTAATTGGTTTGTCACGACATATTACGCTATATAGGTTATTTAAAGGCAATGAACATGAGGTGGGGTAGGGAAACAACGGAACAGTAAATTTTGAAGACCATGCACAAGAAAAGGGGAGAGGTAGGTAGGGGCCGAAAATTTAGCCTATGTGCTGCACTATTTGGCGGTCAACAAAGGGGTCTTTTACGTGCATGAAGCGTGGCACACCCCACACACGTTGGTCCACTATGGTCAGCGGTCGTTTCCGTATGACAATTGAGACCTGACAACCCCTGCAGACGAGGGCCGATCTTTTCATCCACCTAGGGTACACACTTGGTCGTTCTGTGAGCTGAGCACTAACACGACGTCAGATTCCCAAGACCCTTAATCGCCTCTTGCGACAACCTAGGCTCTGATGTGGGACTATTCGCCACCTGGGACCCGCACAGGACAAAAGAAGACCTTCTTAAAAGAATTATTTTGGCAAAATATTTTTTTGGAGATTTTAGATTGCCGACTACAGGGCTCGTCAGTATTGATGGGTTTCATTACAAAATCAGCTTGACTAATAACATAAATTCAGGTGTTTAAAAAAGTTTCCTTTGTCTCATTTATCTAAGAAATTATTAAAAATTGAACAGGAAGTCCTAAAAGCGTAATACCAAAATAGATAGAACTTTTGAGAATTCATATTTTCATTGGCCACCACATCCTTAGAGTGTGTCATTAGCAATTTTCCAAATAAATAAACACTATCAAAATACTTGATATTTAACATTGTTTAATGTCCAAAGCAGGCTCTTTAAATCAAATTCACTCCCATATACTTTAAAAAAGGGCTTTAAGGTCAAACTTATTAAGATTTAAGCTCAGCTCACGCATGCTTTATGACATCGCTACAAGTCAGTTAAGAGGGTTGGTCTCAATTTTTTAATTTTTTTGCTTTTTTAGTAATTTTAAGTTTCATTAATTTCTATTCGGTAGTGTTTGATACGAAAGAGCGGTAGTGTCATTGGTTCTTTCACATCTCGACTGGAACGACAAGTATCATACACAATGTAGTTCAAAGTTGGCATTTCTCACTTCCAAGTTGACGTTTCTTAGTTCCAAGTTGGCATTTCTCAGTTCAAACTTGGAACCAAGAAATGTCAACTTTGAAGTGACAAATGTCAACTTGGAAGTGCGAAATGTCAACTTGGAACCGATAATTGTCAACTTCTTGGAACTATGGTATTTGTAGTTTCAATCGAGAAATATGAAAGAACTAATGCCACTACCGGTCTTTCGTAGTTATATAGAAGACAAGATTTTTTAATAATTGTTCTTAGACCTTGAGACGACGGGTGCTAAGTGATAATATATTAGCTTAACTGGGTCCGTTTGAGCCTATAAAAAGGGATCGAGAATGATGCAAAAATACAAAATCAGGAAATAAATATACAGGACATTGCTTGACTCTAAAAGAAGAGGCAGGATAGTGTTTTGGTAAAAAAAAATAATAAAAGAAAAATTAATTGCTTTAGAGCGCAAAAAAACAAAACAGAACTAGAATACTGACAAAGTCAGAAAGGGCCCCGCGGCAAAATATCTAAGTGTTTTCAAAATCATACGAACTTTAATTATAACCACTAAGGCATGTTCCATGGAATGCATCTGAAACTTCAGAGCTGTATTGTTAATAGCCTTTGAGTTTTATTGTTCAAAAATTCCTATTCTCAAAATCTATGATTTTCGATAAAAAAATAAAGTTTTTTCCATAAACATTTAACAGATTTGCATGAAATTTTAATATGCAAATCAGGACATGCTACTTATCAGCTGTACAAAGTTTCAGGACTGTATTGTTAACAGATTTTGAGTTTTAGTGTTCACAAAGTCAAATTCTCAAAATCTGTGATTTTTTATAAAAAATGAAGTTTTTTCCAAAAATATTAATCAGATTTGCACGAAATTTTTATATGCAAATCAGGACATGCTACTTAGCAGCTGAACAAAGTTTCAGACCTGTTTTGTTAACAGTTTTTGAGTTTTAGTGTTCACAAAGTCCAATTCTCAAAATCTGTGATTTTCGATAAAAAATAAAGTTTTTTCCAAAAATATTAATCAGATTTGCACGAAATTTTAATATGCACATCATGACATGCTACTCAGCAGCTGTGCAAAGTTTCAGACCTGTTTTGTTAACAGTTTTTGAGTTTTAGTGTTCACAAAGTCCAATTCTCAAAATCTGTGATTTTCGATAAAAAATGAAGTTTTTTCCAACAATATTAATCAGATTTGCACGAAATTTTAATATGCACATCATGACATGCTACTCAGCAGCTGTGCAAAGTTTCAGAACTGTATTGTTAACAGTTTTTGAGTTTTAGTGTTCACAAAGTCCAATTCTCAAAATCTGTGATTTTTGATAAAAAATGAAGATTTTTTACAAAAATTTTAATCAGATTTGCACGACATTTTAATATGCACATCATGACATGATACTTAGCAGCTGTGCAAAGTTTCAGGACTGTGGTGTTAATAGTTTTTGAGTTTTAGTGTTCACAAGAATTGTTGACGGACGGACAGACGGACAGACGGACGGACGGACGGACAGACGGACAAAGTGAAAACTATAGGGCGTCCGCATCTTCGATGCGGGGCCCTAATAAAAAAACAATTATACAGCACCCCATAATTATCAAATGGCTGCATCCTAACGTGAGCTATTTAAAAAAAAAATACAAAAAGAAACAGATTCATAGGACGATATTCCAGGTATCCAATGTTGTTAACCGTTTGGCTTACGTTGGTCTTCTTGTCATTAAAATCTTTTTTTAACTATTATACTTTTAAAACTATTTCTACCTACATGAAGAACTATGTAGGAATCTCCAGAATAGAATTCACCATACGTAGCAGGATCCTGTTGAACAACCTTTAATTTCTGTAAAACAACGTCGTGTATTATCTAAGTGCTCAAAATTTATTATACGATACATGAACTTTATTCTTTGAATGGAAGTTCAAACGACAACAAATTTGGGACAAAAGCGCGCAAGACAACATTCAACGTCAATTTTATCAAAACAAAAGTGAACTTGCTGCTCTGGAAGAAATTTCAAAGAGTCCCGTCTCGGACATGTCCAGCTACATTCAATAAGACTCTTAACATCTTCCAAAGAAACTTGCATAGAAAAGGAAAAGGTAAAATATAAATGTTTAAGTACGCATAACCGATAATACAGACGATTTCCAAATTTAATCTGAGCAAAGGCAATTCCAAACCCGATTGAAAGCATTGCTTAACCAATTTAGTATTGGTAACTTCGAAAATGTTAGAATGCAAGTAAAAAAAAAAACGATTCGACAGAAACATAGTCTATCAACAGCGAAGTTTTTGCCAATCACAATAAAATGTATAGTTCTTCCCCTCACCCTACAAAATATATTACCTCGATACGCCAAATCTCCAGGCCAGTTGTCTTCCCTGCTTGAAGAAACGCTTCATCAACAGTCCCCATTTTAAGTCACTTTAGTATTACAAGGTAACACTATGATACAAGACAATTTAACGCTCCAGTCATACAAATAGGATCAATATTCAAACATTTCCAACAGATGTTACAAAATATAAATACAGATCTTTTTTATTGTTGTGATGAATGCTAATTTATAAGTGGTATGGGGGTCAATATATTCCATTTTGTCTATAACATATAAATCTGAGCCTTTAAATCTTCAAAACGGTACAAACCTCCGGAATACCAGTTGTGCATGGGTATTTTTTTGCAGGGCTTGGGGTTGAAGGCTAGACAAATATACACTGTTCTTGTACAGATATATACATGCTCTTGTATAATTTAAATGCGAATAGATCGTTTTCTATAAGTACTATATTGTTACTGTTAATATTTTAGCCCCACCCCACTAACGAAAGCTAAAGTGAAGTTAAGGTGTACCAAGGAGGCCTAACCGTTTATCGAAGCATTTTGTCCGTTACGTGTTTCTACCATAGGTTAACATTACGGTTTTGTCCGTTATATGTTGCACGAGGCAGTCCGTTAAGTAGTTTTATGAACAAAAAAATCATTTATTTTTACGAAATTAACTCTGAGGCTAAAATACAGTAAATAAGTGAAACTTGTGATAGATGTGTCCAAATGGTTGTTATTCACGAAAAACTTCCCGCAAAAACCATTTTGATTTGATTTGACACTTCTTCGCAAAACAGAAAGGCGGAGACCTACCCTCTGCAAAAATGTGTCCTTATAATGACGAAAAATGCATTAAAATACGTTATTTTCGTCATTGAAACATTTTTTTGTAGTAAGTCTTGTGCTACTTGCACAATTAAAAGCATAAGAGAAGGATTTTCTGGACCAAAATATTAATATTGGGACAAAAATGCCAAAATTGGTATTACTTTGAGAAACATGGTCCGTTATGAGGCACGTGACACTTTTTTGGTCCGTTAATGATGCATGTCTCACATTTTGAAAATGCAGGTCTGATGGAAATAAACCTTAATATAGCGAATCCCAATTATTAAAATTGGCAAAATCGATGATATCTTTTTCAGAAGATTCTAATGATTGGTTTCCCAGAATTATTGTATTATTTTTAATATAATATAAATGCCTAAAATATTTACACGAGTTTGTGGCAATGGCAATAAATCTGAACACGATTATCAATTTTATTTAAATGTATTTTATTTGAATATACTTCCATGTATGATACAAATAGAATAATATAGTGTTACATTTATTTATGAAAAAAATATAAAAAGCGACAGCTGAGGAGAGATATTGAAAAAAAAAATAGTGCAAATAATATGCTCTTGATTAAAAACTAAAATAATAAGTTAGATGTAGTATGGTAGATAAAAAAAACACAAAACAATAAATTAATGAAAATTTTAAATTAAAATGTGGAAAAATATATACGTACATCAACAACCATGCACAACTAAGAAACAAAAATATCAGTACGGCCTAAACTTCCAAAAATGTGTCTATGTTACAAATCCCTTCATATTAAGATATTTTTCTCCATTTACATGTATACTTTTTATTTCCATAGTTTTTGTTCTTTTTTCTTTTCATTGCCTAAAATAAATAACCAAAACAGACTGTATTGAACCGTTTTCATTATATTTATTAATAATTAGTAGCTTATTGCTTCTTTCATATATTATATACACATGTATTGTACGTTTTCAATACCGTTGTTTCGTAGAATGATTTAGTAAAGCCTTTTGACAATGGTTCATTTTTAGACGTGCATATTCTAATGTATGTATTTTAGTTTCGATAAATCCACATGAATTTTGTCTTTTCTTCTGTATACAAGCGTTCAGTCCTTTAATATAGTAAAATTATGATATGTCATATCAAACAAAACTATTTTAATCTTCTATCTATTTATGTTATTTAACGTCATGATATTTTGTCACAGGCACTTAACGGACCAACTTAACGGACAAAATAATATGTCATCAGCCCTTAACGGACCATATTTTATAACTTTTCCTCTATTACAAAATTATTATATAACATAGAGCGTTGAAAATTAAAAAGAATGTTGATACATTATTGTACTTTCTATGGATATCAACCAAAACATATTTTTTGTTATATAAAAAGAGAAATTGATAAAAATGAGGTAAACATGTTTACATTTGCGACCTTTAAAACATTAAGGAGCCACACGCCTTTTCATTTTATGAAGTTTTATAGAACTATTTTTACACAAATGCAAATCGTATCGAACAGTCATTCATTTTCATTTTGACAGATGTAATTTTTATAAATATAAAATGCGTATTTATTATGATATAACAAATTAATTACTGACCTTCAGTGTTTTTTCTCGATTATACCTGGTTAACGGACTGTCACGGCGACTTTAACGGACCACAAAAACCGTGAAACACCTTTTAACGGACCATATTTCTCGATAAACGGTTAGGCCTCCTTGTGTACGCACCACCACCGCCTGTCTGTCACACTTTAGTTTTAACCTTTTAAACGCCTATAGATAATGAAATGTTTTTGAAAGGTTATTTCATCTATTATCATGATGAATTACAGATCAAGTTTACTATGGAAAGCCGCTGTGAACCCCTCGACGACAATCATGATTTCTATATTAAATGTACATTATGATCGTCGTCGATTTTTGCGGAGACGACATCATTATCATCGCCGATTTTTTTATTGAGCGGAGACGACATCATTATCATCGTCATTTTCCTTAGCGGAGACGTCAATCATAACTTCTTTTATATATGATCGTCGAATTTTTCTAACCGAGACGACAATCATAACACTCATTATTATTATCGTCGAGTTTTTGTCTCTTGCGGTGACGACACCAATTCATTATTGTTATGTCGTCGAATTTTTACATACCGAGACGACAATCATAACTATGGAAAGCTATGGAAAGCCGCTGTGAACCCATCGACGTCAATACATAATTTCTATATAAAATGTAACTTATGATCGTCGTCGATTTTTTTCGGAGACGACATCATTAACATCGCCGATTTTTTATTGAGCGGAGACGACATCATTATCATCGTCAAATTTTTCCTTACGGAGACGTCAATCATAACTTTTTTTATTATCGTCGAATTTTTCTAACCGAGACGACAATCATAACACTCATTATTATTATCGTCGAGTTTTTGGTCTCTCTCGGAGACGACGCCAATTCATTATTGTGATGTCGTCGAATTTTTACATACCGCGACGACAATCATAACAATTTTTTCCGGCGGAGACGACATCACCCTAAATGGATTTTAAAGTAATCCGATCATGTTCTACGAATTACCTTGCCCCATCAATATGATGTCGTCTCCGTTCTGCTTGACTGCGGAGACGACAATCTTGGTGGAAAATATCATTCATGATGACGTCGTCTCCGTTCTGCATGGCTGCGGAGACGACAATCTTGGCGGAAAAATAATATCTTTTCCGACTTTGTTTCAAAAGTTACATCCATGTTAACTTCCGGTATAATTTGAGTTGACAGAACTTTTCAAGCACAGTTCACTGTTCTTGATCTACAATTTTGCAATTTGTCTAGAAATTAGACTATATGAACATTTAAAACAGTCTGCGAGTCGTGGTTATGACAGTGATTCCGTAGAAAACTACATGTAGAAAGTTTAGAATTCTGCCATCTTTACTCGAGGGGGGTCAAGGGGGGGTCCAATAACACCTTAACAGGGAATTGATTTTCCCAATAACAGATAACAGAGAATTGATATTTTTGGACTGACCATTTCAATTTAGCTAACATACTATTTTTAATAAGAGATAACATAAAATTATATTATTCAATAACAGGTAACAGTAAACTGAATTTCTTCAATAACAGTTAACACACAACTGGTCAATAACAGTTAACATTAAATCTGATATCTGCAATAACAGCTAACAGAGAACCAATTTAAGCCAATAACACAGGAACAGCTAACCCCCTTGCCCCCCCTCTTACTCGGAAGGGCTAACCAATACAAATTCTACTAGCTGATATTCAGTATTGTTTACATTTGTCTATCATCTCATGGTAAGTAAAGTTTTAAAGTAACGGTAGAGTTATTGAATTTTTGGTAGATATGGGGAAAAAAGCAGAGCCCCATTTTTGTATGGTGAACTACATGTACATGTATATTTGTGGTTGAACATACAGGTACCCTATATACATGAACATGTAGTGTCCATCCATCACATTTTGGTTTAGTTCATGCATGGTTGAGATCTGGTCCAACCATACATTTGTACTATTAGGAATGGCCGCGGCTACGATTACCCCTTACGGGTAACAATAAAAAAAAATTATTGTTACCCCCTTCACTAAAATCGGAAACGGTTTCCGGATACGGCACCTTTTTCGTCCGGAATTTGAAGAGTAACAATAAGAAAAAAATTAGGATTACCCCCCTTATTGTTACTCGCCAAATGAAAAAAAAAGTTTCAAAAATGAAATTGTTTTATTTTGAGTTATGTTTATATACAAAATAACAAACATTTTTCATTTTTGTTTATGATGACTTGAGGCATTTGCGACACATCCAATACGCTGTTTTTGGTGGTGCCTTCAATCCAAGACACTTTAAATGGTGCCATTCCAGGCACCTGTCGCAAACAATAGCCGTGCTAGGTCTTTTATCTAACAGAGAAGCAATGTTCGTCTTCAGTACAAGTTATGTTATCTGCAATTGGATTTTCTGTAAAAACAAGGACTTCTATGAACAAAAAAGTATACGCATCCACATCTCAATATATCAAAGTAAAACATACTTGATAAGAAGTTTTATATCCATCAAGCGGCTAATGAGAGGATCATTTTACTAGTATACGAAATATGCTTAAAGAAATTTGTGTGTGAAAACATGGCTTTTTTTGTAGTACGATCTCGACCACCGATAAGCATCACGTTTTTCGTCGAATATAGGACGGTTAGCTTTACGGCGAATATATGCTTGCACGGTAATGACATACACTTGAAGAAACTGCACTGGCATGAATTTTCTGTCACAGTTAAATGTCCTTCGCTTTCCGATATAGACACAGCTACTGTTTCAGGAATTATAGGCGTTTCGTTATTCAGCTTACTGCTTAGTTCCATTTGTTGTGCGATGTATCGGAAGGCATATGGAGTGACATATCTGCTATACTGTGATAGGTTTTCGTCGGAGTCAAACTTTTAACTTTGACCTTCTGTGATCCGTTTCTTCAGACATTCCGATCAGTTTATGGACTTTTTGTGAAAAGTGATCATTTAATATACTAACCCGATACTAATCCGCGACATTTGATATACCTTATAGCTCACGGCATAAAGTTGCAGGACATTGCAATGCAATTGTTGTTTGGATAATTGATAAAAGGTTCGGTCAGTCTTTAGATAATTTAATATAATTCCATTCAGTTTTTTCAAGTTTTTTTTTTTTGTAATTTAATGTTGTTTGTTTCTTTGTGTGTTCTTGTTGTCTAAGAAATTTCGGACTTTTGATATTCGGAGGTCAATTTGGTATCTCTTTTTGTGATACTTATGATAATGTGTCTAAAATACATCATCATACAAAAAATAAAACAAACAAAAAATAACATATTTTTTTCTCCATTTGGCGAGTAACAATAAGGGGGGTAATCCTAATTTTTTTCTTATTGTTACTCTTCAAATTCCGGACGAAAAAGGTGCCATATCCGTAAACCGTTTCCGATGTTAGTGAAGGGGGTAACAATAATTTTTTTTTATTGTTACCCGTAGAGGGTAATTGTAGCCAGTCCGATTAGGAATTATGCAGTATGGGAGGGTTAAACTACATTGTAGGTTCTCATTATATCGTGGGTTCCATAGTACCATGGTAATTACGTTCATTTCAACCAAATATTCAACTGTGACATCACCGTTTCTACGTAGCCACATACCACGATATTACGAGCTACCAGTTTGCATGTAATTTTTTTTTGTACACTAGTACATGTACTTCTTCTCATGGACACAATTTCAAGTTTGTATTCATCTTTATACTTTCGTGTTTGTGTTTTTCACAGTAAAAATTGTATTCATGTCTTCTAAAAAGTCTCCAGAAGGGTCTTTCTTTTTTAAAGAATTTTAGGGCTAGTTTTGAATCATACATGTATCTTAGATGGGGTAAGATTGGTGTGTGTAGACGGTGTTTTGTTCCCTTAAAATTTCACATCTCATTATGTTCTGTTTTATGACATATTATGGCATGTGACGTCAAATTTATTTAATTAGTTAATTTTTTTGTTTAGGAAAGTATAGAATTTCACATAGGCAGCCTTCAAAAAACATTTAGAAAAGATGCCATGGTTTGATCACATGACCAGTCTACCCAGAATTCAACAGGCAGCAGGACACTAAATTTGATGTCCAAGAATAGAAGATAACCTTTGATGTGGAAGATGGATTGATGGAAAAATCAATGAAGATGAAATGGAATTTAGGTAAAAGGATTCTGTTTGAAACTTTGACCAAGTCTTTGTTCACTCAATATGTATTAAAATGTTAGGTTATTACATGTCAAGATAAAGAATAATATGAAATAGGCATAGCCTAACTGCGAGCACAGCATAGGTGCCCGCTAGGAGCTGTGCTCGCTATTAAAAAAATGATTGAAGGTTTGATCATTTAAACAGCCATAAAAAAGAAGAATATTAAACATGGTTTTATTGTTGCTATCCATACTGGAATCACTGAGGCATCTAATGTGAAGCAACTGTTAACACCTCTATGGCTATGCTAGTTAAGGACAACCTCTATCACTGGTTTAAGCAGATATCTTTTCTTAATGTACATGCTTCTATTTTAAAATGTGCACTTATGTTGTACAAGGTAATAAATTATACTTCATTCTTATCTTTTGCCAAAAAATGGAATTTTATTTCATTTCATAGACATTTAAAATATAAGTTTAGGTTATTATCCCTGAGTTGGGGAGGGGATATACATGTACATGTGCATCATGTACATTTTGTAGCGTTTGGTTGGTACATGTACATAATGGTTTTTAGCTCACCTGACCCAAAGGGTCATGTGAGCTATTGTCATCGTTAGGCGTCCGTCGTCCGTCCGTCTGTCCGTCGTCCGTCGTCCGTCGTCCGTCGTCCGTTAACTTTTCTTCAAAGATCTTCTTCTCTGAAACCACTGAAGGGATTGCATTGAAACTTTGTATACTTGATCTTTAGGATGTCCTCTACCAAGTTTGTGAATTATATACACGTTGACCAACCAACATGGCTGCCGTTGCTAAAAATAGAACAGGGGGGTCAGACCATTGTTTTTGGCTTATAACTCGAAAAGTATAATAGATAGAGAAAATCCGAAGCAACCTTCCTTGTTCAGCATCAAAAGCTCTACCAATCTCTCCATTGAGTCGAAGTTGTGAAACGACTCCTTATAGGAGTTATTGCCCTTTAATCATCAAAATTGACCATTTTTGCAGTTTTTGGACTATATCTTGAAAACCGAAAGTGCTAGAGGAAAAGTTAGCATTGCAGAATTGTTAAGCTCATTAAGATCTACAAAAATGACTTCAGGGTCAAAATTGTCAGATCAGCCGTTTAAGAGTTATTCCCCTTAAACTGTTTTTTCCATTTATTTTAACTGATTTTCAAAAATCTTCTTCTCTGAAACCACTGAAGGGATTGCATTGATACTTGGTATACTTGATCTTTAGGATGTCCTCTACCATGTTTGTGAATTATATACACGTTGACCGACCAACATGGCCGCCGTTACTAAAAATAAAACAGGGGGGTCAGACCATTGTTTTTGGCTTATAACTCGAAAAGTATAATAGATAGAGAAAATCCGAAGCAACCTTCCTTGTTCAGCATCAAAACCTCTACCAATCTCTCCATTGAGTCGAAGTTGTGAAACGACTCCTTATAGGAGTTATTGCCCTTTAATCGTCAAAATTGACCATTTTTGCAGTTTTTGGACTATATCTTGAAAACCATTAGAGCTAGAGGAAAAGTTAGCATTGCAGAATTGTTTAGCTCATTGAGATCTACAAAAATGATTTCAGGGTCAAAATTGTCAGATCAGCCGTTTAAGAGTTATTCCCCTTAAACTGTTTTTTCCATTTATTTAAACTGATTTTTCAAAAATCTTCTTCTCTGAAACCACTAAAGGGATTGTATTGATACTTGGTATACTTGATCTTTAGGATGTCCTCTACTGAGTTTGTGAATTATATACACATCCACCGACCAACATGGCCACCATTACTAAAAATAGAATGGGGGGGGGGCAGACCATTGTTTTCGGCTTATAACTCAAAAAGTATAAGAGATAGAGAAAATCCGAAGCAACCTTCCATGTTAAGCATCAAAAGCTCTTTAAATCTCTCCATTGAGTTGAAGTTGTGAAACGATGCATTATAGGAGTTATTGCCCTTTAATTGTCAAAATTGACCATTTTTGCAGTTTTTGGACAATATCTTGAAAACCGTTAGAGCTAGAGGAAAAGTTAGCATTGCAGAATTGTTAAGCTCATTGAAATCTTCAAAAATGATTTAAGCCATTTAAGAGTTATTCCCCTTTAACTGTTTTTTTTTTCATTAATTTAAAATGATTTTCAAAAATCTTCTTCTCTGAAATCGCTGAAGGGATTGCTTTGAAACGTGGTACACTTGATCTTTAGGATGTCCTCTACCAAGTTTGTGAATTATATATACATCGACCAACCAACATGGCCGCTATTGCTAAAAATAGAACAGGGGGCAGACCATTGTTTTTGGCTTATAACTCAAAAAGTATAAGAGATAGAGAAAATCTGAAGCAACTTTTCTTGTTCAGCATTAAACGGTACTTACAGGAGTTATTGCCCCTTAACTGTTTTTTCTATTAATTTAAATGATTTCCAAAAATCTTCTCTGAAACCACTGAAGGGATAGTTTTGCAACTTTGTATACTTGAAAGTTTGTGAAATTTATTCAAACTTTGGCATAAGAGATCAGGTGAGCGATTCAGGCTCCTGGGAGCCTCTAGTTGTTTTGTCAATAACTTGGGAACTAAACATCATAGAGAGATGATATTTGGTCAATGGGTACATCTTTGATGCAAGTCAGCAACAGTACCAAAATTAAGGACCTTGACCTATATTTTCCTCATGAATGACTGGTTAAAGTTTTGGTTAAGGTCCATATTCTAGGAACTGCAAGCGCTAGTCATAGAGAGGTGATATTGGGTCAGTGGGTACATATGGGATAGTAACCAGCATCTGTACCAAAATTAGGTCACCTTGACCTATATTTTCTGCATGAATGACTCAGGTTAACATTTTGGTTAAGGTCCATATCTCAGCAACTGCAAGCAATAGAGAGATGATATTTGGTCAGTCAGTACATCTTGGATGGTAACCAGCATTCCTACCAAAAAAAGGTCACCTTGACCTACATTATCCACATGAATGACTCCTGTTCAAGTTTTGGTTA
The DNA here is from genome assembly GCA_963971305.1 of Arcuatula senhousia. NCBI lineage: Eukaryota > Metazoa > Mollusca > Bivalvia > Mytilida > Mytilidae > Arcuatula > Arcuatula senhousia. The sequence goes on from OZ020307.1 coordinate 25,092,077, forward strand.
AGGTCCGACCATATCTCAATATGCAAGTGATAGAGAAATGATATTGGGTCAGTGGGTACATTATAATAACCAACTTCCGTACCAGAATTGGGTCACCTTGACCTAAATTTTCCAGTTGAATGATTCAGGTTAAAGTTTTGGTTGAGGTCCACATCTCAGCAACTATAAGATACATGTATGATATTGGATTAGTGGCATCCATGTTAAAATAAGGTCACCTTGACGGTTGACCGACATGTATATTTTCTGCATGAATGCTATAAATCTTTACAGCTTTACAAGGCTTTTCAAGTTGATGTTCAACAAATTTAGAATCCACTTTTTCATAATGTTGAATAAATGAACATGTAATAACAAAATTGCCAAACTGGGATGGTTAATCTCAAATGGCGAAGAAGAAAACAAAGACAAATCAAAGAGATCTCAATATCAAAGATTGCAATGGTTCTGACTTGGTACAGGCTGTTCAAAAGAAATGGTTGGTTGGTTGGACCAGGTTTTATGGCACCAGACCTCCCTCATCTTTTGCAGTCCTAGGGTCCATCATGTCCATTGGTATCACAAATTAAAACACATACATACATGTTACATGTGCGTCGATAAAGGGCGTTTAACACCAACACACACACACACACCACACCCTTTTCTTTGAAATGGTAGGGGCTACAATCCCTTAATGCATGAAAAACTTTATCTGATGGTTAAAAACATTATTTTAAATCAATGTAATAGTTGGGCAGCCCACTACAACTAAAATTTTTGAATTAAACCATTTGCTGAGACAAAGCCCTTAAAATTGATGTTTTTGATCCCTTTGACCCCTAAATTTTCAAAAACGTTGGGAGATATTGCAAATCTGATTGAAAAAAGCAGGCAGGGACTTGTACAAGGATTCCAATGAAAAAAAGATTTTGAAAATCGCATACATGTGCTTCTCTGGCCGGGAGACGAAATCACCCGTCGGGAGACAAAATCTCCCAACTTTTTAATCCATCTCCCCTTCTCCCTACTTTTTGTGTAATCTCCCGCTTTATCAAGTCATGACAAAATTTAAGTTGTATGGACATTTAAATTGTTCAGTCACAAAACATTTCCGGTGATTTAGGGGTTTGTCAATTTGGTAGACGTTAATAGGTTCTTCCTACCCCAGACATAGGTTGATCACCCTAGTAATAATTTGGTTCCCCAGTTTCTTCAAAAATCAGCAATTTTTTACTAATGAAAATACAGAATAAAAAACATCCAACATCCTTCAATGTGACCAATGGTCACTGCTCACTGTATTGCAATAGATCCAAGATCAAAAATAAATTGCACATTCATTTACTGATTTCATGTAAATCATGAGATATTAGATTAATACTTCCTTAGTAAAATGAAGTGACACATGTCTGTCCTCAATAGCTTTATCTCTTCAATGGAAATTTCTACTTACAAGCTATGTAATTGATTGCATGTTGTTTCGATAATACTTTTTTTACATTTTTTTTTCAGATTGAAGACAATCAGTAGATGACAGCAGAGGAGCTATCACAAGCTGAAGGGATATCTGTCACCCTAGCTAAAGAAAGGTACATTCAAGCTTTATAACCTGTGACATTTGTGCATTATCTATAAAAGCTTGCATTTTATTTATTTATTCTGCATTTTGAAGAAGCAATTATTAGCTTCTCAACCACATCCAGTTGGCAATGTGCCAATGTGAACATTATTGTGCCTAAATACTCTTTGACATGTGTTAGTTTCACATGAAATTCACATGAGATTTATGTGAATCTAGGGTTGTAGCTAGTGTGACTATATATATATGTGAACATTATTGTGCCTACTTTTATGGTACACTTCACATGAAACTCTCTGAATCAAATTTGCCTGTGTACTCTACAATGAGTACGTCTTTTTTTTTTACCAGTTTGCAATTATTACCAAGAGTTAACACTAAAGTATGTCTCGCCTGCTGGCACTATCTGATTACCTAGGCCTTGAGTTCTTGAGATCAGAGGTTAATAAAAGTCAAGGCCATTTGGCAGGTGACTGAATGACATTTTCCTGTGGACCAACTAAATAGATATCAAAGTGTTTGAAAACAGACTAAACATGAAAGACTGAACACAAAAAAAAACATAAAAGACTGAACACAAAAAAAAACATATTAAAAGTCATTTAGTGTTTAGATAGGTCAAGGTAAGATGACATGGTGATGGACGTAAAAACCCTAGGTTAATTCATCAATATCCTTAATACCAGATCCTTAGCTATTATACATGTACTTTTCAAGAAATTCATTTTCCAGAAAAGTCTTACAAAAAGGTTAAGGGCCTGAAAAGGACTTAAGTTCACAGAGTCACTGGAGCGTGAAAATGGGATCAGGGTCCCAGTTGCATAGACCATATACTCAACTGTCTGTAGCTATTATACTTGTGAAGCAATTCATTGTCCACAAGTCTTACAAAAAAGTTTACATAGCAGCTGCTGGAAAAATTAATACATTTGCAAGACAAATATCATATTCCTTCAATTTGATTTTTCATCTAGTCAATTATTGTATTTTGCTATAGAAGTCCTGAAAAACAATAATTTTCTTTGTGAGTTTTGTAATTATTTTTTTTTTTTTACTTTTTAGATTGTTATTACGTAACGGAGAAAGTTGGTGGAGTTTGTCAAAATGAAAGTGTTGAAGGACTCAGATTTTACCCTAACTTATTTCTAACTAAATGTTTATAGCAATATTTTACTTTTTTATTATGTTATTTGTTTTATATAATATAATATATAGATCATAAATATGTGTCTGTTTTGCATGATTTTGCCATTATAATTGTATAATTTCCACCTTGTCAGTGGAGCTTTGACATCTTTTGGTATTAATTCTCACTGAATGTCTATTCTGATATCTCTTATTCCCTATTTTCGTAAATACTGAGTTTTCTCCCATTTACAAGAGTTGTCCTCCATTACAGAAGGTATATTACATTGCAATGAATGGGAAAAACAAGGTTTTAATTTTTTTTAAAAAACCACGAAAATAAGTACCCATGAAAATAAATGAAATCCACAGATTGCAAAGTATAAGGCCTCAACATGATAAAGTTGCTTAGAAATTTTGAATATAAGATCTACAAATTTTTTAACAGGGTCATCATTGTCAGACCAACCGTTTTGGCAGTTATTTCCCTTAGAATGTCTAAAATGACCATTTTCACTGAATTTTGGCAAACATACTTAAACTTGCTGGAATAGAGTAAATTCTTTTTATGGTATATTGAGTACAAAAATGATTTACCATTTGCAAAAAAAATTTGACACTTGAACTTGCGGTTCTATTTTTATCCACAAAATCTTGGAAAAAAAATACATCGCCTGTTATTGCCAAAAATTAAACTTAATTCCTACGAATTTGATGAAAATTGGCACATATCCTAATATTGGTTTGCTGAGTTCAATTTTAGTATCAACATTTTTTAATCGTTGGCCATTTTCAAAATGGCCACCATTTTTCCGCCAAAAATTAAACTTAATTTGCTCTGATTTTTGATGAAAATTGGTAAGGTAACAATAGTATGCAAAGTTCAATTTTTCCCTAGAATGAAAACTATTGCAGATAGAGAAAAGTTGTTGCTTGCTTATATGTTCAGCTCATTAAGCTCTACAAGTCTTCATTGGGTCGAAGTTGTCAGTTGACCACTTATAGGGGTTATGGCCCTTTACAGGTCAAAATAGTGTTTTTTATGCCCCCGCGACGACATGTCGGGGGGCATTAAGTTTTACTCATGTCCGTCCGTCCGTCCGTACGAATTTCCGTCAAGCTTTTCTCAGAAACCGTAAATGGGAATGACTTGAAACTTGGTAGGATGGTTCAGTATGACAAACTATATGTCCTAAGCGAATTTAAGACCTGTCGGACATCTACTTCCTGTTTGGGGCTGGATCGATACCAAAATCGACATGAAAATTTCTGTCAAGCTTTTCTCAGAAACTGTACATGGGAATGATTTGAAACTTGGTAGGATGGTTAAGTATGATTAACTATGCGTCCTAAGCGACTTTCAGATCTTTCGGACTTCAACTTTTTATTTGAGGCCAGCGGGGGCATCCGTGTCCCATGGACACATTCTTTCTTTATTCCTTTAGCATAAAAACTATTGCAAATAGAGAAAAGCTGTTGCTTTGCTTAAATGTTCATCTCATTTGGTCCACAAAAGTCTCCTTTGAGTTGAAGTTGTCAGATGACCCCTTATAGGGGTTATGGCCCTTTACAGGTGAAAAATAGTGATTTTTAAACTACCCAAAAAAAATTGCGGACGTATTATGGTTTAATGCTGTCGTTGTCGGTTAACTTTTTAGTGTTTCCACAATAACTTTAGTTCCACTTATTTGATTGCTATGAAGTTAAACAATGATGTTCATTACCATAAAAGGATGGATGAGATAGATTTTAGGGGTCTCCCCTTATATGTTTCGAAATTAGGGGCTAAAATGCTACTTTTATGTTTGTTGCCACAATAATTTTAGTTCTAGTTATTCCATTGGTTTGTTATTTGGCAATAATGTTCCTTACCATAAAATGATGAATGGGATTAATTTTTGGGGTCCCCCCTTTTTTGTTTCGAAATTAGGGGTAAAGGGAGCAAAAAATTCAAATACAGTAGCATAACCAATTTGTCAGAGAAAATTATGCAATCAACCGAATGACCCCATAAAGTGAAATGTGAATTTTAAACAGAAAATACAAAGAATTTATATAATTTGTCTAATTATCAAATTTGTTGAGTAATTAAAACACCCAGGAGACACTTTTATTGTATCCTAATGCTTGTAAAAACAAATATGACATATTAAAGGTTGTAAAACCTGTTTTGATAACTTTTACCAAACACACTTCAAACACCTTGTTAAAAAACATGTGATTTTGACAGATATCAAGGTGATTTTTGGAAATTTTAAGTCAATTAAGAGGAATTTTGTACTTTTTCTCAGATTTTCAATGCAATGAAATGAAATTTTTAGCATTAAAAGTATAGGAAAGGGTTTGGTGTTTTAAAATCTTAGTCAATTAAGAGGATTATTCTAATAAGAGTTAGTCGATTATGTGGAATCCACTGTATTTTATTTGTTTCCACCATAACTTTAATCCTAGTTGGTCTATTGCTTTGAAATTTGTCAAGAATGTTTCTTACAATAAAAGAATGAACCTGACAAACTTTTGAGCCCCCCTTTTCCCCATTATGTAATTAGGGGCCAATGCCAAAATTGAAACTTTTTTATTTGTGGTCTGATTTTGAATTTTTTTTTTTTGCATGTTTGTTCTTGTAAATTGAAATAGCAGATACAAAATTGAGAATTTATTTTTGCCACCCTTTTTTTTCCTATTATGTAATTAGGCGCCAAAAGGGGCCAAAATCAAAACTTTTATTTGTGGTAGGATTTTAATTTTTTTTTTTTATGTTTTATTTTGTGATGCAAAATTGAGAATTAATTTTTGCGACCCCCCTTTTTCCCCTATTACCTAATTCGGGGCCAAAAGGGACCACAATCGAAATAGAAAATAATGAGATGTGGAATAAGTGTACGCGACACAACCCACAATTAAACGGCAATTTAGAAAAACTCCAATGGACTACCGCCAGCAGCCGTCAACGAGGCCATTTGGCACTGCTCGTGGTTCTGCAATTGGCCCATGGTCTAAATAAAATGCATATAATTCAAATCCAGCCCTGAAATAGTCACAGATAGACCCCCTTCTTAAACAAGGAACAAAAAATATCAAAAAGACATGTACAATCGAAAGGTTTGTCAAAGATTCCTGGCTTAGGACAAGCACATGTAATATGTGGCGGGGTTAAACTAGTTTTTTGGGCCCAACCTTCCCCCAATATTCCAAGACAAAGCACAAAAACTAAACACACAATAAAAATCAAATCGATCAAAGTCCAATTCCACTAGAGAGAAACAAGAACAAACAAAAGGACGGTAAAGGAACTCTCCATAGAACACTCGCTGTTACTGACAGCTAGCTGAGAATCATCAATCGACTGATGTAAAAAAATCAAACGTATCGATTTTAAATCCGACACAACACTTCAAACAATAATGATTTAGTGAAGTGTCATCACACAAAACTGACACGCTTGATCGCTATAATGCTAAAAAATGAAAATAGTAAAAACGTTTATGGACGTTTTAAAGCAAGTATCAAGTTATCAATATTTCTGCCAAAAAACACTAAATTCAAAGATTTAACCAAGATATTCAATTCATATCCTTTCCGTAATAAATTTTGAAGCCAATTTTTCATTTCCAATGGATTGCTTTTAAATTTGTGAGCTTTATAAAAAACATTACCATAAAATTCAGGATGTGATATGCCTTTCACTATAAGAAAACGACGTGTACAATTAAATTTTTCAATAAGAGATCGATACTTGTGGAAGAATTTAGAAAAAGATTTTACTAATTTGTGGTATCGATAACCTTGTTTTAATAATTTTTCAGTAATGAAACGGGTTTTATTATTAAAATCAGAAACACCACTGCAGATCCGAGTGTGAAATGTAAACCCCGTATGACGGTGCTAGTGGAACATCTCCTTCAAGAAAAGGGAAATTTAAAAACTTCTTTACTTGTGATCCGATTTTTATTTTTTTTTGGGGCATGTTTGTTCTTGTCAAATAGCGGATACAAAATTGAGATTTAATTTTTGCGACCCCCTTTTTCCTCCTATTACGTAATTAGGGGCCAAAATCGATACCGGTACTTTTTTATTTGTGGTCTAATTTTGAAAATTTATTTTGCATGTTAGTTTTTGTCAAATAGCAGGTACATGTACAAAATAGAGAATTAGTTTTGTGACCATGCACGATTTTCTCCCCTATTATGTTTTGTATATATGTGTGTCAAATATGTATTTTAAAGTCCACCACAGGATGCATTTGTCAAAAAGCTTTGCATGTCCACCATGGGCTTCATGTGACCAAAGCAATAGACTTTACATATTGGGCCTCCAAAATACAGGGTTCAACTTGTTGGGGTCGTATCATGCTGTGCTCGGCGTAGCGTAGACATGACAAAGAAAAGCTGTTGCTTGCTTTAATATGCAGCTCTTTACAAAAGATTCACATAAGTCTGCATTGGGTCTCATTTGTCAGATGCCCCCTTAAAGAAAACACCCTTATGGCTTAAGGACCAGGTGAGCGATTCAGGCTCCTGGGAGCCTCTTGTTTAAGTAACAGATTTCTCAGCCACTACTAATCCTAGGCTTTCGATATTTGGTATTCAGCTTCAGGTAGGGTCTCATATCGTGGAATATGTTTCCAGGTCTGTCGCTTACTTACTCCCTGTTTCATGAGCTGACTTTTTGTCCCTTAGCGGGGGACCCAGGAATTCCGTTCTAGTTAAAACTTGTGGTGATGTATGCAGATAAAGAAAGTACAGCATCTAAAGCACGCATTTAGCTTATGAACCAAAGGAACACCTGCCATACCAATATGGTTGATGTGACAATTGTCTGTAAGGCGTAATGGACTTTAACCATTATTTATGGTCATTCATATGGAAGAAGTTGGTCACATCAAGCTTCCAAGGCATGCAAACTAGGTGCACCTACAGAACCATACAAGTATGGTTGATGTGACACTTGTCAGTATACAGGAATAGACTTAAACCATTCTTCTTTAACTGGAATCGGACACAGATGTGGTGGCCATCACATAAGCCCCCCTCATTTTGTCAGATGAGGTAAAAAGTACGTTTCTTTGGGTCTCAAGAATTTTTTTTTTAAGCTCACAAAAGGATATCCTCAGCTTCATAATTGGACTGTAATTGCCCCCCAAAAAATCCTACATCCAACTATCTCTTTTGAAAGATGTTAATTTCTTCATGCACATCTCCATATGGTGTACATTGTAATTCCTTCATGTAAAGTTTCATCAAAATCTAACAAGGATCAATTGTGCTTACAAGGTATGTGGACAGACAGCCAGTGATCCTAAAGATTTCCAAAACTTTGTGGTGGGTATCTTGGTGCTCAGGAAGGGTAATTACTTCCCGGAGTTCCTGCTTGTTGCAACACATCTGTCACATTGCAGAAGATTCTTTAAGTGTGCATCAAAATTGGTATACTTAGTACATATTGTACCAGGACAATATTATACTAAAGCTCTATGACAAACGCACATCTGTAATGGTCTGAGAGACAGATATAAGTCTTTAAGCTTTTCTTATGTGAAGACAACAAAAGATGATCCTGTTTTTGCTAATTTTGTGTCAGACGCGACACTCTATCAAGGAAAAAAAGGATTTCTTAACTATCAAAAAAAAAGATTATAATAATATTCACAGCCAAGAAAAACAATGCAATATCTAAAATCTTTATTTTTGTCATGATCCTTGCGCTATGCCAATCAATAGGTTATTTTTTTGGGGTACATGTCAGAGGGTTTAATGAACACAATGCCACATGGTATCCGTGTTCCCTGGCCAATGCTGCTTGAAATGTATCCACCAGGTTAGCACAGTAGTAACCTGAAAGAGAATATAGCAATTGAATATGGTGAAAAAGGAAAATGTGATTGATCACTCACTTGTGATACCCCCTCTTGTCATTTAATTTTCTTCGATCACATGTCAATCAAACATTATGTAATTTTTTTTCAATTTCTTGACTCTCCACTTAATATATATGTGTACATGTACATGTAAAAACTATAAGGAATTGTAACATGTGTAAATGTATGTGTTTTAATTTGTGATACATATATGTACCAATGGACCCTAGGACTGTAAAAGATGAGGGAGGTCTGGTGCCATAAAACCTGGTCCAACCAACCAACCATTTCTTTTGAACAGACTGTACCAAGTCAGAACCATTGCAATCTTTGATATTGATATCTCTTTGATTTGTCTTTGTTTTCTTCTTGGACATTTGAGATTAACCATCCCAGTTTGGTAGTTTTGTTATTACATGCTCATTTATTCAACATTATGAAAAAGTGGATTTTCAATTTGTTGAATATCAACTTGAAAAGACTTGTAAAAGCTGTAAAGATTTATAGCATTCATGCAGAAAATATATATGTAGGTCAACCGTCAAGGTGACCTTATTTTAACATGGATGCCACTAATCCAATATCATACATGTATCTTGTAGTTGCTGAGATGTGGACCTCAACCAAAACTTTAACCTGAATCATTCAACTGGAAAATTAGGTCAAGGTGACCCAATTTTGGTACGGAAGTTGGTTATTATAATGTACCCACTGACCCAATATCATTTCTCTATCACTTGCATATTAAAATATGGACCTAAACCAAAACTTGAACCAGAGTCATTCATGCGGATAATGTAGGTCAAGGTGACCTTATTTTGGTAGGAATGCTGGTTACCATCCAAGATGTACTGACCAAATATCATCTCTCTATTGCTTGCAGTTGCTGAGATATGGACCTTAACCAAAATGTTAACCTGAGTCATTCATGCAGAAAATATAGGTAAAGGTGACCTAATTTTGGTACAGATGCTGGTTACTATCCCATATGTACCCACTGACCCAATATCACCTCTCTATGAGTTAGCACTTGCAGTTCCTAGAATATGGACCTTAACCAAAACTTTAACCAGTCATTCATGAGGAAAATAAAGGTCAAGGTCCTTAATTTTGGTACTGTTGCTGACTTGCATCAAAGATGTACCCATTGACCAAATATCATCTCTCTATGATGTTTAGTTCCCAAGTTATTGACAAAACAAAAACCATTATGTACATGTACCAACCAAACGCTACAAAATGTACATGATGCACATGTAAAATGTACATGTATATCCCCTCCCCAACTCAGGGATAATAACTTAAACTTATATTTTAAATGTCTATGAAATGAAATAAAATTCCATTTTTTGGCAAAAGATAAGAGTGAAGTATAATTTATTACCTTGTACAACATAAGTGCACATTTTAAAATAGAAGCATGTACATTAAGAAAAGATATCTGCTTAAACCAGTGATAGAGGTTGTCCTTAACTTGCATAGAGGTGTTAACAGTTGCTTCACATTAGATGCCTCAGTGATTCCAGTATGGATAGCAACAATAAAACCATGTTTAATATTCTTCTTTTTTATGGCTGTTTAAATGATCAAACCTTCAATCATTTTTTTAATAGCGAGCACAGCTCCTAGCGGGCACCTATGCTGTGCTCGCAGTTAGGCTATGCCTATTTCATATTATTCTTTATCTTGACATGTAATAACCTAACATTTTAATACATATTGAGTGAACAAAGACTTGGTCAAAGTTTCAAACAGAATCCTTTTACCTAAATTCCATTTCATCTTCATTGATTTTTCCATCAATCCATCTTCCACATCAAAGGTTATCTTCTATTCTTGGACATCAAATTTAGTGTCCTGCTGCCTGTTGAATTCTGGGTAGACTGGTCATGTGATCAAACCATGGCATCTTTTCTAAATGTTTTTTGAAGGCTGCCTATGTGAAATTCTATACTTTCCTAAACAAAAAAATTAACTAATTAAATAAATTTGACGTCACATGCCATAATATGTCATAAAACAGAACATAATGAGATGTGAAATTTTAAGGGAACAAAACACAGTCTACACACACCAATCTTACCCCATCTAAGATACATGTATGATTCAAAACTAGCCCTAAAATTCTTTAAAAAAGAAAGACCCTTCTGGAGACTTTTTAGAAGACATGAATACAATTTTTACTGTGAAAAACACAAACACGAAAGTATAAAGATGAATACAAACTTGAAATTGTGTCCATGAGAAGAAGTACATGTACTAGTGTACAAAAAAAAATTACATGCAAACTGGTAGCTCGTAATATCGTGGTATGTGGCTACGTAGAAACGGTGACGTCACAGTTGAATATTTGTTGAAATGAACGTAATTACCATGGTACTATGGAACCCACGATATAATGAGAACCTACAATGTAGTTTAACCACAGGCACCTGTTTCAGAAAAAAAAATATACCCCTATAATAGGGGTATAAAAAAAAATATACCCCTATAATAGGGGTATATTTTTTTTTCTGAAACAGGTGCCTGTGAGTTTAACCCTCCCATACTGCATAATTCCTAATAGTACAAATGTATGGTTGGACCAGATCTCAACCATGCATGAACTAAACCAAAATGTGATGGATGGACACTACATGTTCATGTACATGTATATAGGGTACCTGTATGTTCAACCACAAATATACATGTACATGTAGTTCACCATACAAAAATGGGGCTCTGCTTTTTTCCCCATATCTACCAAAAATTCAATAACTCTACCGTTACTTTAAAACTTTACTTACCATGAGATGATAGACAAATGTAAACAATACTGAATATCAGCTAGTAGAATTTGTATTGGTTAGCCCTTCCGAGTAAAGATGGCAGAATTCTAAACTTTCTACATGTAGTTTTCTACGGAATCACTGTCATAACCACGACTCGCAGACTGTTTTAAATGTTCATATAGTCTAATTTCTAGACAAATTGCAAAATTGTAGATCAAGAACAGTGAACTGTGCTTGAAAAGTTCTGTCAACTCAAATTATACCGGAAGTTAACATGGATGTAACTTTTGAAACAAAGTCGGAAAAGATATTATTTTTCCGCCAAGATTGTCGTCTCCGCAGCCATGCAGAACGGAGACGACGTCATCATGAATGATATTTTCCACCAAGATTGTCGTCTCCGCAGTCAAGCAGAACGGAGACGACATCATATTGATGGGGCAAGGTAATTCGTAAAACATGATCGGATTACTTTAAAATCCATTTAGGGTGATGTCGTCTCCGCCGGAAAAAATTGTTAATAACAATTTTTATGATTGTCGTCGCGGTATGTAAAAATTCGACGACATCACAATAATGAATTGGTGTCGTCTCCGAGAGAGACCAAAAACTCGACGATAATAATAATGAGTGTTATGATTGTCGTCTCGGTTAGAAAAAATTCGACGATAATAAAAGAAGTTATGATTGACGTCTCCGCTAAGGAAAAATTCGACGATGATAATGATGTCGTCTCCGCTCAATAAAAAAATCGGCGATGTTAATGATGTCGTCTCCGCAAAAATCGACGACGATCATCAGTCAGATATCTTATGAAAAACCATGACCTTGGAAAATGATGATTTTTCATGACATTTAAATGAATTAATTGTAATGAAAAACCATGACTTCATATAAAGTAGAACAAGGTCATGAAAATCCATGATCTTTAAATTACATTTTCGTGATGGAAATTCATGACTTGAAGATGTTGCAGAGTCATGAAAAATCATCATTTTCAAAGATCATGAAAAATCATGACTTTTAGAAAGTCATGATTTTCTATGACTTTTCATTATTTTTTGTCATGGAAAACCGTGACAAAATAGTTTTACATGAAAGACACCTTGGTAGAAAATGGTCGAGAAACTCAGTGTAATTGCGAGTAACTTCAAGTCCTGAGCTGTAGATGTGTTATTGAATAATTTCAAAACTTCTTTATCGACTTGGTTTTGTAAGAATTTGGTTATTTAAAGCGAAAAAATGACATTCTTGTGCACCATTTGTACCACTGATTTTGTAGATTTTTGCTATTTTTGTTATTTCAGACAACAATAAATGGGTCACATGTAAAAAAGAAGTAACTAAACCAAGTTCAGAATTGAGACATTCAAAAATATCTGAACAGACAGTTCAAATTTACATGAAATCAGACAAATCTAGTGCCTACAGCAAAAAGGTGAAATGTCATGAAAAATCATCATTTTCAAGGGTCATGGTTTTTCATAAGATATATGACTGATCATAATGTACATTTTATATAGAAATTATGTATTGACGTCGATGGGTTCACAGCGGCTTTCCAAAGCCGCTGTGAACCCATCGACGACAATACATAATTTCTATATAAAATGTACATTATGATCGTCGTCGATTTTTGCGGAGACGACATCATTATCATCGCCGATTTTTTATTGAGCGGAGACAACCTCATTATCATCGTCGAAATTTTCCTTAGCGGAGAAGCCAATCATAACTTCATTTATGATCGTCGACTTTTTATGACCGCGACGACAATCATAACACTCATTATTATTTTTGTCGAGATGTTGTCTCTCTCGGAGACGACACCAATTCATCATTGTGATGTCGTCGAATTTTTACCTACCGAGACGACAATCATAACAATTTTTCCGGCGGATACGACATCACCCTAAATTGGTTTTAAAGTTATCCGATCATATTCTACGAATTACCCTTCCCCATCATTATGATGTCATCTCCGTTCTGCGTGACTGCGGAGACGACAATCTTGGTAGCCTCGAACCCAGTCTATATATAAATATATATGGCGCAGCCATTAAAAGCGTCTGGATGATCGAGACTACAATCTTGGTGGAAAATATCATTCATGATGACGTCGTTTCTGTTTTGCATGACTGCGGAGACGACAATCTTGGCGGAAAATAATATCTTTTCCGACTTTGTTTCAAAAGTTACATCTATGTAAACTCCCGGTATGGAGATAAATCCTGCAAATAGCCAAAGTAGTCTGAAAAAGCTCAGTTCACTGTTCTTGAGGTACATTTTTTGTAGTTTGTCAATAAATTTTTGGTCAGTTAAAACTATATGAACAGTTAAAAAAACAGTCTGCCAGTCGTGGTGAACAGGTCAGGTAGCCCAAGATTAGTACTTACATAGACTTTGCAGAAAGTATTATATAGTTGTTTGCAATTTTGAGTTTTTAGTGTATTTATTTTTCATTTCTGTTAATATGAGGTAGGTTTTTAACCTGTGAAGCTCCCGAAATTAAAAGTTTTCTAGATTTATTAATTGTACAAGCAAAATAATTTTAGAAAAAATATGATGCGACATGAATTCAAACAAAATATATTCGAAAATAAAAACAAACTAGCTTTTTCTTGTGGGTCACATGTTCTTTTGATGACGTCCAAAATTTGCAAAGCAAAAAGCGTTAATAGACGCTGAAAGTTCGGGAGGAAGCGTTCTATACCGGACGTTGAAGGAAAATTCAGCCCATAGTACAACTAAAATATTGACATTTCTACCATTATCGCTCCCTTTAGGAGCATACTAATGTTGTGGGAAAGATAGGTCCTGTTCCTTAGTTCTTAAGAAATAAAAAGATAAAAAAATCAGGCATGTCAGTTGAGATAAATACATGTACATGATTCCCACATCCCAAACTTTGAAAATGGCCAAACTCTTCTTCTTCTCCCATATATACAGGATAAGACTCCCAAAGAAGTGTAAAACATCCCAGAACTTGTGTGCATATGAATTAAGAAGAAAAATTCATCCATCACTTAAAAGGATGGTCAAATCCAAACAAATAGTGCAATATTTGAATATGGATGACACTGCTTCACTGCTTGCCAAACATGAAGATATATTTTTCTCCTGAGTCCACTATAGCATTGAAAATAATCATTGCAACTGACTATATACGTGTATATTAATTGTAAAAAAGGCCCGACGAGACAAACTTCTGTGCAATATGTGGTGTAAAAACTGTTTCTGGTGAGTAAAGATTAAATATTTATTCATACTCAATTCCAGTAAAATTAATTCAATGTACATGACTTGATTTTCAGTCAACAAATTGGTGAATAATTATGGTAGAAAACAGTCCAGCCCCTAGTTGATCCCTGTCCTCTAATCAATCCATATATATATATATAAATATAATGTTCCAGTTATTTCATCCATCTCAATGATCATTTATGTATCTTTTTTAATTTATGATCTTATGGATACCACTATAAGGATTACAATTTGAAAAAAAGTCAAATAAAATAAATATATTAAAGTGACATAAAGTCACAATTAATGAACGATACCCATATACCAGGTATTAAAATAAGATAACTAAACTAATTAACAGGGATTCAAATAAGCACTGGTCTGAGGTCTGGGACCTCCACTTTTTGATTAAGGACTTTTGAATTTGATGGATGACACTGCTTCACAGCTTGCCAAAGACGACGATAGATTTTTCTCCTGAGCCCACTTTAGCATTGATAATAATCATTGCAATTGACAATATATATTCATTGTAAAATGCCTAGATCCAGGATTTTTTCAGGGGTGTCACCAATTGACATGAAATCTTATAGTTCAAGATTAAGAAACAACATTGTTTGAGTTAGGTAGTAATCTACTAGTATGGTTTTTATCCCAAACACATCACGATATCGGCAATATACAGGGGATGCAAATGAAAGGGATGATGCAATGAATATGAAATGATGATGAAGTGGAAAAAAGGGGGACAAAAGGCCAATTCGGAAGGAGCCTGAGTTATGATTGCTTGTGGAAAATGGAGTGATGGGTACGGACGGGCAAGTTACCGAGACCAGCAGCAGGGTTATTTAACATGCAAAAAGGTGACATCTTTCCGGACATATTGCACACCTATGGTTTGCTGTCAGGTTTTCCACATTATAGCCTGATGACTCCGGCATTTATTTAGACCTGGGTACACATCCCAGTAGCTTTGTTGGCATTTAAGCCTGACCTAATGTCAGGTTTCTGAGCTCTCCATTAACTTTTACAGACAAGTTTAGCGCTGCTGATGGTCTTTTCGCCACCCAAAATCCGCATGGGTTTAGTTTTATATAGCATACATTGTTATCTTGATAAAGTAGAAATTAGTTGTTGGTTTTTTCAGCCAAAATATAAAAAACAAACATTGAAAGAGGTATACATGTATAAGAAGCTTTGCTAGTTTATAGCCAATTTTGGCTATATATTGAAGATAAACATAAAAGGAGTTAGTTAGTTATTGCTTTACTCCCAAGCAGCACGATTTCGGCTATATCCAGGAGATGAACATGAAAGTGGTGATACAATGAACATGAAATGATGATGAAGTGGAGGACATGGGGACACAAGGCCAATCGGGTAGGAGAGTTTTGACTGCCACTGGAAAAAGGAGTGATGGGTAGGGACGGGAAATTTAGCCTCCTGCATGGGGATCCTACGGGTCCTACTCTTACCGAGACCTGCAGCAGGGTTCTTTAACGTGCGAGGAACGTGACATTTTTCCCAACACGGTGCACCACTATGGTTTGCGGTCAGGTTTTCCGCATTATCGCCTGACGACCCCGCATCTCTCGATGTCAGGGCTGTCCCATTCAACCACCTGGGGTACACATCCCAGTCGCTTTGTGGGCAAAGCGGCATGACCCGATGTCAGGTTTCTGGGCGCTCTTTAGTGGACTTTTACCGACAAGCTTAGCGCTGCTGCGGGCCTATTCGCCACCCGGAACCCGCACAAAAGGAGGGACATAATAAACATTGAATGGTTGTGAAGTGGAACAGATGAGGACACTTGGCCATTCCAATCAGCTGAGGGATCAGAGTTTTGACAGGCACCAGAACAGGCGGATGAGCAGTATCTGACAATTTAACCTCCTGCATTGGAATCCTATGGGTCTTATTCTTGTGGAGAACAACAGTCAACAGGGTTCATTAACACGTGAAGAACTTGACATTTTAGACTGATGATTTACATTATGACATGGCACCCCATTTAACCTTCTGAGGCACACATACCTATCGCTTTGTGGCAAGGTGGTCAGGTTTCTGGCTGGTGCATGTTTGAAGACTTTCAATGACAAGCTTAGCACTGCTAAGAAAGTTATTTTTCTCAGTTATAATCAATCACAAGTTATTAATGTAATGGTTCATGAAATTTTAATGGTCCAAAACATAAATAGGGTGCAAGAAAAACAAAAGCAAAGCTGTTACATTAATTAAAAAAATACTGAAATTATGCAGTTTCCTATCATGCCGGTGCAGTATACATTGTAGTTTCTTTGTGTTCACCAAATAATTATACAATGATATCAGTGAAATGTTTACACCCTGGCCACTGAATATTCTTATCATCCACATCAAAAGAACTTAATCAACTATAGGTAAAAAAGTGTTGTCACAATTTGTAATTAACCAGATGGCTTGTTTGTTGAGCAATAAACATGTAGAAAGTGTGCCAGTGACACATATACTTGCGAATGTAGGAAAAAAAGTCACAGGAAAAAAAGTCACGGAAAAAAAGTCACGGAAGAAAAGTCATAGGAAAAAAAGTCACAAGAAAAAAAGTCACAGGAAATAAAGTCACAATGTATATATTCAGATTTTGCTGATTATTTAAATATTAAATAGTAAAATTATGTATTTTAATACTGTATATTTAAAATATTTATAACAGATTGGCTAGTCATAAAATTGATACTACAAAAACATGTAATAAAACCTGAAAAATGAAAATAACAAAAATACAATTTAAGTCCTCAGCAAAAAAAAAATGAATATTCTGTTTGTCTTTAAAAAAATAATATTCAAAGTTTTTAAAAATAAACAAGACCTAAAATAAAAAAAAAAACATAAATAAAAACGTATTTAATGAATATATCTTTTTAAATGAGTGATTAGCAAGTTTATACTTAGGTAAAAGCTGATAATTTCCATTATTTTCATTTAAATCAAACAAGATTTTATTCATATCTTAAACTTTTTTCAATTTTTTTTAATTAAAAATCAATGAAATAACAAAAGAAAATAAAAGAAGGAAGAAAATTAGTATAAAAATACAAATAAAAAATACTAACATTTAGTTCAATAAGAAGTGTGACTTTATTTCCTGTGACTTTTTTTCTTGTGACCTTTTTTCCTGTGACTTTTTTTCCTATCAAAACTGTGACCTTTTTTCCTGTGACTTTCTTTCCGATTACCATACTTGTGAACCTAAGGGGATGTCATGTGCACCGGGTGACACCCTCCTGGATCCACTACTGTATTTACAAAAGTCAATACTAATTACACTTAATAAATGTTTATCATTGTTTTTTAGGTATTAAATGTGAAAAAAGGAAACATCCCTAGCCCTAAGTCCTGGTCAGATTAAATCAAAGCAAGAATTGTACCTCTGGGACAAAGACAGCTAGAAAAAAAAGACCTCTTCTGAGAACACTCAAAGTTACTGACAACTATCTAATAAGTAACTATCGATTGATGTAAAAATACATGTACATGTATGTCCATTATAAATCTGACAACATACTTCAACCTTTGTGGAAGTACATGTTTAAAGACGAGTGATACCAATTTGATTGTTCTGGTGTAATTTTACCTTACAATAAATTTCGTTGCACAGAACAGTCTGAACTGGATTGTTTTGTTTGAAGCAATTTATTTACATATATAGATTTAATGCAATTTTAAAATTGCAGCAGGATTTTCTTGTTTGTAAATTGTCTCAGTTTTGTTGCACATACATCACAGAGTCACGTTGAATTTGTCCATTATAATTTTTTTTAATACATATTCATCAATTATATAATAGCTAGCCATAGAAAATCTGCTGAGATTTAGGGGGAAAATATTTAAGTTTCGCCCGTTAATGGTTTTTACACATATAATAATACAAAATAATTAGATGTGGAATAAGTATATGGGACACAACCCACATAATCAGCAGAATTTATAAATTATCCATACAAAAGTCTTTTAGTCAAATAATGTTGACTTTTATTCTGGAATCAATTTGATTTTACCTTTTTAGCTTATACCATCACTATGCGTGTTGTATACTTTTGACTTTTTTTTAGAGGCAAAGTTATCGTTAGATGTTTTGAAGCAAAGATATGCCAAAAATAAATCAAACAAATTAAAAGTTGGGAAAAAGAATGAAGATACTGAGGTTGTAAGTAATCATTATCTAACCATGTCTTCAAAAAGTATAACATATGTTGAAATAGTTTTCATGGGAAGCATAGTTATCTGAAGGTCAAGTTAGTTTTTGTCATCACTTTTGTCTCCATCATCAACAGTAAGTCTTTTCAAAAATCTTATCTGAACTTCACAGGATGTACCTGATCCTTTGCAGTAATTTTCTTTTAAATCTTAACTACAAAGTTTATTCCTATGGAATGATCCACCAAAAAAACGTCTATTATTATGATTTTTATTAGTGTGAAAAGAGTTGTGGAAAGCTGGATGGCCTCACGATGAAGGTGTTGCATGTATTGTGCAATGAATGGGTGATTAAAAATCAGTGTAAGAACATTAATGTTGTGTACATTTCCATTCTGTTAAAAACAACTTATGATAGAGATACACTTGTATTTATCTTAAAAATTAAAATTTTCCAAATTTAGATTTTATCTGCTACATATACATGTATTATTATAGAAACAAGTAGATACAAAATCACCCTCTCTGTAATTGTATCATGTTTTTAAAATTCTATGGCAGACATCATGAGCTCATAGACAAATGTAGGATTTCTATCTTTCAAATAAGTGCAGCTGTTGTATTGTCAAAGAGCTTTTTATTTCTTTCCTTTCTTGGATATAACATGGTGAATTGATGATCTGTAGTGTGGTTGGTGTGCTATAGCAGGCAGGAAACACTTACTCTTCTGGAGCACCTGAGTTATTTTTCATTACACTTGAATTCATATTGGTGATTGTTGTTCAGTAGTATTTTTATGCACCCCCAACAACTTTTCGGGGGCATATAGTTTTACTCATGTCCAAGGTTTCCGAGCATGCGTCTTAGAAGATGGTAGGGTAAATTTTTGACCAAGGAAAGGGGATATTTCTGCTGGAAAACTATTGCTTAACCAGTTTCAAAGTTCACAGGATAACTAAACAACCTTAATAGACCTACAATAAGCTATAAAATAGACTTTTACATAAATAAAGCACCCGAAAACTTACTTGGACAACCCAACCCATCGTGAATGTAAACAAAGATGGCCGACATGAATGATGATATCGACGAAACTCAATCTCAACCCAACCCTCCCATTACACCAATTGATGCTGCAGACATAAACTCAAGTAAAAGAAAAAGTGCAGAAAGCCCTGAACATCTGCCTGCAACACAGAAACAAACTGTCAGACAAACCCGCAGAAGAAATTCTACTGGTGATACAGAATTTGTGCCCATGACAAAGGCCAAAGCTAGCACTGCCAAGAAAAATTTACAGGACAAGATACTAGAAGCACTGTCCAGTCCGGACGTAATAAACACTATAGTCCCAATAATTGCACAGAAAATAAGTGAGTCCCTATCAACAATGATTGAAAAAGAGTTAAAACAAAGTCAAGGAGGCCTAACCGTTTATCGAAGCATTTTGTCCGTTACGT
Source organism: Arcuatula senhousia (assembly GCA_963971305.1). NCBI lineage: Eukaryota > Metazoa > Mollusca > Bivalvia > Mytilida > Mytilidae > Arcuatula > Arcuatula senhousia. Next base: position 25,112,270 of record OZ020307.1, read on the forward strand.
GTTTCTACCATAGGTTAACATTACGGTTTTGTCCGTTATATGTTGCACGAGGCAGTCCGTTAAGTAGTTTTATGAACAAAAAAATCATTTATTTTTACGAAATTAACTCTGAGGCTAAAATACAGTAAATAAGTGAAACTTGTGATAGATGTGTCCAAATGGTTGTTATTCACGAAAAACTTCCCGCAAAAACCATTTTGATTTGATTTGACACTTCTTCGCAAAACAGAAAGGCGGAGACCTACCCTCTGCAAAAATGTGTCCTTATAATGACGAAAAATGCATTAAAATACGTTATTTTCGTCATTGAAACATTTTTTTGTAGTAAGTCTTGTGCTACTTGCACAATTAAAAGCATAAGAGAAGGATTTTCTGGACCAAAATATTAATATTGGGACAAAAATGCCAAAATTGGTATTACTTTGAGAAACATGGTCCGTTATGAGGCACGTGACACTTTTTTGGTCCGTTAATGATGCATGTCTCACATTTTGAAAATGCAGGTCTGATGGAAATAAACCTTAATATAGCGAATCCCAATTATTAAAATTGGCAAAATCGATGATATCTTTTTCAGAAGATTCTAATGATTGGTTTCCCAGAATTATTGTATTATTTTTAATATAATATAAATGCCTAAAATATTTACACGAGTTTGTGGCAATGGCAATAAATCTGAACACGATTATCAATTTTATTTAAATGTATTTTATTTGAATATACTTCCATGTATGATACAAATAGAATAATATAGTGTTACATTTATTTATGAAAAAAATATAAAAAGCGACAGCTGAGGAGAGATATTGAAAAAAAAAATAGTTCAAATAATATGCTCTTGATTAAAAACTAAAATAATAAGTTAGATGTAGTATGGTAGATAAAAAAAACACAAAACAATAAATTAATGAAAATTTTAAATTAAAATGTGGAAAAATATATACGTACATCAACAACCATGCACAACTAAGAAACAAAAATATCAGTACGGCCTAAACTTCCAAAAATGTGTCTATGTTACAAATCCCTTCATATTAAGATATTTTTCTCCATTTACATGTATACTTTTTATTTCCATAGTTTTTGTTCTTTTTTCTTTTCATTGCCTAAAATAAATAACCAAAACAGACTGTATTGAACCGTTTTCATTATATTTATTAATAATTAGTAGCTTATTGCTTCTTTCATATATTATATACACATGTATTGTACGTTTTCAATACCGTTGTTTCGTAGAATGATTTAGTAAAGCCTTTTGACAATGGTTCATTTTTAGACGTGCATATTCTAATGTATGTATTTTAGTTTCGATAAATCCACATGAATTTTGTCTTTTCTTCTGTATACAAGCGTTCAGTCCTTTAATATAGTAAAATTATGATATGTCATATCAAACAAAACTATTTTAATCTTCTATCTATTTATGTTATTTAACGTCATGATATTTTGTCACAGGCACTTAACGGACCAACTTAACGGACAAAATAATATGTCATCAGCCCTTAACGGACCATATTTTATAACTTTTCCTCTATTACAAAATTATTATATAACATAGAGCGTTGAAAATTAAAAAGAATGTTGATACATTATTGTACTTTCTATGGATATCAACCAAAACATATTTTTTGTTATATAAAAAGAGAAATTGATAAAAATGAGGTAAACATGTTTACATTTGCGACCTTTAAAACATTAAGGAGCCACACGCCTTTTCATTTTATGAAGTTTTATAGAACTATTTTTACACAAATGCAAATCGTATCGAACAGTCATTCATTTTCATTTTGACAGATGTAATTTTTATAAATATAAAATGCGTATTTATTATGATATAACAAATTAATTACTGACCTTCAGTGTTTTTTCTCGATTATACCTGGTTAACGGACTGTCACGGCGACTTTAACGGACCACAAAAACCGTGAAACACCTTTTAACGGACCATATTTCTCGATAAACGGTTAGGCCTCCTTGAAAGTGTCACACTGGTCTTAGAAGAACACATCAAACCAGCAATTGCTTCTATTGAAGAGAATAAAAAACAGATAGAAAGGAATCAACAGAACATCTGCAAGCAGTTCATTGCAATGTCAGCAATAGAGAGGTCAGCCAAAGCCCACATAGATCAGATGAAAGAGCAAAGCAAAGAGATGGACTATCTCTATCAGAAAATTTCTGAACTAGAATACAGGTTAGAAAACCAAGAGCAATATTCCAGAAGAACAAGCCTTCGCTTTCACAATATTCCTGTACCAGTTGACCAGTTTGGCAGAATAAAGCACCCTGTCAACACAGACCAGCTCATTATTGACATATGCAAGGAAAAACTCAAGATAGATATTGGCTTGCAAGACATTGGAAGATCTCATGTTATTGGCAAAGCAACAACAAGTGGTAAATCGCAAGTTATCGTCAGGTTTATCTCTTATAGAACTAGACACCTAGTTTTCTCCAACAAGAAAGAACTTAAAAATGATGCAGGTGGAATATTCATAACAGAAAATCTAACAGAATTTAGAACGACACTAGTCAAAAGGTTAGCAAGAATGAAGTACGACAAAAAGATTGAAGCTTACTGGACAATAGACGGAAGAATCTACGTTAAGGAAACAAAAGACAGTCGAAGAATCCTAATCAAAACCCATGATGACATCACCAACCTGGTTAGTGACATAGACAATGCCAGAAGAAGTACATCTCCAGAACCAGATGGATCACAAGAAATCTATGATTAAACATACAATGTATACTTTGATCGACTTTTTTTGTAAATAATATGTTATGAAATATATTACTCACCTCATTCTATAAACTTGATAGTGAAATCTTAATTGAAATCTATTTGTTTTAATGCAAAAAAATACTCACCTTTAAATGAAAAAATATGAAAATATCTGCAATTTTCACGCACAATTTATATATAATCCGAAAACCCACAAAATTAAACGCTTTATCCTTTGCTTAATTAAATATCCAATTTGAATATCACTTGTTGAAAAGTATAACTTTGATTAACCATTCAAATCCTTTTATCGACAACATGTTTAAAATGTGTATTCACGACAACAACAATCACATGAATGAAATGTAGTGTTGGTCTATCTTTCGGGTGCACTCGACTTTCGTGCTATAATGTAAAATTTTTATTTTGACTAAAATTATTAAAATAAAAATGTTTACCTTATTCTAATGCGCATACATTTTGTATAGTGCAAATTTAACAAGAAAGAGAACTAACTATCATTGCTTCTTTTTGTTTTTGTTCTAGCTTTCTTAAATTCTCCCAAACTTTTAACCTCTTGTGTTTTGTTATGTATGAATGGACTCTTAAATCGGTGAGAAAATAGGTCAACGCTTTGTTATGTAAACAAAAGTGAGTAAAAACAGTATATGAATTTTATTAGAAAATGTATGATATCTTAGTGCAAACAATGTTATCAATATTTGATATTGCTGTCAATTCATTTATTTGTTGTTTCTTTCTCTAGTTGAAACGTTATATTGTGTTGCTTAATTTCATCATATACTTTATTCGTTCATTTCAGTGCTGTTATTATTAATTTTAATATTTTAAGTTTATTTCTTCTCAGACATTGTTTTTGTCCTATTTAAAGTTTGGTTGATATTTGGTTGAGTTATGCTCTAATTCGGAAACTCATTTAAAAAAAAAACAAGTAAGTGGTAGCATTTTTTTTAGAATTATCCTCATGTTCTCAGTATGTAATTTAAATCTAATAAACCTGTTAAATACTAAATAAAATATCCCCTTGAAATGAAATGTGCACTGAAATGAACTCAGGAATTATTTTGTTTTATTTTTACTTTTTTTCTCGTTTGTTTTCTTACATATATTTTGATGCTAGATATTATGGTGATGCAGAGAACTTCCAACCCCCCTTTCCCCATCTGCTGCCCTTGGGTGAATGTGACATTCGAACATTAATTATAAATGGGTATTGACATTGACACCTATAGGGCAGCAATAGGCCTCTTCAACAGCAGAAATCGCTTTATACTAACCTGTATTATCCAAAAACAAGATTCTTTTACTGGTATATTATATGTGAACATTTCTTGCACTCTTCTTACATTATCACTATTTGTCCTTCAATCTACTCTACCAGGTATTGACATTGTTTTTCTGCTTTTTGTGCTTCATTTTATTTTAATCGTTGGTAACGTTGAACAAAACCCAGGTCCCAACTCAAACTCGTCTATTCTCAACAGATGTGTAACGCTATGTAATATAAACATACGAAGCATTAGAAATAAACTCGACTTCCTCAGTACATTTTGTGACGAATATGACATTCTATGTGTTACTGAAACCCATTTAGATCATGATATACCCGATAATGACATCACTTTAAATGATTTCTCAAATACCTTTAGAAAAGATAGAAATAGGTTCGGTGGAGGAATTATTATATATACAAAAAATCACCTCGGTGTTAAGAGACTGCAAACCCTTGAAAATGATGTAGATGAAACAATCTGGGTTGAAATTAACGCGAATGGAAAATTATTTCTATTATGTAATACCTATAGACCAGAATGGTCAGGTGTCGAATACTGGAGTAGACTTAACTACTCAATTGAAATGGCACTCAACCGAAACGCAAATGTTATTCTAACAGGTGATCTGAACTCCGACCTTAACAATCCGCATAATAACAAACTTATAGAAACCATGAGCATGTTCAACCTTCAAAACATTATCGACAAGCCAACAAGAGTTACTGCTCACACGAGTACCCTCTTAGACCCTGTAATTCTGAGTGACAACTTAAACTCTTCATATTCTGATGTGCTTCAAATACCCCGTATTATCAGTGATCATGATGCAGCTATCGGTTATATCGAAACCCCAGCAAGAGAGTCGGGAACATATAAAAGAGAAATCTGGATCTATGATCGCTTAAATAAAGATAAATTCATTGATAAGTTACAATCGGCTGACTGGGAAAATATTTTAGATGATACAATTGGGATAGACGAAGCTTGTGAAATTTTTACAAATAAAGTACTAGAAATTTCACGAGATTGTATTCCAACTAAATTGGTAACTGTAAGAAAGAATGACAAACCATGGTTCAATAACAATCTGCGGAGAGAAATAAGAATACGCGATAGACTAAGAAAAAAAGCATTAAAATCAAAAACTGAAAATAATATTATGAAGTTCAAAAAGCAGAGAAATAAGGTAAATAATATGAAAAGATCTGCTAAGGAGCAGTTTGAAAAGAATTTAGACAACATTATTTTAGAAAACGCAAACAATCCAAAAACATACTGGAAAATTATGAAAATGTTAATTAAGTCTGGGAAGCCAACAAACTCTGTACCACCATTATATAATACGATAAATCACGAGGACTTCAATGATATTGTGTGTAATGAAGAAGAGAAATGTTCACTCCTAAATAAATATTTTTGTTCTATATCAACATTAGACGAAGAAAATGTTGAAATTCCATTCTTCCAGGAAAGGTCTGAAAACATCTTATCAAATATTAATATAACAGTGAAAGAGATTGTCGATGTGATTCAAATATTAAAGCCTAATAAAGCATCAGGCCCCGATATCATCAGTCATCGAATGTTAAAAGTATGCCCAGATCTCATTGCCATCCCGCTTCTTATAATTTTTAACAAGTCTCTACAGCAATGTAAGTTCCCCTCGAATTGGAAATTCGCCCATGTCACACCTATTTTTAAAAAAGGTGACGCATCTATACCTTCAAACTATAGACCCATCTCCTTAATAAGCTGTGTCGGCAAAGTCATGGAGAGAGTTATTTTTAAACATGTTTATAACCATCTTCATGCAAACAAGCTTTTTTACGAATACCAATCCGGATTTATGCCGAAATTTTCAACTGTTCATCAATTATTAGAAATGTATAATTGCATTCTTAACTCATTTGAACAAAAAGACATAAACTGTTTTGTATTCTGTGATTTTTCAAAAGCGTTTGATAAAGTTTGGCATAGAGGTTTACTCCACAAAATTAGCGCGTATGGTATCAAAGGGAATTTACTTGACTGGTTTCGAAGCTATTTAATTTCGAGAAAGCAGAAAGTGGTATTAAATAATTCATCTTCATCTGTTGGTGAAGTTTTCGCAGGTGTACCACAGGGATCAGTCTTGGGACCTCTACTATTTATAATATATATAAACGATATTGCTAAGAATATGACTTCCTTGTGTAGACTTTTTGCAGATGACACTTCGTTCAATTACTCAAACAAGGACATCAACAGCGTAAAAAATGTTGTTGAACAGGACTTGAGAGAGTTGGACGAATGGTCAAAAAGATGGTTAATGTTTTTCAATCCTGATAAAACTGAAGTGATGATATTTTCTAATACCGAAATACCTTTACTGAATTTTTCCCTGAATGGGCTAGATATTCCAATAAAAACTACTCATAAACACTTAGGTGTTACTTTCAGTAAGGATGGAAAATGGAATGTCCACGTGGAAAATATTATATCCTGTGGGAGACGCCATATAAATATCCTTCGAAAGTTAAAATACCAGTTAAGCAGAAAAAACTTAGAACAACTTTACTTGGTTTATATAAGGCCACTTCTCGAATATGCTTCAGAAGTATGGGATAATTGTGGAGTAGTCTATACTGGTAAACTAGAGCAAATTCAGGTAGAGGCTGCACGAATAGTGACTGGGTTGCCTATTTTTGCTAAAACTGAAAAAATCTATGATGAAGTCGGTTGGGAAACGCTGCATGAAAGAAGTCGTAGAAAACTGCAAATGTTTTATAATATTCATAATAATAACACTCCTACTTACTTACAGGACCTTGTTCCCAATAAAATTCAAAGTTTAACCACATATCCTCTTAGAAATGGCGAGGACATAGTTATGCCTTTCTGTAGACTGTCTATCACAAGGGAGTCATTCATTCCATCCACAATAAAGGAGTGGAATAAATTAGACGTATCTCTTCGTAATGTCGATTCTTTGGCGAAATTCAAAACGCGTATTAAACCAAACAAAGTCAACGCACACAGAGTACCATTGTTCTACACGTCAGGTCCTAGAAAAATTAACATTATTCTTACTCAACTTAGATGCTCTGCATCATTCCTCAATTATGATTTACACAAAGTGAACATAATAGCTGACCCTTATTGTAGATGTGGATGTGGCATAGAAGATGCAAATCACTTTTTCCTCATATGCCCTTTGTATCAAATACAGAGGACGGAATTACTAAACAATCTAGAATGGATACCTGACACAATTCAAATAGATACTTACCTATTTCTGCATGGCTGTTCAGATTTTTCTGACAACAATAACCAAAAACTTTTAAACGAAATATGCAAATTTATTAAAAATTCTAAGCGATTTCTAGTTGTTGATTAACCTTAGGGAAGGAAAGGATGGTCTCTGTTCAACATGTCTGGCATCAAAATCTTGTTCTTTTTCTTTTTTCTTTTTTAACCTTATCCACATGAAACACATAATTACTTGTATTTCTCATTTTGTTATATCATCTTATATCATATTATAATCTTTACGCATGCTCGGTAACTGTATATATACTATTGTAAAACTGTATCTCGGAGAGGACTACCTAAGTAAGATTTTTACTTGTGTCCAATCCAATATGCTTTTATTGGCAATAAAATATGTTTAAACTAAACTCATGTCCATACAAATTTCCGTCAAGCTATTTAAAAAAAAACCATTAGTTTGATACTTGATAGGATGGTTCAGTTTGACAAACTATACATCCTAAGCAATTTTAAGACCTGTCACATATCTACTTTTCTATTTGTGACTGATCCGATACCTAATTCTACTTGAAAATTTCCGTCATTCTTTTTTCATAAACCATTTGTTAGAATGATTTTAAACTTGGTAGGATGGTTCAGTATCATTCTAAGCAACTTTTAGACATTTTGGACTTTTTCTTCCTGTTTTGGGCCAGCATGGTTAGTTAGTTAGTTAGTTTGTTATTGCTTTACTCCAAAGCAGCACGATTTCGGCTATATCCGGCAGATGAACATGAAAGTGGTGATACAATGAACATGAAATGATGATGATGATGTGGGGGAAATGGGCCATGGGGACACAAGGCCAATCGGTTAGGAAAGTTTGACTGCCACTGGAAAGAAGGAGTAATGGGTAGGGACGGGAAATTTAGCCTCTGCATGAGGATCCTACGGGTCTTACTCTTACCGAGACCTGCAGCAGGGTTCTTTAACGTGCGAGGAACGTGACATTTTTCCCAACACGGCGCACCACTATGGTTTTCGGTCAGGTTTTCCGCAATATCGCCTGACGATCTCGCATCTCTCGATGTTAGGGCTGCCCCATTCAACCACCTGGGGCACACATCCCAGTCGCTTTGTGGGCAAAGCGGCCTGACCCGATGTCAGGTTTATGAGCGCTCTTTAGTGGACTTATACCGACAAGCTTAGCGCTGCTGCGGGCCTATTCGCCACCCGGAACCCGCATGGGTCAGCATGGGCATCTGTGTCCCATATACACATTCCTTCTGTATTTCTTGAAATACCGGTAGGTGGCTAAGTTAATATAGGCCTTATGGTGCTTTGTATAAATGCACATAGTTTAAGAATTGGATGCCATTACTCATTACTCTTTTAATTAAAAACTTATGATTATTCTAGGATGTTTCTTTTCATGTCATTACTTCTGACGGTGTTATGATGAAGAAGATGGGGTTGAATGCTGTCCCCCCATTTGGATCAACAGCAACCATCACCATTGCTGTGCCAAGGGGCAGCAATGGAGAAGACTGCCTGAGAGCCATTAAAAAGAAATATACAAACATACCAGATATGCTCTCCATACAGCTAATGTCTTGGGGGAGTGATGGTCTGAAGCCGATGTCCCCTGAATGTATGATCATAGATTTGATAGAAAAGTACAAAAAAAGAAAAAAGGGAGAAAAGGCTGACCTCGTACATGAAATTTCCCACTATGAAAAGTAAGTTTCAGCCTAAAATGCACACATGTACAAAAGTTAAAAAAACAAATTACCAAAAGTATTATAAAATGAAATTTTATTTCAATCCAATAGCAGTACTTTGTTACGCCCGCGCAACGCTATAAAGGTTATTTACAGGCGATGAACATGAAAGGATGATAAAATGAATATGAAATGATGATGATAAATGAAATATGGGGATGGGGTGGGAAACAAAGGACCGGTAAATTTTGAAGAACCACAGGAAAAATGGGAGAGGTGGTTAGGGGCGGAAAATTTAGCCTATGTGGTGCACTACTTGGCGGTCCACAAAGGGGTCTTTTACGTGCATGAAGCGTGGCACTCTCCACACACGTTGGCCTACTATGGTCGCCGGTCAGGGTTTCCGTATTATAGACCTGACAACCCCTGCGGACGAGGGCCGCCCTATTCAGCCACCTAGGGTACACACTTGGTCGCTCTGTGGGCTGAGCACTGACCCGACGTCATCCCAAGACCCTTAGTCGCCTCTTACGACAAGCTAGGCTCTGCTGCCACCCGGGCCCCGCACTGGACCACCAGACTAAGGCATATGAGAAGTACACTTAAGGCTGATCTGTTCAGGGTGGGCATAGTTGCTGACCAAAGATGTTCTTGTGGTTGGCCAGTTGAAGATAGTATTCATTTCTTTCTTGAGTGTCCTTTGTATACTGTGCAACGAGGGTTCTTCCGGACACTGGTGAGGATAAATAACTTTAAATTCTGGTCGGGAGTTATATCCTTGACACGAATGCAAATGTAACCAACTTTGAGACAATACAACAATTCATTACACACTCTGGTCGTTTCAGTTTAGATTGATTTCATTTTTTTCTTCCTTTTTTTCATACTATTATTATTAATTTTATTTTTTCCTCTTTTTTCATTCTTCTGTTTTTGTTTTGTTCTCGTGTAAATAAAAATTGTATGTATTACACTTGTCGTTATCTGTACCACTATTGTTTGTATGTTGTAAAAATGTATGGAGAAGACCTTGTGAGTTGGAATAACTCGAGTCCTATCCAATATTTGTATATTTGCAAATAAAATATGTTTAAACTAAACTGAAAGAAGAACAACAGCATGCCGTTGACACCTTTAAGGAACATTTAATAACAGCACCTATCCTAGGATATGACTATTTGCACTTACCTTTTTAGGTCCACACTGATGACAGCGGATTACGATTAGGAGTGGTAAAACGTTTCATTTGTTATACCAAAGCTAAAAAGAATAACCCACCCCATAAGCTTGAGTTCTTAGTTTTGAATGGACCATCACGGATGAATTCAAACAGAACATATAAGTATGGACAGGAGCTCACAGCGATAACAATCTTCTTAACAATTCTAAACTAAAGCTCTTGTAAAGGCAACGTGCCTCAAGTGGTTGGCAATTTTTTATATTCGATACAGACCTGGAAAAAGCTATTGCTGATGCAGACGGTCTCAATACGACACCAATAAGGAAGACAACTGAGTTCATGTTATCTGCAACTCAGTCACCACCATGCCATATGCTGAATGCCTTGCTGTTTTACCTGGTTTGGTTGTGGATTATTACAATGACATCCTGCAGACGGGTACATCAGTTGGACAGACATTTGCCTGGTATGGAGCACAAAAACAGGACCCGATGATTCAAAGATGGATTGAAATCCTACAAAACGCAGAAAAACCAGTACAAGGGGACAAACTACTTGGCAGACAGGTGCAGCACCTGCAGATAAAAGATTGAGCGTTATATCAGGCAGTAACATCATATATACATATTAAACAAACGCTAGGTTATCAAAGCACATTGACAAACCATGCTCTACACAAGGATTTTTCGGAAGACCCTAACGAAACACAGAGCAACTTTGTAAAATTACAGACACCTCTCCACTAGAGCTTGTTTCCATGGATTACCCCATACTTACCCATCAAAAGGTGTAAATAACATCTTGGTAATATGCGACTTAACACATTTTACGAGGCCATTTTCCATCTGAAATCCAACAGCGAGAACAATTGTTTAAGCCCAAACAAATCATAGTAAACTATGGGATTCTTGAATTACTTTATTCAGATCAAGGACCTTTGTTCGAATCCACTAAACCTATCAAAGAACTTTGCAACTTTAATGGGATTAGAGAATCCCACACTACTGTCTTTCATCTACAAAGGAACGGTATTTGCAAGCGTTTGAATAAAACACATAGAAAACTTAAATATGTTATGCACTTTAAATCAGGATCAAAAGGAAATTGGAAATATTTCATTGCACCTTGGAGTCATTTTTATAATTGTACACCACGAGATTATCACCTTACTAGTATTATATTATGTTTGGGTCAAATCCCCCCCAAAACATATTGATATCGGACAAGAAGAAACATCAGGTCCGAATACTAGTAGTGCTCGAGAATAGGAACATTTTTTGATGTCACGCGTTGAATCCAAATGCGAGGTACAGAAGTAGGACAAAGTTTTAGTCAAGGTCAATGCATTGAAATCAAGAAAACACAAGCTTGCCGAAATTGGGAGGAATCTGTCTATATAAGAGACTACCCGGTGCACTACCACTCTGCTTTTGCGGCCAGGTTTTTTTCGCATTGCGATCCAGGAATGCAAGATGACAATTCAACCATATTAAGCAACCACTCAGTCGCTCTTTGGGTATAGCAGTGTTACCCAACGTCGAGTTTTGGAGCTTTTAGTGGGCTTTTACCGACAAGCTTAGCTTATTGATGCTGCAGACCTAATCGCCACCCGGGACGCTCACAGAACTGTGTGCTAGATCTATTACTTTCTTATATTGTTTGTGTTTATGATGTGTGCCCGTGGTAATTTCACACACAAGAGTTAGCACATAAAACAAAAATTAATCGAATTTACATATATTTGGGTTTTGGTAGCCATTCACAGAGAATTTATTTGCGAGGAACATGTCACTTCACCTACACGGCGCAACTAAGGCTTGTGGTGTTTTGTCGCTCAAATTAGCTTTAAGGGCACTGTGATGTCGACCAGATTTTTGAAAGTAGAACATAATAAAGTTGCTAAATTGCCCTATAAAAATAATAAACAAGTAAAATAGATAAATATTGTTCTATATTGTCTTTTTTTAATCTAAAGCAAAAATACACAAAGGCGTATATCATTGCAAATCAGGTGAGATAAGACTTCGATATTTTTTTTAAATTTGAAAGTTGTCACACATATAGCAACGAATTTTAAGCATAGAACAAAAAAAAATATGCCAGACTGGAATAATGAATTCACGAATGGAATTCTTTGAATTGAATATTAAAATCACTGAAAGTTTGTTTTATTTCTTTTTTTTTAGTCCCCTACCGGCGAAAGCCGAAGGGGACTATAGGTTTGCGCTCTGTCCGTCCGTCTGTCTGTCCGTCTGTCCGTCTGTCACGCCTCAGTTTTCCGCACTTTTTTTCTAAACGCCTATAGATAATGAACTGATTTTTGGTATGTGAGTTTACCTTGATGAGTTACAGATCAAGTTTGAGTTTCGTGTCGGTCCACAATTTTTTATTGGAGTTATGGCCCTTTGAACTTTGAAAATTCACTAAAATACCAGTTTTCCGCACTTTTTTTCTAAACGCTTATAGATAATGAACTGATTTTTGGTATGTGAGTTTACCTTGATGAGTTACAGATCAAGTTTGAGTTTCGTGTCTGTCCACAATTTTTTATGGGAGTTAAGGCCCTTTGAACTTTGAAAATTCAATAAAATACCAGTTTTCCGCACTTTTTTTCTAAACGCTTATAGATAATGAACTGATTTTTGGTATGTGAGTTTACCTTGATGAGTTACAGATCAAGTTTGAGTTTCGTGTCTGTCCACAATTTTTTATGGGAGTTATGGCCCTTTGAACTTTGAAAATTCAATAAAATACCAGTTTTCCGCACTTTTTTTCTAAACGCTTTTAGATAATGAACTGATTTTTGGTATGTAAGTTAACCTTGATAAGTTACAGACCAAGTTTGAGTTTCGTGCCGGTCCATAATTTTTTATGAGAGTTATGGCTCTTTGAACTTTGAAAATTCACGTAAATTTCAGTTTTCCGCACTTTTTTTCTAAACGCTTATAGATAATGAACTGATTTTTGGTATGTGAGTCTACGTTAATGAGTTACAAGTCAAGTTTGAGTTTCGTGCTGATCCACAAATTTTTATTGGAGTAATGGTCCTTTGAACTTTGAAATTCACTAAAATATCAGTTTTCCACATTTTTTTTTCTAAATGCTTATAGATAATGAACTGATTTTTTGTCTGTGAATTTACCTTGATGAGTTACAGATCAAGTTCAAGTTTCGTGCCGGTCCACAAATTTTTATGGGAGATATGGCCCTTTGAAGTTTGAAAATCTATTGCAATTTTCTTTTTTAAACTTTTTTATTGTTCTTTGTAGATAATAAACTGATCAAGTTTAGGTATTCATTCGTTTGACAAATTGTTACCAGTGACTGAAATATGAGGCCGGTAGGGGACTTAGTATTGTTTTGCAATACTCTCAGAATGCTTGTTATATATCTATTATGTAAACGAAGATAAGTGGTACATATGAAATATTGCACATTTAAATTGTCCTGTTTTGGATAAGTCCTCTCCAAGCATTTTTGCTTGAAAAAGAGGCAAGAATTTCACTTTTTCTTCTTTTTTCTGTTTTTCTTTTTCCTTCGACTTGTTGCTGCTTCTTCAACGCTTTCCCCCTGGGCTAAACTATTTTCTGATGTATGTGTAGATAAATTATCAGTATTTTGATTTGATGTAAATTCTGTTGGTTGTTTCATATTTTCACCATGTATTTTTCTTTGTTCTTCGAAGAATACATTATGTAGAATGGTACTGTGATCTGAGGATGACGATACAGTACCGTCTGTTAGAGAACTACTGGTAACAGTGTTGGGTTCAATGTTCAAAGAATGTCTTTCTACTTTGCTGTTTCGTTTAAAAGGCTTATTAGTTTTTGTCTCAGATGGTGTAGGCCTGATAATCGGTACTTCTTTTTGAGTTTCTGACTTCGATAAAAACAATGTTCCTATTTCGCTCAAACTTTCTGCATCTTGCTGCTCTTTTGTTAATTGAATAGTCGTTCTGCTTGATGATAAGCTAAACTCGCGTTGCCTTTCTTGTGACTGGAAACATGATCTTGTTGTTGATGCCGATGGAAGCTTTGGAAATAATTTACCGGATACAACACCAGCAAAGGATGGTTTGTAATTAACGGTGCTGTTGTCATGGTATGGCATTGGCTCTTGTGTGCTAACGGAATCAAAATCCTGTGAGATCATGGAACTGGCTTCATTTACTGTAATGCTTATTGGTGGCGAGTCATCATGATATTCTTCATTATCCCGATTTGTGACAGTATCAAGCCATGCCACTGTATTTGGAATGTTTTCGAAGTTTATATTATTAGATGAACTGCTTTTTGTTGAACATACAGATGTATCATTTTGAGTACCAAACACAGGGACTTTCAATCGCTTCATTTCTGACGTAGTACTGACGTCACCCATACTACCAGAAGTTCCCGATGGCCAACTTGAGTTCACGAACAATTGATGTGGATTTTTGCACCGACAAATGACATCAGGAAATGTAGTATTAGAAATAGAAGCTGATATATGCTCATACTTCCTTGCAAGGGCTTCTTGAAAAATGTGCCTTGTTTTGCGATGATCGGGTTTTAGTTGTAGTTGGGTCAAAATCATATTCCAACATTTCTTATCATCTAAACCATCATCATTTGAGACAAACTCATAGATGTCGTAATGAATAAGTTCTTTGCTGTAAAGTTTATCAATCACGTCTTTTACGGGCACATCTCTCTTCAGTAAACAGCAAATGCATATGTTTTCTGTCTGGGAACTTTCTTTTCGTTTCTTATTATACGTTTCCAACAATTTGCTAGCTAAATGCGGATAGTTGGATTTCTTTTGCATGTTTTCAATGAAGTGGTTAAATTTCTCATTGCTTTTTCTCCCGATGTGAATAATGAGTTTTCTAACTTGGTCCTTACGATTCGGTTTGTGAATTATTTCGGACGCTTCATCACTGGTTAAACATTCACCTGTTAAAAGGTCATCTAGCAAATCTGAATTTTGATTTAGATCTATATCTTTTATTAATGCTTCGAGATTTTCCTGTAAAACCTCTCTGTTAATGCTGCTAAAAGTATCAGATTTTTCCTGTTGACTCTTTGTACTTTTTTCAAGTCTTTTGTCTAGAAATGAAAAAAAAACACATTTAGATAAGAATAGATTATCTCCTTGAATTTCTTATAAATATTATAAGTAAAACCTGCTTACTCTTCCAAAACATATAATCTACATGTACAGTGACGTGCCAAAAGTATTGCAACATCTAAAAAATTCCCTAACAAATAAACTAAATTTACATTTAAAAAATAATTATTGTGAAGTCATTTATGGACCTATTTTCTTTAAAAAAATGTTTCTATAGATGTGAATAACAGCATTTTTGTTTATTTTGGCTCTGACTTCCGTTTTGTAGTTTTAGAATAGACACAGTTTGAATAAAAAAAAAATTGTTATACATTTTCCTTGTATATTCAATATAAATTTTTGACATCTGATTGAAACTGATTTGTCTTTGCGCAGGGTATAGAATTTGTTTTGGAAAAAGCGAATAAAATTCAAAATATCTACTTATCACTGTGAAAATTTGATGAAAATTGATTGAGAAATGAAGCAGCAATAATTTTTTTTTTAAAAATCGAATTTGGTTGATTTGTTTGGGAATTCTTTTTATGTTAAAATACTTTTGGCACGTCACTTCTCGTTCTTATGCGAGATCGTGTTGTTATAACATGTTTGTTTAGAAATTGCTTATATAATATATATTTGTTGCGTTCACTGGAATAACCCAAAATTTAAAATTTTGTAAGTTGTCAATAAGACTTGTGTTAGTTTATTGCTTTCCATCTTTCAGACATTCTAACGCAACCAATAATTATGAATTCATTTTAGCTTTCTGTTATATTTTGTTTTTGTTACACAACTGTTCTTCATGAGCTGCAATTAGACAATGACTAACAGTTAAAACTTTTTATCCAAATTTCTGTAACATTGACATTAATTAGCATGTTTATCATTGACTTACAAGGTTTAGGCTTGGAATGTATCTGTTGAAGTCGTAGTTTACCGACTTGAATTTGAAGGTTCTCAATGGCTGATTGTAAATGTAAAAACCTGCTCTCCAAGTCAAATTGAATTGTATTTTGTTTCTAAAACAAATTGGAAAACATTTTCTTTATAAATATATGTTAGTGCAACAGTATCAGCCAAAATCAGGCATTAAGTGTTATACACATGTCTAGACAATTAACCTTACGCCTACATGTAGCAACTTAAGTTTTTGTTTGAATGGAACGTACCAAGTTTAAAATATCCCCGGAAAGCAGTAAATTCGTTTCCCCTCGGCGATGCTTGTCTAAAGAAATAGTAATTTAAAATCGAAGGAAATAAAAAGCTACGCCGAGCGCAGCATGATACGATCGCAACAAGTTGAACCCTGTATAGTCTGCTTTGGTCATATGCAGTCCATGATGAACTTACAAAGCTTTTTGACACATGCATCATGTGGTGGACTCCCGGGGGTGAACTTAAAAATGCATATTTGACACATATATGTTTCACTCAAAAACGTAAATGTGTCCATTACCACAAACGTGTCCGAATCTCCCACATGTGTCTGTCGTGCCTACAAAACAAAAAAAACGCCCAACAGTGTCCAATTTGCGTCGCCGAAAAGTGTCCAGTATACGTATTAGTTTGACGCCCAAACGTGTCCAATATCACTTTAACGCCAAAACGTGTCCAGTATCACTTTGATCACGGATTCTAACCTGATAGTGGAGGTGGCAAATGGATGCTATAGGGTAATTGGAAGGAACAAGGGGATAGATGGATAGTTAAGAATTAAACACCTGCTGAAATGCTAACCCTAACCTAATAGTCGAGGCATCTCCCTGATGCTTTACCTGATATACTGGAGGGGGCACAAGGATACCTTATCCTAACCAAAACCCAAATCGCGGCTCCCTGATGCTAAGCTAATAGTTGAATTGGCATATGAATACCTAATCCTAAATCTAACCTTTACCCGAGTCCTGGCGATTTCCTGATGCTTACATGCTCTACCTTAATGTAGAGGTGGCACCTGAATACCTAATCCTAACCCTATCCATAACCCTAAACCTTACCTTAGTTCTAGAGGCTCCCTGATGCTTACCTAAATGTGGAGGTGGCACATGATTACCTAATCCTAACCCTAACCCTAGTTGTGGCGGCTCCCTTATGCTAACCTAATAGTGAGATGGCACATGGATACATAATCCTAACCCTAGTTGAGGCGGCTCCCGGATACCAACCTAAAGTGAAGGTGGCAAATGCATACCTATCCTAGCCCTTACTCTAACCTTAACCCTAACCCTAAATCCTAACCTTATCTCTTACCCCAACCCTAATTACCTATCCCTAACCCTCAATTATGAGTTCGCGTTGTTGATTTCCGTTCGGTTAATTTTGTGTTTCTTCGTGCTGTTCTTGTTCGTGTTTATCGGTTTCGTCGTTGCCCTTTCGGACTGTTGACACTCGAATGCCCCATTGGTGCCTCTTTGCCTCTTTCTAACACTAACCCTAGTCGAGGCGGCTCCCTGATGCTAATCTTATACTGGAGGTGCCACATGGATACCTACTAATCTACTGCAACCGTTACGATTATTGGACCCCTTTTAACTTTTTTTTACTTCGGTCTTGTAAAACCGATTGTTGTAAAGTTTTAGAATACGGTGTCAAAACAATTTTATTGGTAGATTATCATAGTCATAAAGGATAAAGTCCAAGGCTTGTCCGTCTTTTAATTTTGTGCTGAGCTAGGAAAATTGATAGGGGGAAGGTTGGGCCCAAAAAACTAGTTTAACCCATATTACATATTACATGTGCCTGTCCTTAGCCAGGAATCTTTGACAAAGCTTTCGTTTGTACTTGTCTTTTTGATGTTTTAAATTATGTTCCTTGTTTAAGAAGGGGGTCTTTCTGTGAATATTTCAGGACTGGATTTGAATTATATGCATTTTATTTAGACCATGGGCCAATTGTAGAACCGCGAGCAGTGCCAAATGGCCTCGTTGAAAGCTGCTGGCGGTTGTCTATTGTGTTCGTAGCGGTAATGCATGTACAAAAGTAAAATTTAATCGATTCAGGAATAAAATCCGAAGCTAATTAGCAAATAGACTATTGGATCAAACAAATTTGCCATGTCTAGCGCTGTTAGGTGATAAAACTTCATTTCCAATATTCATGCAGCTGTACGTTTATATGCACCAATACGTGTACCGCAAGTGGGATCAATACCACGAATACTGTAAACTTGTAGGGTGTCTGAAGTTTTAACATACACGTAACTCTTTCCAAGTGATAATATTGTTGAAAGCGGAAGTAAAATGCACACATTTATATATTACAATTTAGAAACAAGTTTTAACCGTTTTTAGAAATGATTGTGAGAAGTTTTTTTTAAATTGTTTAAATATCTTCTTGTATCGTTATTAAAGATTATCTAAGTGAACATTCAAGCATACCTGTAAAATCTGTTGCAAAGTTCCGAATACGGATGGAATGTCAGAAGCCATATTCATGCTATGAATAGAATGTCCTTTGTATTGATCAGCTAAGTAAAAATAAACTAGGGAAAATCCTATTCTATATATAAGATTAAGAGTGCATTTTATTTTAATGTTTTTCACATTTTGAAAGTGAGCGAGTGCATGTTTTTGTGTGCTTATTTTTCACTGTATTTATTTGACTTATGTTCGTACTACCCAGGCTAGTTTTATGCTAGTCCAACTCCTGCCAGCTGGTTAGGGAACTAGGGAAGGCAATGCTCACATAAATTGCACTTACAAGTGTAAATTGTTATATATGTTCCACTCTACACCTATATATTACGCTTTATATGATGGTGCTCATGATAAAAAGAGGAACGTGCGTAACAAACAAACAAAGAAACAAACAAGGTTGACTAATTTTGTGAATGAGTGAGTGAGTTGTTGTTTTACGCTCTTCCATTGCTATATAGCGATGAACATGAAAAGGACATCCTCCGAAACCCAGAGGTTTATCTATCGCTTACTCATTCATCACCCCTGGGACATTACCCATGAAATATCTTGTTTTTTTTTTATATCATTGTATCGAGCATTCTGATTGGTCGCATTGCATTGTTCTAATGCAATTTAAACATGATTCTATATATAAACTTTATGAAGTTCAAGATCAGATCCTGAACTCGAACAAAATCATACCGGTGAATGAGTAAGCGAGGTTTCCGAGGATGGAAAAGGATGATAAAATGAACATGAAATGATGATCAAAAGAAATGATGAGAAAAAAAAATATGGGGTGCGATGGGAAACAAAGGGATCAGTAAATTTTGCGATCCACAAGAAAATAGGAGAGGTGGGTAGGGTGGAAAATCTAGCCTATACGTGGTGCACTTCTTTGCAGTCCACAAAGGGATCTTATATACGTGCATGAAGCGTGGCCCTCTCCACACACATTGGTCCCCTATGGTTTGCGGTCAAGTTTTCCGCATTATAGCCTGAGGGGAGCTGGATTTTTGCCATTTCCCCCGCCTAAGAAAAATGACAATACGTATACATATTGTAGATTTTCCTTCATATCAGGTTTCCCCATTGATGTTTCGCATATTTAAAGCTTTTTAGCGGATTAATGCTTACCAGTCTGTGATTTTTCATGAAAAATGCACGGTGGAAAAATGTAGCTGTAATATGATTTGTACGCTTTATCTTGTGAAAATTAAGTACTGGCTATTATGTGATTTTAAATACAATGTAATTTGATTCATTTCCTACTCAGAAAATCCATATGCATATTTTAGGGTTGGTTTCAGTATTGAAAGCAACTTTAAAAAACTGAAAATAAAAATGGCTTAAAACTTAAAGTAAAGGATTATGAAATGAACATTTTAGTAAAATCTTTGGATTTAGTATAAATATTGATAATCTTATACGTACTTCAAAGTGTTATACTTTATGTACTTGTTTCATTTTTTAGCATTACAGCGATCACGTGTCGGTGTTGTGTGATGATATATCACCAAATCGTGAACTGTTTGAAATGCTGTGTTGGACTTAATTATTTATATCAGTCGATACATGCTATTAAGCTAGGTGTCAGGAACTCCGAGTGTTCTCAAGAGAGTTCTTCTAAGTCCCGTTTTTACTTATTATCCCCACGCTTCATGATAATGCCCCTAGGGGCTGGGCTTCATAGGTAGCCTAAGGGCACATAATTCCTTCGTCTTTCAACTCCTCATAGGTTTTTTGGAATACGGAACTAAAACTTGGCTCAGTAGTTGCAGTATGGAGGTAGATTTTGCCGAAGGTTTCGGAATTTGATAATGCCCCTAGGGGCTGGGCTGCATGGGAAGCCTAAGGCAACTCACTCACTCACTCCCGGGGGGAAACTGGATCGATCCTATTCTTCCACAGGGGCCGAGGAAAACTTTATCGATCCAGATTTTACCTCCATATAAAAACCTACAATAGAACACCGCATCTCCTCAGATTCTCACATATTTGTGTTATAATGGATATAGGTGATGTTCTAGCTTAAAGTTTACTTCCTAAATTGGTCATGAAAACAAGATTGCAGATGAAGTTCATTGGTAGAAATATTTGTGTATCTTGTATATAGTATTTATTTGCCTTAGTGACGGCACTCTTATATAAAAAAACAACATTTCTTTTACAATATCTTTTATCTTTTACGACGCAAAGTTTATTTGAACAACGACATTATGACATGGTGTCCATTTCGAGTTTCTTGAAAGTAAAGCGAAATTCAACTTATTGATAAAAATGTTAGATGTTAGATCTTTGGCTGAGTACGGTACCTTCACTATCAAAGCAGGTCATGTAATGTTTGGTTACATTGACACATTTTAATGTTGACAGGACTTCATAGGGTATTATGAAATGGTAAACTCGGGTGGGTACAGTGTAGGCTGGCGGCATATGGACGGGACAAAGGTTTTACTTCCTGTTCAACTGAATCCGACAGTACTTGATTGGCAGTTTTCCTTAGTTTTGTGCTTAACAACCTTTTTTTACATGTTATAAACGATTTCAATAGACTGACCAGTTATTTAACGTTGACTAACATTGTGAAATGCCAATTGGGTATACTTATACAGTAAAGTGTTTTCTTTTGTTTGTACTTCACACATTAAATAAGAATTTGTGTGTTTTTCCTTTTAATATTTGAGGACGGGTGAAGAAGAGGGCATAAATGTGTATGAATGTTATATTAGTGTTTTTGTGTTTAATGATTTATATAACAAAAATGAACTGGGTCAAAAACCAGAACTGGACTAAAGTAAACATCTTTACAAATTTTAAACATATTTAAGATTTTGTTTTCGAAGGAGGAATGTAAGTTTTACCTATATGATAATTTTTATACAAGAATGTCATATATTTCATTCTTAAAGTGTCCATTATTAAGCCAAACAATCTATTATTCTAACATTGCTTTTTCAACAGTCGATATGAACGAACGTACATATTATGTTTAGGTTAGGTGCAATTTATAAAACGGATATAATATATTATTCTGTAATTTACAAGGTTGAACATGTATATGTATTTAAAAATTAGGACTCAGTCGTTTATTTCCAATTAGTGTAATTTTAATTTGGTGTCCCTGTTGTAACGGCAAACGAAGTCCAAATTTTCTTGGTCCTGAAACCCGATACTGAAAACAGTACATGCATTTGCGATTTATTAACTACATGGTTTATACATGTTATACAACATGTATCATTTTACTCTATTTCTCCCTTTTGTCAAATTAATTGTGAAACTTTAATCCACAATCATTTGAAACGGTTTTATTTCAAATGTCCGCGAGCTTTGGCTCAATTGACCATAGCTTAAAATGTTATTTTGTTGATTTTATTTCCGCTTCAGACACCATGAAAAGCATTTATTCATCGCTGATAGCCCAAATTTTATTGATCATAGTACAGAGATGTGTTGTGATCTGTGCAGAGCAAGAAATTACACACAGTACACCACTGGGAGGCTTGATTGGGCTTCGCAAGCAAGTGTCTGGAAAAGATGTTTACCAGTTTAAGCAAATACCCTACGCAAAGCCACCCATTGGCCTTTTGCGCTTTGCTAAACCCCAGCCGTACGGATCATGGGTTGGGACTTTCGATGCTAGATACTTTGGTCCTTCTTGTTATCAGCAGATGAACGAGGCTGTAAAACAGACTTTACAAAACCAGGCTATTTCAGAAGATTGTTTACATTTGAATATTTATGTTCCAAATAACTTATCGCCAACTAGTAACAAGTCAGTAATGGTTTGGATTCACGGAGGTGGTTACACGAATGGACAAAGTCAGAGCTTTGATGGATCTCATCTTGCTGTGACGGGAGATGTCATCGTTGTTACCATTAACTATAGGTTAAATATATTTGGTTTCTTATCACATGGTGATATAAAAGGAAACTTCGGACTGTGGGACCAAAAACTGGCAATTGAGTGGTTGAATGATAACATTGAATCTTTTGGTGGAAATTCAAAATCTATAACTATGTTTGGCCAATCTGCTGGTGGCTTCAGTGTTGCAATGTTGTCAGTAGTAGGCAGTAATGAGGGTCTTTTTCAAAGAGCAATTCTTCAAAGTGCATCACCACTCAATCCGAGTTTAATTGCTTCAAAGTCTAGTGCCGAAGAAATGTCAATGCATGTTGCAGAGTATTTAAACTGTAGCAGTGATTTTTCAAATGATTTTACTGCATGCGTACAGAATGCCAATACTTCAGATATCTTTAACGCATACACCTCAAAACGTTCGGAGGTAGGTTTTTTCAAAGGTGCAACTATTGGACCAGTAATTGATCAGGACTTGATTTTAGATGACCCTCGTAAAATGCTGATGGACCCAACATCACCATCTTCCAAGTTTTTTCTTTCTCTAGATTTAATGTCAGGAACCGTTTCGGGAGAGTCCTCTCTAATAATTGACATTTTCCAGTTTGGACTTCAAAATATTTTGCAATTCAACGTTTCGGATTCAATTCCGGAAAGAATTCTGTGCAACCATTTTGCAACAGATGCTGCAAAATACAAGTATAACGGAAATGTCAAAGTATCAGATGCAATTTGTAATAAGTATTGGCAAGGTTCGAACCAAGATGAGCTCAGTAATAGCGTGGTAGATATGTTTTCAGATGTAATATTCCATGTACCAGAAGCAGAATCATTAAGACTCCACCAAACAAGAAGCAAACAGAAATACCAATACATGTATACATTTTCAAGAAAGTTTCCTTTTTCATTTGGGTTGCGTCGACCTTCTTGGTTCGCTCGTGTCCCACATGGGGGAGAGCTTATGTATCTATTTTCCCAGGTGCCTATGATAAGAGACGACCTTAATTTATCAAACCAGATGATGAAGTACTGGACTAATTTTGCAAAAACGGGGTAAGCTTAACTTTTACCCGTATGTTTCCATAGACATTTAAGTATAAAAACCTAACTAAATTAGATTCTTTTCAATGCATGATTTTAAGGTACAGATTTAAATAGGTTTTTTTTATATGGGCAAAAGACAAAAGTAGGCAAATTTCGTTAAACATAAAGTAGATATTTGACCACATGATTATGCTGCAGACCAAATATCAAGAAACTGTGTTCATTAGTGACTTAAAAAATGTAACGAAAATATTTTTGCCGCTCGCTCGCATGCTATTTACCATTTTATGTTTGATTACATTGACATAATAATTGATGTTACCTTTTCAACGCAACGGGTGTGTTACAACAAGCAGGAACTGCTTACCTTTCTGGGGCACCTGACTTCACACTCGTTGCGATTTGAGTTCGCGTTGTTGATCACTGTCAAGTAGATTTTGTGTTTTAATGTTGGCTGCATGTTTCTTCTTTCTTCGTGCTGTTCTCATTTGTGTTAACTGGTTTTGTCTTTTCCCTTTTGAATGCCCCAATAGTACCCCTCCTCTTTTTCCATATTATCTCTAGTTGTGCCATAAGAATCTCATTCATAAAACTTGTGTAAACAGCTTAGTTGTTTTTATTGCACCCATGACTTTATTTTGCAATTTCTATTTTATGGACATATTATATTCAATGTTCGTTTTTATATTTCTAGCAATGTCAACGGACCGGGTTTGCCAAAGTGGCCAGAATATGATGCCACTGAAGAGATGTATCTCAATTTTGATGTTAACATCACAACAGGCAGCAAACTCTACCAGGACCAAATTGACTTTTGGTTGAATGATATTCAAGAAATTGTGAACCCTAGAACAACACAGGCGCCATCCACATACAGCCCTTCGTCATGTGGATTCAAGTTTCAATTATCTCAAACGCTACAATGTTTTGTAATACTTTTATTATCTTTTTTACTTTTGGTTAAATAATACTCCAGATATTGTGAACCCTTAAACATCTCAGGCACAATCCACATACATTGTACTACTCTTCCTTATGTGGATTCAAGTTTCAATCTCAAAATTTAAGCTACAATTTTCTGTATTACTTGTATTATCTTTTTGCTTTTGTCTTGACAATGTAAATTATGTACGCATTAACCAAAGAATCAATTTTTGGATAGTAAAAAATAAACAAGTAATAAATGGCTAATAACGGCCGCAGTATAGAGCAAGAGAGGAATTGACAAGATAGGGAAACAGAATGCCAATCACAGGGATATAAGGACAAGTCTGTGCACCATTGGTAGGTAATTGATGCTCACATTTCTCAAGGTTCCTTGAGAGAACGAGGGACACAGTTTTCCAGATACGCCAGTCCATGTTTTGTCACCACATGGTAGAATACTTATAAAACATGGGAGTGAATTTAAACAATATCATTATTTGATTTTTTGAATTTTATTTAATTATACACTGGCCAAATTCAATCTGGTGATCAGAAAAACGACCACTCATGGAGGCATGAAATGGTCTAGACCAACTTCCAACGGTAAAGCGTTGTCAATACACGGTCATACATTTACCCCACACCCAACTCTAACTCAACATACCCCTTGTATTAAAATTTTTAATTAGCGTATAAAGAACGAGTATTAGCCGAAGCTAAAAAGGTTTCTGACTTGTCTGACACGATTTACCATAAAATTTCTAATATTTTTGTCGCTGAAATTTCTGATATTTGAATTCAAAATTGTTTAAAACACCAGGTTTCTTTCCTTGTAATGCACATGGTCGATATCCTCGGTGCTGGATTTGGCTTCCTTGTTCGAACGTTTTGGTTTTGAGTACTTTTCGTTTTCAACAGTTTTGGAATTTGACCTTCCAATGTTTTGATTTAAATGCTACTGATGAGAGGTTACTCCTTGAAATATCGATATATAGCATATCCAAATTAACTGTTTACAGCCGCATTTTGTTTTTTGTAATTTTGAAACCACTAGGCGATAACCACAGCTGGTGGACCAGAGGTTCCCGAGGGTAATCACAAGCCTGGTCGTCAGACTTGTCTGACACGATTTACCATAAAATTTCTAATATTTTTGTCGCTGAAATTTCTGATATTTGAATTCAAAATTGTGTAAAACACCAGGTGTCTTTCCTTGTATTGCACATGGTCGATATCCTCGGTGCTGGATTTGGCTTCCTTGTTCGAACGTTTTGGTTTTGAGTACTTTTCGTTTTCAACATTTTTGGAATTTGACCTTCCAATGTTTTGATTTAAATGCTACTGACGAGAGGTTACTCCTTGAAATATCGATATATAGCATATCCAAATTAACCGTTTATAGCCGCATTTTGGTATTTGTAATTCTAAGCCTTAGAATCCAAGGCTTCCTGAATGTTGTTCAAGAGTGCATCGTTTTCTATAGATCAGTCAAATGAACACCGTCTTATCGGTATAAGGAGTTTTCTCTGGCTCTAATATTTGGGTAACGTATTTCCGAAAGACCTTTGGATAGCATATATTTTTTTTTGCAGTTTTGATTCTTTTGCAAGCATTTTCTAAGCAAGTGCCCTTTTTAATGGCTTTATGCCAGTATCTTCTCATATATTAATTCACTCCAAATAATTCTTGTATTTGGGAATAAAAGTTTGAATTTTAGGATATCTATTTTCATGTCTTCAATTATACTTTGAAACGATCTTAAACCAATATCATTGGATCCCAATTGAATCACAATCATAGAAGGGGGAGGGTATTTCTCCCTTTCTAGAAAGACTGCGGCCGTCAACTCATTCCCCTTGTTCCTCTTTCCCCGAACCATCTTATAAAAAAATCCTCTGTTTTGTAGCCCAAGGTGGATCCCCAAGTGTGAGACTCTATTGGCCCAATAAATTATAGAAGAGCCAAATATCCATTCTGACTTAGAACCTATAATTTGGAAAATTAGGAAAATTTAATATCAATCCAAAAATTTGAAATCAAGTAATAACATTTACAGACGAATATACCTCTCAAAACAACCGAATTTCCATCGTCCTAGTTTTTTTAATCGAATAGTCATTTACGCCGCTTTTTGCCAAATCTGACGCACGCCCTATTCTAAACGAATGTGAACGAACATGTACTGGTATTTCACAAAATCTTAAACTTTTCTCAAGTAAAGCACAAAACTGGTATTTCGTTAAAGGTTTTCAATTAAAATGAATGAAAAGTTTTTTGGCCCATATTGACCAGAGGAACGAACGCATAAATAATGTTGTAATAGAAAAATTGGACAAGCAGACGAATCGTCTTGTTTCATTAATATGAGCATAACGGATTCCCTTTTTTGATGTGTTTTTGAGCTTCGAATATTAAGATATAGCTCGGTAGTGTTTTTATTTTCGCAAAAGGAAA
Source organism: Arcuatula senhousia (assembly GCA_963971305.1). NCBI lineage: Eukaryota > Metazoa > Mollusca > Bivalvia > Mytilida > Mytilidae > Arcuatula > Arcuatula senhousia. The sequence goes on from OZ020307.1 coordinate 25,139,195, forward strand.
TATCTTCAACATTAAGAGAGTGCAAGCTCACCCACTCTTAATAATGCGAAGTAAGCTAATGAAAACGCGGATGCGAACAAACTTGCTTCGTAATCAGACACACAAATCCACTTTAACGACGAAATAAGCCTCTTGAGCAAATCAAAACCAATTGGAACTCTAATGTCAGGTTTTGTGGGATTTTTCCTACGATATCCTTCTAAAACTTTTGAAACGACAAAGGATTTGGTCATGTCTGTAACATTTCTTAATTTATGAGCATAACTAAGGGCTGATAAGTAAGTGGAAACAGTAAAAATGGATCTGCCGTTGATGGACAAAAATGCAATGTAATAGAAACATAATTCTACAGGGATCGGCCAATTAATGTCAAAATGGTATAGAGTGCAAAATTTTTCAAAGGAACTGACTGCTGTTCTATAAGCTTTCCAGGAACTTGTATCCATAGAACTATCCAATAAAGAACTTGCTTCTTCTTTTAAATGTTCCAAATTATATGGAATATGCTCACATTAAATAAGTATGTTTTTCAAACAAGCTAAAACCAGTTTTCTGACAAGATACATAACTCGTGGGGATCGTGACGACTTTTTGTTGATAATAGAAACAACTGCTTGACTGTCCACGTGAAATAAAATTCTTTTATTTCTTAACATATCACCCCAGATGTTTAAAGCTACTACAGCAGGGAACAGTTCTAGAAAGGTGATATCTGATAAAATCCCCGAACTAGCCCAAGAACTAGGTCAACAAGCCTGAGCCCATTTAGTATCAAAGACGATACCAAACCCTTTTCCGATTCCGCCAGCACTGTCCGAAAAAAGATTCAAGTCTGCATTTGAAGACCAAAATTGTTCTAAAATTACTGTGGCTCCATTGTAAGCTGATTCCCCTCTCCTTCAGGTTCGCAGTTGAAGTTTTGCGGAAGCTAAATTGACAGAGTATGATGATTTAAACCGGAACACGTATAGGCTAGTCAAAAATCTGCACCCAATAGCACGTAATGCAAAATTAATTTCCAATTTTGTTATTTGAATTTAAAAAGAATAAAATATATAGTTATTGTATTTTTGTAAATATTTTGAGTATTCTCTACTATGAGATGTTTAAAATTTGTAAAATTAGGACTTGGACATATTTATTAAATTGTTTCATTCTATCGCTAGAGGTCGCGTCTATCGAAACAAAACGATAGAAGCACGGGAACCTGTCATTCAAATTTTCGCGGTGCATGTCAACCAAGCATATAACTTAAATATTTGCCCTGCATTCATTACATTTACATTGTCTGCCGCAGTAAACAAATTTGTTTTCGTTATTTCTTCACTAGCTTTTGCATTCAAAAATGAAAGTAGAAATTCTTATGGGGTTTTCTTCGAGGTCCGAAAAAAAATCGTCTATTTTTACCATAAATGGTTTAAGATAAATTCACTTCCTTGTTCTGTTTGCAGATGTTTTCTTTTCTTAAAGTTTGCAAAAGCTTGCATTTCTCGCTGCTATTTAAAATAATGAAGTTTTGTTTTATTTAAAGTATGAGGCACCATACATGTATATATAAACGAAAGTGACTTTATCTGCGGGAGCTTATCAGGTTTAACCTGCATCATATTATTGAAATATTAATATAAGCAAAAGAAACAAGTAAATCTGTGAATTTATTCTCACTAGTGTTATCCCGCTCCCCAAACTAAGCCACGCACACAAGATTAAATATTCGGTAAACAGGAAGTAGTTGACCTAGGAGCATAAAATCGCTTTACACCATGTGGGACTATAGGATAAAGCTGTATACAAAATATCAGATCCCTATCTCATGTAGTTGCTTAGAAAACTGTGACGGAAATTTTGCATTTTTGTCTATTAAGTGTAAAAACCTTAGTATTCGGTAAACAGGAAGTGGACTACCTAGGAGCATAATATCAGTTTACACAATATGGTACTATAGGATAAAGCTGTATACAAAATATCAGACCTCTATCTCATGTAGTTGCTTTGGAAACTGTGACGGAAAATTTTGCATTTATGTCCATTATGTGTAAAAACCTAAGTATTCGATTAACAGGAAGTAGACTGCCTATGAGCATAAAATCAATATACATCATATGGTACTATAGAATAAAGCTGTATACAAAATATCAGACCTCTTTCTCGTGTAGTTACTTGGGAAACTGTGACAGAAGTTTTGCATTTCTGTCCATTATGTGTAAAAACCTGTCTTCGGTAAACAGGAAGTGGACTACCTAGGAGCATAATATCAGTTTACACAATATGGTACTATAGGATAAAGCTGTATACAAAATATCAGACCTCTATCTCATGTAGTTGCTTTGGAGACTGTGACGGAAAATTTTGCATTTATGTCCATTATGTGTAAAAACCTAAGTATTCGATTAACAGGAAGTAGACTACCTATGAGCATAAAATCAATATACATCATATGGTACTATAGAATAAAGCTGTATACAAAATATCAGACCTCTTTCTCATGTAGTTACTTGGGAAACTGTGACAGAAGTTTTGCATTTCTGTCCATTATGTGTAAAAACCTGTCTTCGGTAAACAGAAAGTGGACTACCTAGGAGCATAAAATCGGTATACACCATATGGTACTATAGGATAAAGCTGTATGCAAACTATCAGAACCTTATCTTATGTAGTTGCTTAGAAAACTGCGACGGAAGTTTTGTTACGGACGGACGAACGGACGAACGAACGGACGAAGTAACGGACGATCGAACGAACGGACGGACAAGGGTAAAACAGTATACCCCTTCTTCTTCGAAGTGGGGGTACAAGAAAGAGTGAAAGTACCATTACAATATTTTATCATACTATTAGATATTACGAACACTAGGAGAAAAAAATCATTTTGTACATCAATATGAGCTGAATTTTCCTGCAACGTCCGCACCCCTAGTAAGGTAAAAAAGGTTTTGGTTAATATTTGTGTTTCGATAGGTTAATCTAAATAACAAAAATAGAAATCGATACAAAACAGAATCCTAACTGGTTTACTTTTTTCTTCACTGGACAACACATATCCCATTTATATGCCTTACCAAAACCAAATCTACGTGAATCTTGGTAAGTTTTGCTCATCTATCGTGAACTCCTCCAGGTGAGGCTTACCAGGTGTGGTCCGGTTTAACATACTTTTTTCACGAACTTTCAGCGTCATTTTAACGGTTTTTGTTTTTGTATTTTAGGAAAAAAAAACATCGGTTATGATTAAGCGCACGCGTAACGCACGTCACAAGCTAGTAAGTTTTATTTTTTGAATAACAAAAACATTCAATTCTTTGCATTTTCACCATTTTAAGCTCACCTGGAGCAAAGGTCGATGTGAGCTATTGCCATCACTTGGCGTCCGTCGTCAATTTTTCAAAAATCTTCTTCTCTGAAACTACTGAACAGAATTAAATGTAACTTGGTATGATTGATCCTTAGGGTGTCCTGCACAAATGTCGTTTTAAGATTAATGATGGCTGCTATTGGTAACAATTGATAGACCAGGGGGGTCAGACAACAGTTTTTGGCCTGTAAATCAAAAAGTATAAAAGATGGGGAAATCTAATGCAACCCACCTTCTTCAGCATCAAAAGCTCTACAAAAGTCTGCATTTTGTCAAAGCGGTCAGATGACTCTTTCTAGGGGTTATGTCCCTTGCAAGGTCAAAAATAGCGTATTTTCATGTTTTGGCCCTGTAGAATGAAAACTATTGCAGATAGAGAAAAACTGTTGCTTGCTTAACACTTCAGCTTATTGAGATATACAAAAGTCTCCATTGGGTCGAAGCTGTCAGATGACCTGTCACCTCTTATAGGAGTCATGGCCCTTAAAAGGCCAAAAGTGGTGTTTTTTTATGTTTTTGCCCTATGGAATGAAAACTATTGCAGATAGAGACAGCGATCAGCTAATATTGGTCATTTTGACTGCTGGCTGTTTTCCATTGCAGAATGTTATTAATTGTCATTCATATTGTAGGTTGAGTTGTGTATGGATTAAATGCATTACCATCTTAAATAATAAATTCTTAGACATTTCATCTTGAAAATGCCAAGTCTTTCTAGCGATAAACAAACACTGGTCACATTGAAGACGGTTGGCTCTTTTCTTTTCATACTTTATTCAGTAAAAGATAACAATCAGTGAGTGAGTTGGTGTTTTAGGCCCGTGCAACGCTATATAGGTTATTTACAGGCGATGAATATGGAAAGGGTGATAAAATGAACCTGAAATGATGAAGATAAATGAAATATGGGTGTGAGGTGGGACACAAAGGAACTGTAAATTTTAAAGAACCACAGGAAAAGGGGAGAGATGTGTAGGGGCGAAAAAATTAGCCTATGTGGTGCACAAAGGGGTCTTTTACGTGCATGAAGCATGACACTCTCCACACACGTCGGCCCACTATAGTCGGCGGTCAGGGTTTCCGTACTATAGACCTGACAACCGCCGCGGACGAGGGCCACCCTATTCAGCCACCTAGGTTACACACTTGGTCGCTTTGTGGGCTGAGCACTGACCCGAATCCAGAATCCCAAGACCCTTAATCACCTCTTACGACAAGCTAGGCTCTGCTGCAGGCCTATTCGCCACCCGGGCCCCGCACGGGACGATAACAAACAGTAGATCCCCTTGTACTAATAAATGTTAATTTGGCAATGACATTGCATTTGTGTATAATTATATACATAAGAACTTTTCATTGAATATTTTTGGTTTTTGAGCTTCCAGTTTTTTTATTAAATGCTGCTGATGAGAGGTTACTCCTTGAAATATCGATATACCGCATAACCAAATTAACCGTTTTATAGCCGTTTTTGATATTGTATTTTGAAACTACTTGGTCGATAACCGCTGCTGGTGGACCAGAGGTCCCCGAGGATAATCACAAGTCTGGTTGTAAGACTTGTCTTACACGATTTTATCGATACATTTTAAAATATTTATCATTGAAATTTCCGATTGTTAAATTCAAAATTGTTCAAAACACCAGGTTTCTTCCCTTTTACTGTACATGGTCGATATCATCGGTGCTGAATTTGGTTTTCCTGTTCTATTTTTTCATTCAATATTCTGGGTTTTTGGGCTTATGTTTTGATTTAAATGCTGCCGATGAGAGGTTACTCCTTGAAATATCGATATACAGCAAAACCAAATTAACCGTTTTATACCCGTTTTTTGTAATGTATTTTTACATTAACTGGACTGATGCAGAAACTAATACTGCTCTAAATTTTGAGCATACGTTTTGATTTAAATGCTGCTGATGAGAGGTTATTCCTTGAACTATCGATATACAGCAAAACCAATACTGCTGTATATCGATATTTCAAGGAGTAACCTCTCATTTAGTTCCCATAGGAATACATGTACATGTGCCAATGATTTGGCAATAAATTTGTTAACCAAAACGTATGTAAATATTATCAAACAAATAATTTAGAGCAGTATTGGTTTTGCTGTATATCGATATTTCAAGGAGTAACCTCTCATCAAAACCAATAGTTATCTCAATAAACTGAAGGGTAAAGCAAGCAACAGTTTTTCTCTATGGGAAAAGGTCAGCTATAAGCGGTGAACAATGAAATATTGGCAATGCGACGGGTGTGCTATAGCAAGCAGGAACTGCTTACTCTTCCGGAGCACCTGAGTTCACTCTTGTTACGACTAGAGTTCGCGTTTTTGATTGATATTCAGTTATTTTGTGTTTCCATGTTTTACATGTTGTCTGTTTTTGTCCCGTTCTTGTTGGTGTTTACTGGTTTTGTCTCTGCCCTTTCGGACTATTGAGATTCTGATACCCCATTGATACCTTTGCTTCTCCCATACTGTTATGAATCACACTTTATGGTTAAATTACAAAAAGACCCCAACAAACAGAACCTGATCGATACTTTTAATAATACTTTTAGATATTAAGGGAGTGACCATTGATTTTTATGGGGTGGCTATGGTCAAATTTGAAATAAAAAGGCAGGATGCTAAAAATCCAGAAATGAAAAAAAGGCAGGATGGTAATTTTGGCAAAAATTTTATAGTAGATTTAAAAATAAAAATATTGGAACGCTAGCAAAAAATTCTAGGCGCGTTTAAAAAAAAAATAAAAAAAGTCAGGACGAAGAAAATGTCCGTAGTCCCCCGAAAAAAACCTAATGTTTGCACCCTAAGACGACGTTCTTGCACTCACAATCCTACATTTTCTAATTTTATTACAGATACATGTATCAATGCTTCCGAATTAAGCTTGAAAAAATCTAACGTCACCAATGATAGATTTTCATTTTTGGATTTAGATTTAAGTATTATTGACAGAAAATTACAAACCAAAGTATATGATAAACGTGACGACTTTACCTTCCCTATTATAAATTTCCCCTTTCTTAAAGGAAATGACCCACTAGCACCGTCGTACGGGGGGGTTTACATTTCACATTTAGTAAGATATGCTCGGGTTAGTAAAATCTTTTTCGAAATTCTTCCACAAGTATCGATCTCTTATCGAAATCTTTCATTGACCTTCGATTTTTTTTATTTAAATGCTACTGATGAGAGGTTACATATATAGCATATCCAAATTAGCCGTTTATACCCAGTTTTGGAATTTGTAATGTTTAAACCACTGGGCGATAACCGCTGCTGGTGGACCAGAGGTCCCCGAGAGTAATCACAAGCCTGGTCGTCAGACTTGTCTGACACGATTTACCATAACATTTCTAATATTTTTGTCCCTGAAATTTCCGATTTATAAATTCAAAATTGTTTTAAAAAACACCAGGTTTCTTTCCTTGTAATGCACATGGTCGATATCCTCGGTGCTGGATTTGGCTTCCTTGTTCGAACTATTTGGTTTTGAGTACTTTTCGTTTTCAACAGTTTGGGAGTTTGACCTTCCAATGTTTTGATTTAAAATGCTACTGATGAGAGGTTACTCCCTGAAATATCGATATATATGTAGCATATCCAAATTAGCCGTTTATACCCGCGTTTTGGTTTTTGTAATTTAATTGAACACGTCGATTTCTGATAATGAAAGGAATATCACATTCTGAATTTTATGGTAATGTTTTTATAAAGCTCACAAGTTTATAAACAACCCATTGGAAATAAAAAAATGGCTTCAAAATCTGATACGCAAAGAATATGAATTCAATATTTTTGTTAAATCTTTGAATTTAATAATAGTATTTTTGGCAGAAATATTGAAAACTTGATACTTACCTTAAAACTTCCATCAGCTTTATAACCAATTTTCATTTTTAAACATTATAACGATCAAGCATCTCGGTTTTGTGTGACGACACTCCATCAAATCATAAATTGTTAAAAGTGCTATGTCGGATTTTAAATCGATATGTTATCTTATTTACGTAAGTCGATTGATGATTCTCATATAGAGAGTACATCTACCGTCCGTTCGTTTGTTTTTGTGTTTTTCTTGTCTTAGGTGCTCTTTAGTGGAATATAATTCTTATCAGACATGCCTTCATGCGTATACTCATTTCCGATTGGTCGAAACAGGGTCGAAACGTCATTGCCAGATCCGTTCATACTTGCATGAACGCCCCTTGCTAAAACGTATGTTTCTAATGTAAACAAATATGGCGGCGGTGGCGAGTGCACACTTGTCCTAGATAACGAACTGTTTCCAAAACTCAATAATAAAATACTGTTCTATTTCCTTCTTTCTGAATTGAAAAAACGAAAAATAAAAAATAAATTAAATTCTTTACATATCATGTATTAAATAAAATAACGTTCTTACCTTGAACTGCGGTATTTTGTCCCAACAAACAAATAATCGTCTGCTAAATTGTTACAAAATGGAATCTCTGATCGGCTCCGAGGATTTCGCAGAATTGGAACAACCACATCCAGTGACTTTTCAAATAGAACTTCCAGCTGATTTTAGTGGTGATGCTGGCGATGTTTTGACACTGTTTGAAGTTTTACGGTCGGATGTTGAAGGATTTGATGAGATGTTGCTAGAAAGTGTCCAAAGTATTGAAAGTGTCCAACCAATGTCTGAAACTTCGACGGAACCTCGCCATAGCCTTCCTTCACCCACAACTATGCAAATAAATAATACTGACACTGAAAACCAAGCCCCTGAAATGCAGCCCATAGCTGAAAAAAGCACTCCTGAAACTGCAACAGCAAGAAGCCCAACAAAATCTGCCAGTCGCTTCAAGGCATTGAACGAGCAAGACCTCCTGGATGTTGAAAAAAACTAGTACTCCTCTGCTACCATGAAAAATACAAAGAAGCAGAGGTACCAATGGGGTATCCGAATGTCAAAAGTCCGAAAGGGCAGAGACTAAACCAGTAAACACAAACAAGAACGGGACAAAAACAGACAACACGTAAAACATGGAAACACAAAACAACTGAATATCAATCAACAACGCGAACTCCAGTCGAAACAAGAGTGAACTCAGGTGCTCCGGAAGAGTAAGCAGTTCCTGCTTGCTATAGCACACCCGTCGCGCTGCCAATAGTCCATTCAGCGTGTCAAATCCAGTAAAGGAAGACAAAACAACACACTATGACAAACCAACATCTGCACTCATCTGAGAGATCGAAATCCCAGTAACTCAGCACGCAAAGACCTATCTGCAGATCAGGCTCAGGAGTACCACAAAAATACTCTTAAAAATGTAAGAGGTGCCATAAATCGTCATCTGAAAGACACTGGACGGCAAATTGATATTGTTCGTGACACTCAGTTTAAGCCAGCCAGCTCAGGAGTACCACAAAAATACTCTTAAAAATGTAAGAGGTGCCATAAATCGTCATCTGAAAGACACTGGACGGCAAATTGATATTGTTCGTGACACTCAGTTTAAGCCAGCCAATGCTATGTTTAACTTGAAAATGGTTTGTCTAGACCCACGCAACACCACAAAATTATTCCAAAATGGGGAATAGGAGTGTTCAACGGTACATAATCTTCTTGACATACATGTATATTTCTGCAGGAATGAAATAGAGTGTGTTGTTTTAATCACTTTCCTACCCAAGAAATGGTTGAAATTTGACATACAAATAAAAATCAAGACATAAACCATTTCCTGAATAAGTGTGAATCTCATAAATTCAAATAATTTTGTTAAAAAAAAAACACCAATGCTTTAGTCAACTTTAACGTTGCAGTCAGACTCCATAACTCAATCCCCAAAATAAAATTGAAACATCGACATCGAAAAACATGACAAATATGACGACAAAACTACATTTTTCAAATTATTACAATAAACATGAACTAAAATGGTTTGCCTACACCTACATGTACATGTATATAAGATTTTTCAAACAATGAAACCTTAAACAAACACATTTTGTTTTGGCTTTATCCAGACTGTGAGTACATGTACATGTACTTGATTTTTTTTAAATACTGTACAAAAAATGTATGCTTGAATATTATTTTTTTTCAGCCTGGTGTTATGAAAGATTAGAGAATACCGTTGACTTTAAAACTGTTACTGAGCTTGAACTGTGTGATAACCTAAGGAAATTTTATGCCGAGGCTCAGCCAAAAACTCAGCAACGCAAAGACCTATCTGCAGATCAGGCTCAGGAGTACCACAAAAATACTCTTAAAAATGTAAGAGGTGCCATAAATCGTCATCTGAAAGACACTGGACGGCAAATTGATATTGTTCGTGACACTCAGTTTAAGCCAGCCAATGCTATGTTAAATGCTAAATTAAAGTTTAACTTGAAAATGGTTTGTCTAGACCCACGCAACACCACAAAATTATTCCAAATGAAGATCTGGCCAAAATTAATGTCTACTTTCAAAGGAAAGATCCTGTATCCTTTCGTCTCCATGTGTGGTATCTACTAGGCATCCACTTTATCAGCCGTGGCGTAGAATTTCACCATCAACTTAAATTATCCTCGTTACGTTTCGACAAAGACCATCGTGGGATTGAGTTTTTAACCATTACCCATGAAACAAAACAAAAAAAAATCATCAAGGTGGTATTAATATTGCTGGAGAGGCTGAGGACAAAAGGATGTATGCAGAACCCTCTTCTGATTCTTGTCCTATTGGAATTATCAAGTTATTCCTCTCTCACACAGATCCACAAGCCACTGCTTTGTTTAATCATTGCAACAAGGATGCACTCAACAATCCGCAACTGAATGAAATATGGTATAACACTAATCCTGTTAAAGTCAAGCAATTCTCGTACTTCATGCCTGACATTTGCAAAAACAGTGGTATCGAACGATATACTGGTCATTCCCTTAGGGCTACTGCCATCACATCGTTGAGTGATGCTGGTTTCGCTGATCGTAGCATTATGTACATGTCGGATCATAAACGTGAAGAGTCCCTTAAAACCTACTGTCGTCGGCCAAGTGTTGATCAGAAACAAACCCTTAGTTCTGTGCTCGGACAGATTGCCACAGGGGTTCCTAATGTTACAGTTCCTACAAATGTCACTAGTGCTAGTGTTACTCCTACATGTACAGCAACGTCATTTGTGCCAAGTACCAGTCCAAGTACATTAAGCTCCTCATCTAATCATGAAAACTTGTCCGTTTCTCTTCGCCCTTCACAGTCAATCTTACCTGTTACACAAGAAAATAATGTTCCGCCAATTAACTCCTTTCCGATGATGCTTTCTTCACAGTCGCAGCAAATAAACGAGATGAGTAAAATGCACAGTTTCGCCAGTAACTCCATGTTTCAGAACTGTTCTTTCCATTTTCATTAACTTTAAACTCTTTAAATTCGTTCGAACATTTATTTTACACATGTAGCTCTGATACATTGTTGTTGTTATTATGTTTTGTTAATAATTTACTGCTACAATTCCCAATTTTGTTGTATTTCATGCCTCTGGATCACTTTCAGTGTTTCATTCACCGTCCCGCCACTTTTGTTCGTGTAATCATGTGTAGTTGTGTATCATACGCGTCATCCAATAGATAAGGGTCTATATGATATTTTTGAGAGGGTCGAAACGGTAAAAATATTTTTAACGCAAAATCGAAGAATTATAAGGATTGAACACCTATTTTCGGTCGTTCATGCATGTATGAACGGATCTCTTCACTCACAAACTGTAACATGAACGGCCTCTTCGGCCGTTCATTCAGTTTGTGAGCTCCGAGATCCGTTCATACATGCATGAACGACCGAAAATAGGTGTTCAATCCTATAATAACTTTGATCGATTTGATTTTATTGTTTTTTTTTATTTTTGTGCTTTTGTGAATATTGATAGGGGGATTGTTGGGCCCAAAAATCTAGTTTAACCCCGCTACATTTTATATGTACCTGTCCTAAACCAGATCTCATTACTTTCTATTAGCTACAGTTCAGCTTCTTGATATTTGATTTGCAGCATCAGCACGGGTCCCATATCCAGTAACTGATATCAGATCTGTTTCTCACCTACTCCCTGTTTAACTGAATCCGTACATTTTATAAGCGATTAAAATAGACTGGACATTTGTTTAAAGACCACCGACACTGTGAATTACCAAGCTTGTCTTGCAATTGTATATACAAGCATGTCATTATTTTCATACTAAAAGTATATTCTTTTGTATGTACTAAACTACTTTTAATAAGAAATTTAATGTGTTTCTTTTTTATATTTTGAGGACAGGTGAAGAAGTTGGCATAAATGTGTATGAATGTCATATAAGTGTTTTATATAACAAAAATGAATGGGTCAAAATCGAGAACTTTTAAAATAAATTTAAAAGGTTCAGTTAAAGCCAAAGTAAACATCTTTACATGTTATAATTTCAAATACATTTAAGATTTGGTTTTCGAAGAAGGTATGTTAGTTTTTCCTATATGATATACAAGAATGCCATTATTTTTATACTTAAAGTTTCCATTATTAAGCAACACAATCTGTTATTTAAACGTTGCTTTTTTCAACAATTAATACGAAGTTGTTATGTTAGGTGCAATTGATAAAAACGGAGAGAAGATTTCTTTGTGTATTTTTCAAGGTTGAACCTGTACGTACAGGTATTTAAAAAGGTCTCCGAGTCTTTTATTTGCAATTAATGTAGTATTAATTTTCGGCTAACGGCTAACGAAGTCCAAGTTTTCTTGGTCCTTTGATATTTAAACCCGATACTGAAAACAGTGCATGCATTTGCGATTTATCAACCACATGGTTTATACAACATGTATCATTTTACTCTATTAAAGTTTTTCTCCCTTTTGTCAAATTAATTGTGAAACTTTAATCCACAATCATTTGAAACGGTAACGGTTTTATTTCAAATGTCTGCGAGCATTGGCTCACTTGACCATGAAAGCTTAAAATGTTATTTTGTTGATTTTATTTCGTTTCAGACACAACATGAAGCAAATTTATTCATCGCTTATAGCCCAAATGATATTGTTCACTATACAGGGATGTGTTGTGATTTGTTCAGAGCAAGAAATAACACACAGTACACCACTGGGAGGCTTGATTGGCCTTCGCAAGCAAGTGTCTGGAAAAGATGTTCACCAGTTTAAGAAAATACCCTACGCTAAGCCACCCATTGGTCTTTTGCGCTTTGCTAAACCTCAGCCGTACGGATCATGGGTAGGGACTTTCGATGCTAGATACTTTGGTCCTTCTTGTTATCAGCAGATGAACGACGCTGTAAAACAGACTTTACAAAACCAGGATATTTCAGAAGATTGTTTACATTTGAATATTTATGTTCCAAATAACTTATCGCCAACTAGTAACAAGTCAGTAATGGTTTGGATTCACGGAGGTGGTTATACGACTGGACAAGGTCAGAGCTTTGATGGATCTCATCTTGCTGTGACGGGAGATGTCATTGTTGTTACCATTAACTATAGGTTAAATATATTCGGTTTCTTATCACATGGTGATATAAAAGGAAACTTTGGACTGTGGGACCAAAAACTGGCAATTGAGTGGTTGAATGATAACATTGAATCTTTTGGTGGAAATTCGAAATCTATAACTATGTTTGGCCAATCTGCTGGTGGTTTCTGTGTTGGACTATTATCAACAGTAGGCAGTAATGAGGGTCTGTTTCAAAGAGCAATTCTTCAAAGTGCATCACCATTCAATCCGAGATTGAGTTTAAATGTTACGAAGTCTAGTGACGAAGAAATGTCTATGCATATTGCAGAGTATTTAAACTGTAGCAGTGACTTTTCAAATGATTTTACTGCATGTGTACAAAATGCCAATACTTCAGATATCTTTAACGCATATACCTCAAAACGTTCGGATACAGGTTTGTTCAAAGGTGCAGCGATTGGACCAGTAATTGATCAAGACTTGATTTTAGATGACCCTCGCAAAATGCTGATGGATCCAACATCACCATCTTCCAAGTTTTTTAACTCTCTAGATCTAATGTCAGGAACCGTTTCTGGCGAGTCCTCTTTAATAATTGACATTTTCCAGTTCGGACTTCAAAATATTTTGCAATTCAACGTTTCGGATTTTATTCCGAAAAGAATACTGTGTAACTTTTTTGCAACAGATGCCACAAAATACAACTATAACGGAAATGTCAAAGTATCAGATGCCATTTGTAATAAGTATTGGCAAGGTTCGAACAAAGATGAGCTCAGTAATAGCGTGGTAGATATGTTTTCAGATGTATCTTTCCATGTACCAGAAGTAGAATCATTAAGACTCCACCAAACAAGAAGCAAACAAAAATTCCAGTATACATTTTCAAGAAGGTTTCCTTTTTCATTTGGGTTGCCTCGACCTTCTTGGTTTACTCGTGTCCCACATGGGGGAGAGCTTATGTATCTATTTTCCCGGGTACCTATGGTTGGAGACGACCTTAATTTATCAAACCAGATGATGAAGTACTGGACAAATTTTGCTAAAACGGGGTAAGCTTAACTTTTTCCCGTTTGCTTCCATAGTGCATGTAAGTATAAAAACGTAACTAAATTATATTTTTCTCAATGTATGCTTTTAAGGTACATTTTTCATAGTTTTTATTAAATAAAGGTCATAACAAAATTACCTAACTTGGAGGATCAATCTCAATGTCCAAGAGAAAAGACAAAACATGGAAGACACATCGGAATAGTTATAGATCGCAACGGTCCTGGCTTGGTACAGGCATTTCAAATGAAATATTGGGTTAAACCAGTTTTTATGGCGCGCCAAACCCCCCTCTTCCATTGTGATCTTATGGACCGGTAGTAACACACAATGCATCACGGTTGTGAAGACATAATAGGGATAATAAGATGATCATCTCAGTACAACAATCCGCAAAACACTATTCAAAACAAACACTAACCAAATGTTCAATTTAATTTTGAATTTTTCCACCAGTGGCTGTCATCATAATGAAGGAAGAATTTTTTTTTAGGGACCGTATACGTATGAGACGCATTTTCTTGTAATCTTGGTCTAGAGTTCGGTCACGGGGACAGCGGTGTCGTATAAAAAAATCAGAATTTTTTTTACAAGCCCTGGCATATCGAATAAGTTGTGAAATATAAACACCGTAAGCAGGTGAGGCAGGTATGTTGCTCTCAAGGTTCGGGGAAATAAATAATTTGAAAATTAAAATCGTCTCTTTTATCGTAATTTTTTTTTACTGAGAAGACCGTCCTTGTCATATTCGAGATGCAAATCCAAGAAAGATGTGAAGCAATTGGATTAGGTGGTTTCCTTAATCTCTAACTCTGGTGGATATATCAAAGTTATCCATCTACCAAACGAAGCTTTGTTTACTGAGAGGACATCGTCTATTAATCTGAAAGTGAGATTAAAGGACCTTGCCTCTTTCATCTTCTTGTTCTTTACGAGTTCTTGAAGAAATTCATTCTCGTAAAAACAAAACGGCGAGGAGAGGAAATGGACAAAAGACAAATATAGGCAGATTTCGTTTAACTAGAAGTAGATATTGGGCCACATGAATATGCTGCATACCAAATATCAAGAAACTGAGTGTGTTCATTAGAGCCTTAAAAAATGTAAAGAAAATATTTTTGCCGCTCGCTCGCATGCCATTTACCATTTTATGTTTGATTACATTGACATAATAATTGATGTTACTTTTTCAACGCAACGGGTGTGTTGCAACAATCAGGAACTGCTTACCTTTCTGGGTCACCTGACTTCACACTCGTTGCGATTTGAGTTCGGATTGTTGATCACTGTTATGTTGATTTTCTTTTTTAATGTTGGCTTTTTCTCCGTGCTGTTCTCGTTTGTGCTAACTGGTTTTGTCTTTGTCCTTTTGAATGCCCCATTAGTACCCCCACTATTCTTCCATATATTTATTGTCATATTCTCTCTTATTGTGCCTCATGAAGCTCATATAACTTGTGCAATCGGAAGGAGTATAGCTTACTAACTGTGAGCTTTCTTGTTTTTATTGTAAATTAGACTTTTATTTGTTTTTCTATTTAATTTGTTTATGTACATACAGTTGAGGCCAGTTCGTACACCTGTTCAGAACTGCAAGAAACTGCCAGAAATCTGTTCGAATTCTGTTCTGCTGACAGTTCTAGGACAGTTTATAACAAAACGTGTCCTGTCATAAGATAGTTCTTGACAGCTCTGCTCCATGACTTACTTAAAACTGTTCTAAGCCCTGAAAGTTCTAAGCTGTCGCAAGCCCTAGCAGATCTAACCTGTTCTGCGCCCCAATAAGTCAAAGCTCTGGCAGTTTTAAGCACTGCCACTCCTGACAGTTTAGAACTATTCTGGTTCATTGTCTAAAGTAATAAAAGGTGCATGGCTATCGAGAATAAACTCTATAAAGCTAAAATATTTTTAACATAGCTGAAAAACAATACATGTATTATAAACAACACATGACGTCATTTAGAACTGTCAGGACGTATCAGAGACAATAACTGCCAGGGCGCTGAACTGTCATGGGTTTGACGAGTTCAAAGGTCTGGAGCAGCTCTAGAAGTGTCATGGGCTGGGACAGTTTGTGACAGTTCTGCCCGAGAACAGTTTATGACAGTTGGTGTCCTGGGTAAGAACAGGTCTAGAAGCCTAGGTCTTAACTGTATATTTTATGTTCGTTTATTTCTAGCAATGTCAACGGACCGGGTTTGCCGAAATGGCCAGAATATGATGCCACTGAAGAGATGTATCTTAATCTTGATGTTAACATCACAACAGGCAGTAAACTTTATCAGGATCGAGTTGACTTTTGGTTAAATGATATTCCAGAAATTGTGAACCCAAGAACAACACAGGCGCCATCCACATACGACCCTTCGTCTTGTGGATTCAAGTTTCAATCTCAAAAGCTACAATGTTTTGTAATTCTTTTATTATCTTCTTTACTTTTGTTTTGAAAATGTAACCTATTTACACATTATTACTGAAAACTAAGTAATCTTAAATGTTTAATAAGACTATTTACTTTACTACAACGAGTCTTTTTATTTTTTATTTAGAATACAATTAAAATATATCAATACACCCGCATACTACAGATAGCGTTTTCCCTTATAAAATAGATTTGTTTATTCTCTTTGTTTGGAATTATTATATGGCTTGCAGTCGAAGTTTTGTAGTGTGCCCATAACTTTTTAAATTGAAATGTTAATATAAGCAAAAGGAACAAAGAGTGAAAGTACCATAACAATATTTTATCATATATACCTATAAATATTACGAACACTAGGAAAAAACAACTTTCATTTGATACGATCCGAGAGGGAGCGAAATTGGCATAGAATTCTTTTTGTTGAAAAAATATTTATTGCAACTTCCTGAGCGTCAGAGGTTAATCCATGCACCACATACATTTGTTTTATTTACATTAAAACACTTAAAAATATCGAAATGATGAACTTTTTCACATGATTATTTACATCCACAAAGTGTTACGGAAAATATTACCAGCAGCATACACGAATAAAACAACAATTTTTATGTAACAGCCAATACTGTTTAAAATATTATTTATGCATTGAATACAATATTTTTTAGTTTTATTGGTGTGTGAAAGCGTGTACCTTAGCACATTTTAATAATAAAAAATACTAATAAATAACAATAAAACTCAAAAATATTGCATTCAAGGTATAACTTAAATTACATTCCGATAAAATATATTCAATGTTTGCATACAAAATTACACGAAATGAATGGTTTATCTTTTTTTTCAAATTGGTCCGTGCAAGTAGTTGATATGATGGCAAGTGCTAGTGAGTTTCATCGAAAAATAAAGCTGCATTATTAACCAATCGAAATTGTCGTTATAAATTAGAATGCAGTTAGATGTTGATAAATCTATTGATGATAAAATCATCATGATCAGTGTATAGTAAAGTTTTTTTTAGCTATAGGCTTTATTTTTATAAATCAGTCACGTAAAGGTATACATGTATATAACAATTAAAACATAGCAAAGCATTGAACAAGAAAAGGTATGGCTACAATGCCTATTAGATTATTTAACTCGAAAAGCGGGATCGTGAGTTGTTTTGGTCAGATTTTTTTCGCGTTGAGCGACAGAATATTTTTTCATTATTGGCATTATTTTATTTATTTAAAAAGAATTTTACTAAACAGAGCGCAGAAACATTACTTAGGTACTAAATCCAAGTGAACAGTAATTTAAAGAGCTAAGTAGATTTTAAAATGGGCCCATATTTGAGGCCAACATCCCATCCCATATAAAGTCCATTGGTCATCCCATGATACCGTCCCATTTAAGGTTCATTGTTATCCCATTTAGGGGTCATGGGTCCATTCAATGATCACGTCCCGCGTATTTAAGAATGCCTCTAAAATGTCGTAACATCTATAGTGTTACAGTAATAGACAAGGAGATTAGATCAGCAAAACATTTATCAATGAGATTCCTACTGGAAGCTTGCTATTTCTTGTCAATTCTTATTGGGGCTCTGCATTTTTCCAAGGATATTAATAGAGGTTAATTAACTGCTATGAAACATTTGCTTACTTACTTTATGGCTAAATAACCTTTTATTTATATAAAGATTAGACATTTTTTAAGTATTTAAAAACACGGTCCATTTTTGAGTTACATTCCATCCTATTTTGGGTCCATGGGTCCATCCCGTTGAGAGTCCATGGGTCAATTCCATGAGCCCTTCCCACGATCCCATCCATGTTTTCTGAATACATTAATCCTTTGATGTTTTATCTTATAGTAAATAGAAAAAAAAACGAATCGTCTTGTAACCTTAGTAGATTGTTATTCATGTATCACCAGTATCAGCCCTTGTCGTTTCTTTTTTTAAACAAATTTATAGTATTTTTCTATGTTAAATTTATATAACGAACTTGAACTAGGTAAAAAAATCAGAACTTTAAACTCATTTAAAAGTTTTTGTACGAGGTGACAAAAGTAAACATCTTTTGTAAGATTTTAATCGCCCACAAATGTAATTTATAACAATTTTATTCATATACTCCACTCCTTTTGTTTTTACATGTACTTGTTGTCTGAAAATGAGAATGAATTAATTGAACGAAAATTTTGTAGGAAATATGAAAATGATTATACAACAAAAATACTACAAACGACAAACAGGAAAAAGTGAAAAGCGTGTACGACTATACGAAAATCATCATAAAAGTTCTATCCAATTTATCTCCTAAGGGACCGACCATTTTACTTGAAGGGGTGAAGTTTTTGATGAAAAAATATTTTGCATCAGAGGATAAAAAAATGAATTAGGATTTCTGCAATATTGAATAATGCTGATAATGAAAAAAAAATCTGATTATTTTAAATTATTGATATTTTTTCTGATAAAAAAGCCCCCCTTTCAAGATAAATCGTCGGTCCCTAGATGCATCTGTATATGCAGTACAGATAAATGCTTATCCTATATCTAGTGATTCATTTGTTTATATGTAAGGTTGATTTAGTTGTAATAATTAATACAGAGGTTGACGAATAGGTTTCCTTTGTGGTATAGTGATGTGGATGTACTGCCTAAAGCATCAGCAATGACCAAAGATGTTTAATATAGAAAAAAAATGTTTTATTTCGATCTTTTTCTGCACAAAAATGAGATATTTTGAGAATTATTGTTAGTTTTTAATTGTAAGTATATTCATAAATTTAATGCTTTCTAAAAGATAGGGTTTTTCTACTAAAAGATACCAGTTCTTCATATAAACTCATAGTGAACAATTAATAAATATCAAATACTTTAGACATGTTAGGAATTCTTCGTTATTCTTATTTTTAGTTTTTTTTTAAAAATTCATTTAATGTGTATATAATTTGAATTTTCAATTGCATTTTTTTTAAATTTCATTTATTTTTTTAATTGTCTTTGAAATTATATAATTATGACATGATTTTTATTTCTTATTTCAGAGATAAAGAAAATGTATGCCTCAATTTTCTGCATTTTTTATTTTTACATAAACTTTCAAATAATTCTTTCCCTTAAAATACCGTTCACGATGAAGACCAAATTGGGACGATTAACAGGAGTGCGTTACATGGAAGTCTACACAAATTCAACTATGTATGAGTTCAGAAAAATTCCATATGGACGACCACCAGTTGGAAAGCTTAGATTTAGACAATCATTGCGTTATGGCAAATGGTTAGGAATTTATGATGCTACGTCTTTTGGGCCATCGTGCTATCAAGATATTCAAAGTAGTAAAATTCTTCATTTACCGAATAAAGATGTTTCGGAAAATTGCTTATTTCTAAATATTCACGTTCCTCATAATGTGAGCTCCAGTAATAAATACCCAGTTATGGTATGGGTACACGGGGGAGGCTTTGACTCAGGACAAGGGATGAGCTTCAATGGTGGGATCATAGCTTCTTTAGGAAATGTAATTGTAGTTACTCTCAATTATCGCCTTGGTGTTTTCGGATTTCTAAGCACTGGTGATACTCAAAGCAGGGGGAACTACGGACTTCTTGACCAGATGCTTGCAATTAAATGGATACACAAATATATAAGAGACTTTGGAGGAGATCCGACGTCTATTACTTTATTTGGCCATTCTTCTGGTGCGATGAGTATATCTTTTCTTTCGTTAAGTAATTCTGGTATATTTCAAAAAGTCATTCTTCAAAGTGGGTTTGGAACATCACCACTTGCTGTTGCTCCAAACGTCGTTTCAAACACCGTTGAAATAGCCAAGGACGTCAGCTGCTTTAGAAATGAGTCCGTATCTATTGAGTGTTTGAGAAAAGCAAAAACTTTTGATCTGCAGAATGCCTATAAAAAACTTAAAAAGAAGAACACTAATATTATGCATCCATTATTTGGACCAACTACAGATATCATAAAAGCATTTCAAAACTCAAGTAATTTTCGGAAGCTAAAATTATTAATCGGTAATGTTAGGAACGAAGGAACGGTGTTATTAGACTCCGTAAACGAACGTAAATACGAAGTCAAAAAAGATATCCAAGACACAGTACTGTGTGATGCCGTGTCGAAATCTCTATATAGATCTTCTGGTTTAAAGGATTTGATTTGTGATCGTTACAGACAATTGAATACCAGCATGCCACCTTACGTGTCCGCCTTTGAATTGTATGGTGACGTGATGTTTAATTATCCGACATGGTCTGCATTACAATGGCATTCACAGGGCAATGAAAGTGAACAAAGTTTCCAGTACATCTTGAATGCAGATACAAAATTACTGCACGTACAAGCATTGCCAAGCTTGATACCAAGACCAATACACGGAGATGACAAATATTTTGTATCGCCATTTGCAGAACTTATGTTAATATCAAAACCATACGAAAGTTTAGCGAAAACCATGATGACTTACTGGACCAATTTTGCCAAAACTGGGTAAGATATGTTTATATGTTATTAAAGGTGGCGGGCGTTATACAATTCTCCAAATGCTTAACCTCCCTAGATACCTCGTTTCGACGTCGCGTTGAAGTCAAGTTGTCGATGTGTTTTTGTATATTGTGTGGTATGTTTCGTGTTGTGCATTTGTGTCTTCTGATTTTATTTTTGCCTTTTGGACTTAATTAAATTCGCTTATTAGTAACCTTTATTTGCTTCCTATTATTCCACGTTCAAAAGTGTTGGAACAAGGTAATCATTCTCGTGTTTTGCTTTAACACAGTAATTTCATTTTTCTTATTACAATTGTACCATAAGGTTTCCAAGATAATGTTGCAACTAATTATCTTTCATTTTATTTATGAAAGACTGTACTGTAGGTTCACATGTATTACTAAATATAATACTAGTAATTAATATCAAGATCAATCTGAATGTTTAAACCCTGCTGTAGATAATAAGATGAAAAACGATCAGATGATATATTTACAATTTGAAACCATCCCTTTTAGGATTGAGAAATTAGGGGCCAAAAATTCTAAATTGCTCTGTTTTTGAAAACAAATCTATTGAATTCCATGTGAAATTGTGAAATGTGTATGGAAGGCTGCATGTGTCAAAAAACATTGTCGTCAACCATGGGCTGCATTTGTCCAGACCAATTGTCTATCTATGTTGAGCCTTAAACTTGCAGGGTTCAACGTGTCGCGGTCGTATCATTCTGCGCTCGGCGAAACTTTTTATTCAATTGAAGAGATTGTTGAAGCTGCTGATGAGGAATAATTTTTCAAATAGCCATACAGCTCATAAAAAATAATTGCAGTTGGAGTTAACATATGTGTTGTGGTCTCATGTTCATTTACTCCATATCCTTTCATAAACAAGGGGTTGCACTTAGTCGTGCTAAGGGTACCCCCCCCCACTCGACCACTAAGAAAACAGAACGTAGATGCGCGTCTGACCTTGAAAGAGTAAGCACAATACAACTCATTATGATAAAGCTGTATACCAAATTTGAAATCAATCCCTTCTGTAGAAACCGAAAAATCTGTTACGAAAATTTGTCTATTTTTGACCCTCAGAAAACTGGAAGTGGATGCGCGACTGACCTGGAAAGGGGAGGTACGATACAACTCATTATGATAAAGCTGTAAACCAAATTTGAAATCAATCCGTTTAGTAGAAGCTGAGAAATCTGTTACGAAAGCTTGTTACGGACGGACAGGCAGACGGACGGACAAGGTAATTGCAATATACTAGTAGCCTTACAAGTGAGGGTATAATAACTATATATACTTAATAAAATTATCAAACAATCACTAAACAAATAAACAGAAAAGATATGTATAACATAAAGTGTGCTTCAAAAACTAATTCTTAGATATTTTACAGGAACGTAAACGGCAATGGAACAATGTCTTGGCCTGAATACACCACAGAGGACCAACAATACATGGAACTAGATTTGAAAAGTTCTGTAAAAACCAACTTATACGAATCACGAATGAAATTTTGGGCTGAAGATGTTCCTTGTTATACTCCAAGCAGTTCTAGAGGGGTTCAAACTTCTATGTCTGTTTTCGTTTTTCTTACTCTGCTTATTATTTTGTGTTGACATTCTTCTTCGGTATAATTACAGAGGTTAAATAAGATTACGAGTATGTGTTTGAGAATTCATTGAAAGACATTTTACAGACAAGAACTCAAACTATCCAAATAGACGTTGGTTCTATTTGATAAAAGCGTATACTTTTTCTTTAAAGCACAATATATATAGTTAACAAAGGTAAAAACCTGGTTTGTTTAAAAGAATAAACAAACACGATAACCCCATGAACCCAGAGTAATTCTTACGGTAAACTATGGGTTTAAATCGGCAGTATATTCCAGATAAAACTATTTCCCTTTCTATTATCAGACTTCTACTATAATACAATTAAAAAAACATCACGTACCGTATTGCATACGTTTCTTACAAAACACTCACCAGAGGCAAATACTTGGGATTTCTGTCATTTTATTGTTAACAGGATGCACATGTAATAAATACTTCCCATCTATATGGTACTAGATTCGAAGAGGATATTTTTGTAACCTTCGTATAGCTTGCTTCATTCTAGACTAAGGACTTATTTATTTATCCTAGATTGGGATCAATCGAATGCCTATGAATACACCCGGACAATAATAGTCAGTATTAAACACAATATTAATCATTCTTATCAGTGAGTGAGTGAGTTAGTTGGTGTTTTACGCCTGTGCAACGCTATATAGGTTATTTACAGGCGATGAACATGAAAAGGATGATAAAATGAACATGAAATGATGATGATAAATGAAAAATGGGGTGGGATGGGACACTAAGGAACTGTAAATTTTGAAGAACCACAGGAAAAGGGGAGAGGTGGGTAGGGGCAGAAAATTTAGGCTATGTGGTGCACTACTTGGCGGTCCACAAAGGGGTCTTTTACGTGCATGAAGCGTGGCACTCTCCACACACGTTGGCCCACTATGGTCGGCGGTCAGGGTTTCCGTATTATAGACCTGACAACCCCCGCGGACGAGGGCCACCCTATTCAGCCACCTAGGGTACACACTTGGTCGCTCTGTGGGCTGAGCACTGACCCGACGTCAGAATCCCAAGACCCTTAGTCGCCTCTTACGACAAGCTAGGCTCTGCTGCGGGCCTATTCACCACCCGGGCCCCGCACGCGACCATTCTTACATGTATCAGAGCTCAAGGAAACAATAGGTTCCATAGTACTAAATAGGTACGTGCGTGAAGTCATCCCCTGTGAAGGGAAGATGCAATACAGAATATAATAAAGCGCTTTCTACGTTTGGTTGTAAATAAAATATTATTTTTGATAGAAATGCTGCCAAATGAATAACGTTTTAATTTCACATACGAAACGTGAGAAAAAATTGTTTGCACTTTTTAAAAAATGCTTTTTAGTTTGTAAAAATTAATATAGGAAAAAATGAAAATTTTTAGGCACCTTCTAAGACCTAGAATTTTGTCCCAGAAAAGCCATGGGACCATATAGTTTTGCACCTGGAAAAAAATACATATACATGCTAGTTACTTTATATGCTTAGAAAATAAAACTTGAATTTTTAGGTTGAAGACCTAGAGAAAAAAGGAATTTATATGAATAAGCATTATTTCAATGGGACGTTTTTTGTACAGTGCACTCTAAATCGGCGATGCTCATATTATAAATTTATATCAAATTGTTAATTATATCAGTTTTCAGTGTATAGACTCGGAGAAAGTAGGATGAAGTGACAAGTAACTGTTGTTCAATGTTCTGACGCATGTACCCTAATAAACTGTTGACAGAGTCGACTCTACGATTGGGAATTAATTTTCTTGTTGATATCGTGAGTAACAGTCAGCCACAAAAAAAATCAACGCAGTGTTAATTTTTTAATGGTTTTCTAATAACATTTGCAAATCACAAAAGGGTGATAATAAACATATATTACTAAATTGTTTAGAATACTTTTAGTATCAGTCATGTTAGTTGCGAAGAAAAGTGAATATTGGCATAAACAATGTCCATACTTGAAACGATAAAACAGATGCACCGTTACTGTCTTTTCTTTTAATATTTGGAAAAGTATCCAACCAAAAGTGCATTCTCTCCTTGTACAGATGTTGTGCAGAAACGACCTTGGCATTGATAGCAACATACTGTTTCTTTATCATTTCATACTGAGGCCAGACAGGGAGACTGTTATCATTGACATCTCTAAAATAGAATAATCATGAACAAAATATAAAATCAAAGCGCTAAAGCGTTAAAAGGCAGAGCTAAATCTAAGCACTAAAATAAAGAATGATCTGTGTTTCATAAACTTGAAACATAGCACATAAATTTTCTTTGCTTGCTCTGCATTCAAGAAATCTGTCATTAGGCTCCGCCCACTTGATCAAAGGTCAAAGGTAAACAATGCTTAGGTAAACATTAACGTGTATTGATATACGATATGTAGTGCACATTTATAATGCATTTATGTTGGGGTATAAAGATGTACCTCTTATTTAAGACAATCTGTATACAATTTAAAATACATTGAAACAATAAAAATACACGATTAATGTTGAATAGATCCTATGGTAGGAATATTGGCTGACCGATTTACCCTGTCTTGACGAAAAAAAAACAAACGCGAAAATCAGATAGCTATATGACTCTATAAGGCTCTGCCTAAAAAGAATAAATGTTCAATTTTGCCCGAAACAGCGTAATTAGATACATTTTCGATACAAATTTTAAACCATAATGGTAGTTTGTTACATAACCTTAAAACAAATATTTGTCTAAATTAAACCAATATTACATGTATTATGCAAAGTAAAATGTAAAAACAATGCTCCCGAAGACCCTTTTTAATTCGCGATTTATGTAATGTTGCTCCACGGTTGCTGTTATCGCTTAAGAAATTTTACGGTCGACATCATGCACTCATAGACAAATATGGGATTTCTATCTCTCTGATGGGTACAGATTTTGGTTTGTGATAGGGTTTTGTTTTGTCTTCCTTTACCGAATTCGACACACTAAATTGGAAATTGGTAGCGCGACGGGTGTGTTTAAGCATGCAGGAACCGCTTACTCTTCCAGAGCACCTGAATTCACTCACATTACGACTAGAGTACGCGTTGTTAATTGCTATTTTGTAGTTTTTGTGTTTCCATGTTTTATATGTTGTCTGTTTTTTTCGTCCTGTCCTTATGTGTGTTTACTGGTTCTTTTTCTGCCCTTTCGGACTTTGACATTCGGATACCCCACTGGTACCTCTGCTTCTTTAATGTATAAGTTAATTTTCCCTTTATTTGCCCCACCATCTGTGAAATTGCCAAAATCTTAAGTAAACTGGTACTTATTGTCTTTTTATGGTAAAAAAAAAAACAATATGAAAAAAAAAATCTTTTTAAAACTGTGCTTTTCTTAACCAAGATATCTTTTGTCATGAGACGTACACACTTCGCAATTAAGTATTCAATAAGTAACTGTTAATGCTTAATATGTACAAGTCATGTAAGAAATACGAGTTTTATGCAAGACTTCCAAATATATTATGATCAGGCGATCAGAAACACATGAACATAAATAAAAACATACCCAGTCTTTGCAAAATTTGACCAATATTTCATCAGCGTGAGACTAGTTGCTCTGTCATCTGCTGATACATTAGACAAAGGAATGAACGGAAACAGGAACGGTAACTCTGATGCATGGCCAGAACCTCTAAACCATGGTGGTGCATTCTGGCCTAAGGAAAAGACGGACGATCTCGTGCTCATATACTGGAAAGTTTGTTTATTGCTTTCAGTCGCATGCAAGTTCAAGCTTTCAACCGCAGGGGCGTACATGAAAACATCACCAAAGAAATTTACGGCGTCCATACTTTGTTCGTCGATAGAACCATTTGATCTATAAAGGTTACAAATAGGGTTAATCAGGATTGTCAAATTTTGATAATAATCAGCTACGAACGTAGATATAATGTTATTACATAAGTATTGCCATGGTATTTCCTTCAACAGTTGAGTGGCGTTTCTTGTACGTATCTCTCCAACAAGTAAGGATCCTTCGGATTCACAATTTCCAATAATTACATCTAAAGATTTAAAGAATTGAAATCCGGCACTTTTCTTCCTCATAATATTTTGTGGGGTATCAGACAAAAAATGTCCGTCTACCACAGGGGCAAATACAATCTCATTATGCATCGACGGATCTTTATAGTATATGTTGTTCATCAGTGGAATTGCCTTGAGTAAATCATTTGACGATTTACCTCGAAGGCAACGCAAAGTGTCCGTGTTTAATTTGGTAGGACAGTTTGTTACATTGGAAAGCAACGTCGCTCCGTACGTGTACGTAGAAATAGGAGATGTAGAAAACAATGAGTTTCCAACACCACTTTGAGCAATAACTCGATTGAAAAGCCCTTTGTTGTCGGGGTTGAGAGCTTGGAGGCCAACACTAAAGCCACCTGCCGATTCACCAAATAAAGTTATAGATGATTTGTCACCACCAAAGTCATCAATGTTATTGAAAACCCATTCAATGGCCAGTTTCTGGTCAAAAAGTCCATAACTTCCAGGAGATAATGCATCTTTTGTACTGAAAAACCCGAATATGTTCAAGCGGTAATTGATTGTCACAACAATGACGTCACCAATCGCTGATAAAAACGAACCGTCGTATATTGAACCTTGTCCAAAAGCATAGGCTCCCCCATGAATCCAAATCATAACAGATTTCTGATTTTGAAGAGAGGCATTTATAGGCTGGTAAATATTAAGTTGTAAGCAGTCCTCTGATATTTTCTTATTTTGAAGAATTTTCTTTGCGGTTGGAGACAGAAATTGCATGCAAGATGGTCCAAACACTGTTCCATTGAGTGTGCTGTTCCATGAACCAAATGGTACGGGATTGCGAAACCTAAGATCGCCGATGGGTGCTTTCGCATATGGTATATTGCGAAAGGAATTTACAAGTATATCTTGTTTACCATCGGTAACCGACATTGACAAGCCAGTTATATTTCCCATTTTTGTATTGATCGTTACAAAACTTTGTGGTGTAACGATGCATAAGTGAAAGAAAGCAAGTAGACTGATTAACAGGAGTTTAACTGATTTTGACTGCATCTAAAATAAAAAGATGTATTATGTTCAGCTTCTCTTCTTCTGGACATGATGAATAATTTTTATTTCTATTTCAGTTTATATATGTGTACGGTAGCTCTCAGTAACACCAGGTATTTTCAAGAGAGTTCCGCCACGCTCGTTTTTGTTTTCTAGTTGTCTTTTGGAATTTCATGTTCTATCTTGTAAATTAAACTTAAACATATTTTATTTTTACTGTGTGTTATTCACTGCTTGAAACAGTCAATCGGGTTAGGTTGGGTCTTGATAATCTCTTTTAACCACGCCTCATTTTTAATCTTTATCAAAGCTGTTGCTTGCACTCGTATTCTTTATACTACTCACCATAACTTCCAATAATTGTAGCAATTTACGTTTTTGTCTCGCCTGCGACGAATGTCGCAAAAGATGAGACTTAAGTATGGTGATTCCGGCGGCGGCGTCCACAATTGGTTAAAGTTTTGCTTAAGTCTGTTTTATGTGAACTAGTTATGTTACACCATTGATATTTGGTATGCAGTTGCATCAGCATCAGTACAGATCAGTTTTAAAAGGTTTCACCTGTATGCTCCTGCAGTCACAGTCTACTGACTTTGAAATTTTACACTGATTTGGCCGAGGTTAACCTTTTTTTTTATACGTCTGTTTAACATGAAGCAGTTATGGTTCGCCATTGATATTGGGTATGCACTTGCATTAGCATCAGTAAAGATCAATTTCAAAAGTTTTTTTATCTGTTTTTAGCTCACCTGGCCAAAGGCCATGTGAGCTACATGTATTGCCATCACTTGGCGTCCGTCGTCGTCGTCGTCGTCGTCGTCGTCGTCCGTCGTCGTCGTCGTCGTCCGTCGTCGTTAACTTTTCTTCAAACTTCTTCTCCTCTGCAACGGCTGCACAGATTCAAACCAAATTTGGTCTGGTGGTACTTTAGGGTATCCCCCGAAGAACTGATGTGGGGATTTTTGATTCATCAAAAAACATGGCTGCCGTTGCTAAAAATAGACCAGGGGGGTCAGACTACTGTTTTTGGCTCGTAAATCAAAAAGTATAAGAGATAGATGAAATCTGATGCCACGCTACTGCTTCAGCATCAAAAGCTCTACTAAAGTCTCCATTGAGTTGAAGTTGTCAGATGACCCCTTATGGGAGTAACGGCCCCTTTAAGGTGAAAACTAGCATTTTTTCATGTTTTTGGCCTATGGAATGAAAACTATTGCAGATAGAGAGAAGCTGTTGCTTGCTTAAATGTTCAGCTCATTTAGCTATACAAAAGTCTCCATAAGGTCAAAGTTGTCAGATGACCCCTTATAGGGGTTATGGCCCCTTAAAGGCAAAAAATAGAGTTTTTGGCCTATAGAATGAAAACTATTTCAGATAGAGAAAAGCTGTTGCTTGCTTAAATGTTTAGCTCGTTTAGCTCTACACAAGCCTCCATAGGGTCGAAGTTGTCAGATGACCCCTTATAGGGGTTACGACCCCTTAAAGGCAAAAAATAGTGTTTTTGGCCTATAGAATGAAAACTATTGCAGATAGAGAAAAGCTGTTGCTTGCTTAAATGTTCAGCTCATTTAACTCTACAAAAGTCTCCATAGGGTCAAAGTTGTCAGATGACCCCTTATAGGGGTTATGGCCCCTTAAAGGCAGAAAATAGTGTTTTTGGCCTAAAGAAAGAAAACTTTTGCAGATAGAGAAAAGATGTTGCTTGTTTAAATGTTCAGCTCAATTAGCTTTACAAAAGTCTTTTTAGGGTCGAAGTTGTCAGATGACCCCTTAAAGGGGTTATGGCCCTTTAAAGGTAAAAAATAGTGTTTTTTGCTTTGGAATGAAAACTATTGCAGATAGAGAAAAGCTTTTTATTGTTTAAACATTCAGCTTATTTAGCTATACAAAAGTCTTCAAAGGGTTGACATTAAGACCAGGTGAGCGATTCAGGCTCCTGGGAGCCTCTTGTTATAAGTTTTTTTTATAACTACAAAATGTACATGTAGCAAGCATGTTACTAACCTATGATGGGTTGTTAGGACGTTTAACGTTGACTCACTCACTCTTGTAATGTTTAGTGGCTTTATTTGGTGAATGGAACTGACTTTGGTTATATAAGTAACAAACTCAAAGTGAGTGAGTGAGTGAGTTGGTGTTTTACGCACGTGCAACGCTATATAGGTTATTTACAGGCGATCAACATGAAAAGAATGATAAAATGAACATAAGATGATGATGATAAATGAAATATGGGGATGGGGTGGGACACAAAGGACCGGTAAATTTGAAGAACCACAGGAAAAAGGGGAGAGGTGGGTAGGGGCGGAAAATTTAGCCTATGTGGTGCACTACTTGGCGGTCCACAAAGGTTTTTTTTACGTGCATGAGGCGTGGCACTCTCCAAACACGTTGGCCCACTATGGTCGGCGGTCAGGGTTTCTGTATTATAGACCTGACAACCCCCGGACGAGGGCCACCCTATTCAGCCACCTAGGGTACACACTTGGTCGCTCTGTGGGCTGAGCACTGACCCGACATCAGAATCCCAAGACCCTTAGTCGCCTCTTACGACAAGCTAGGCTCTGCTGCGGGTCTATTCGCCACCCGGGCCCCGCACGGGACTCAAACTCAAAGTGTGTGGTTAAGCATATAATAGATCAAGTATGAATTATATTTAGCGCAATCAAGATATTTATATATTATTGCAAATTTTGTCCATTTTCAAAAAGTTTGAAAGAACTATGGTAAATACTTGCATTGTGAAATTACTTCATTCTATTTAAGCACACTCCTTCATCGGTCTTCATTTAGCCAATAATAAACATAAACCGCTATAGCCCTATTTAATCTCTCAAAATTACCGTGAAACTTAATTTGATTCTTTTTATTATACCCCCGCAAACAAAGTTTTGGGGGTTATATAGGAAACACACTGTCTGTCTGACCGTCCGTCTGTCCACATAACTCGTAAGCGCTTCTCCTCCTAAACTGCTAAAGGATTTTGCTGAAACTTAATATGAAGGAAGAACATCATATGTAGATGTGCATGAAGAATTTTCATGGCACTCGGACATCATTCAGGGGAGATAATTGGACTTAGACTTTTTAAATACATTATTCAATGGGAGACCTCGTCAGAGCAAGTCCCCCTAAACCGCTTGAAGGATTTTTATGAAACTTTACATGAGGGAAGTACATCATATGTAGCATATGCAGATATGCATGAATAATTTTCATCGCAATCTGACATCATTCAGGGGAGATAATTGGACTTAGACTTTTTAAATACATTATTCAATGGGAGACGCCGTAAGCACAACTCCTCCTAAACGGCTTGATGGATTTTTATGAAACTTTTCATGAAGGAAGTACATCATCTGTAGATGTGCATGAATAATTTGTTTTGCTCTCGGTTATCATCCAGGGGAGATTACTGGACTTCAGACTTTTTTTTAAAGTACAGAGTCCATTATGAAGCGGGGGTATCCTTTTGTGAGCTCGCTCACAGTATCACTTGTTTTTCTTTTCTTCTTTTTGTTCATAACATTCTTCCGTTTTCAAATGTACTATTAAGACATCAATTTTCATTAGTTAACGGCCAAATAACTTATGCCATCACTATGCGTCCGTCGTCATCCGTCGTTCGTCGTCGTCCGTTAACAATTTCAAAAATCTTCTCCTCTGAACCACTGAACCAATTTAACTGAAACGTTGCAGGAATGATAAATGACACGTTGGCTAAAAACATCCCCATTTTGAAATGATTCGATACGATGGCTGCTGTAACTAAAAATAGAGCAGGGGTGGGGGGTGGGGAGTAAAACAGCTGTTTTGTTTGCAAATAACTGAAAAACGGTGACATATATCAAAATTCTGGCACAAGGTTACAGTGATCAGCACGTTAAGATCTACATACACTGAAATTTTGAAGAAATTCAAACAATGTGGGAGTTATTGCCCGTTTCCTTGATCTTTTTTTTTTGCGTTTTGCAATTTTTTGTATTATATCTCAAGAACTATATATGATATTGAAGATATTTCAATTGCAAACTGTTTAGCTAAATTGTCTAAGAGTCAAAATTGTCAGATGACCCCTCATATGGGTTATGGTCCCTTAAAAGCCAATAATAGTGGATTTATCCTTACAGATTGTGAACGATAGAAGATGGTGAAAGGTTTTGCTTGCTTAAATGTTCAGCTAATTGAGATCTACAAAATGTCCATCAGGTTGAAATTGTCAGATTACCGCTAATAGGGGTTATTGCCCCTTAACCCCCCCCCCAAAAAAAAGATTTTGGCCTAGTAGATTGTTAACCATTAAAGATGGGGAAAAGGTTTTGCTTGCTTAAATGTTCAGCTAGAACTCTACAAAATTGTCCATTTGGCAAAAATTGTCAGATGACCATTATAGGAGTCACAGCCCCTTAAATGCCAAAAATTGTGTACCAAATAAGATTGTACCACACATTTGCTTGCTTAAATGCTCAGCTTTAAAGAGCTTTGCAATGGTTTCATGTACGTCATGACGGGATGTTGGCAATGTTAAATATTGTTACAAAAAGCTAGGTGAGTGATTCAGGCTTCTGGGAGCCTCTTGTTTATCTTTTTCATGTTCTACATCAATTAATTTCATCCACTACTTTTTAAGAACGTTTGCTTTTTATGAAACCCTACATCAAAATTTCTTACTCTCCTTTTTATAACTTGTTAAAACATGTAAATGCCCCGTGTTAATGACAGGTTTGTGTCTATTGCAGTACTTAAATAAGTAAACTTACTTTAAGGTCAAATTGCGTGGAGAATATATGATAAAACCAAGAATATCACAATAACAACAAAGTGATAACAGGTCTTAAAGTTTGTTTGTTCTTAATCCATTATCAGCGTATCCTAACCACACATCTCTGACCTCATTTATATATTATTTCTGATTATTTCTATATAAAAGTTAGTGTTGCTTAACATGACAAGGTAGGATTTGAAACTTTTGCAAGTTCCCTCCAACAAACATGAACAGGGATGCAGTTAATATAATTAAAAGCCACCGGTTTCGAGAACAACTATATATAGGATATAAGTGCGCATATTTCCTTAAGTGATTAAGTACAAGTATAACATACTAAATTCTTCTTCGTTTGCAAGGCTGGCTTTTATGGATATCCACCAAAAATATGTTTGTTTGTTATTTGTTCATTTGTAGATTTTCAATTTCTAACACGTTAAAGTTTTCTTAATTCAGTGCAGATTCGTCAAATATTTATTGGTTCGTGTAGTTTCGTAAATGGGTACTTTGCTGCTTTTAATGTATCAAAATCAGCATGCTTATAAAGTACGCATTAACATTTTACAAGAAAGAACACGTTACTCATGAGTGCTATCACCGGACGTTTGAAATTGGCCACCGGTAGAAGGCGCTTTTGATATGGCAACGGAAGTTACAACTTATAGGTTAATATCCGAATAATCTTGACATGGTATTCTTTTTTACATGCGAATATCTTGACCGCACATTTTGCCACAAAAAATAATTGAACATGTACGAAATTGCAAAATAAAAAATGATCAAAGAACAAACGGACATATTTTTTGCTTATATCCATCCCCTTCCATAGCCAGGCGTTTAGCATATTGTGCTTTTCAGGTGTTTTTCAATCGTATTAAACTGAGGTCTACTCAATTGATCCCTAGCGCCACGGCATAGGTTATAAAAAGGCGATAAACATGAATTAACATGAAATGATGAGTGAGGAGAAACATAGGTAGGGTTAGAGACTAAGAAGCAACAAATTTTTAAGACCAAAGAATAGGAGAAAGGTTGGTTACGAGGCTAAAAATTTAGTCTTATGGGGTGCACTTCTATTCGGTCAACAAAGGAATCTTCTGCGCTCATGAAGCGTGGCATTCTTCAAACACGTTGGTCTACCGTGGTCAGCGGTCACAATTTCCGTTTTATAGATATGACAACTCCGATGACAAGGGCCACCCTATTCAGGCATAGGTACGCAATTGCTGGCTCTGTGGGCTACGTACTAAATATAAGCCGATGTCAGAAGTCGCCTCTTATGATACTCTAGGCTCTGCTAGGGTTCTGTTCGACATACGTGCCTTGTATGGGACATAATTTTTAGCATTGAATTTTTTATGAAGTTAATCTCAAAGATCGATTTTACACTAAAACCATAAAAGCTCTAAAGTTCATAAACGTAAAAAATATATAAAGATCATATGGTTGTCGGAACATGAAAATTATGGTGAAACATGAAACAATGGTAAAGTGTCTTGGTCGGGACATCCTACAAAGAACCAATAATACATGGGACTAAATTGGAAAATTTCTGTGCGAACAAATTTATACGGGTCACGAATGAAATGCTGGGCTGAACATGTTCCTTGTTATACTCCAACCAGTGCTATTAAAGGGGTTGCCAATTACTATATTGATTTTCGATTTTCTCGCCCCTTTAATAGTTCAAAGATCTTTTTCTTGAGAAATTAAAATGACAACAAAGTTCCAAACAGTATATTTTGCTACATCTGACGCGCGTTTCGTCTGTTTAAAACTCATCAGATGCGCTTTACCAAATATATTGAAATGGCCAAACACTTTATGATTTTGAAGAGCAATAAAACCAAAACTACAGAATTGAGAAATCAAGTTATAACTAAGATCAGTTATTTATGTCTGGGGTAGGGAGAAGCTTTGGGCTGGGACCATTTTGAAATTCAAACGGATAATTTATTGTTTTGAAGTGTTAATAATAAAAAATTAAATAGATTATGATTGGGTATCTGAAAATGCATTGACAGACATGCTATTTCTATATATTTACAGTACTGTGGCTGACATAACAAACACGTTGATATATAGACTTAAGTCGACTATTATTTGACTCAGTCGGTGTTTTCTGAGTTAGACATGTATTGTGGTACGTCTATTTTTTCTGTATACATGTTGTGAAAAATGACGGTACATGGGAATAGTCATAATCAAATACAATGCTAATCGGCCGAACTTTTAGACTTGTAACTGGTTGAAGTGTTCGCTGATTATATGCATAAGCAAAGAATTATGTTTAAGCAAATCGTTTTAATTAGTGCATCCTTTTTTCGATGCTTAATCGGTGAAGCTTATTTCAATTTTGTGTATTATTCTCTTTAAAAATAGTAATACTATGATTCATAAATTATTGTATTGTTGTTTGGTTTTGATTATTTTATTTTACAAATCTTACTGGGATCATATATATCATGTATCATGTATGTATGTTTTTGTTTTCATTCCGAATCATTGTTATAACTACATCCGTCTTTTTTTCGTTTGAGTATCAACTTTCGTGGTTCTCATGAGTAGCAATCAGCGTAAAAAAAGAATCAATTGCAATTTTCATTTTAAAATAGTTTCTTGTTGTAACTTGTCAGCCCACAATTTTTTTTTGGGAAACATTACATTGATACCCAAGAAAATAAATGCATCCACGGTATGGTCATGCCACTTTAACATATTTATAACTATCTTTTATTTATTTATTACTATCTTTTATTTTAAAAAAAATTCAAATTAAAGTGACTAGTGTACAAATTAATATCCACACTTGAAACGATAAAACAGTAGCACTATTACTTTTTCTTTCCAAAAGACTTGGAAACGTCTCCAACCAAAAGTGCATTCTCTCTTTGTACAAATGTTGTTTAGAAACGACCTTGGCATTGATATCAGCATATTGTTTCGTTGTCATTTCATAATGAGGCCAAACAGGGAGACTGCCATCATTGACATCCCTAAAATAGAATGACCACAATCAATAATAAATTATCAATCATATAAAAGTATAATGATGGTCAGTTACGTCTGAGACAAAGGTATATAAAATTGATTTTCGATTCATCTTTTCAAAATTTTAACAATTATATCATGACAGTTTGTTCCATTGCAGGCTTAAAACAAATATTTATCAAAGAATATGTAAAAACATCTGAATTTCTCAAAACATATAAATAAAAAGGTTTGTAAAATTGTGATTTTCTTCACCAAGACATCTTTCGTCATGATGCCTCCACACAATACAATCTGGTATTTAATGAGTGGCAATTAATACATGTACTTGTGAAACATGTCATGTTAAAAAATAAGTTTAAAGTAAGACTTCCCGAATTTTGTGATCAGGAGATAAAAAACAAATATACATAATTAAAACAAATACCCAGTCTTTGCAAAATTGGACCAATATTTAATCATCGTAAGACTAGTTGCTCTGTCGTCTGCTGATTGATTAGACAACGGACTGAACGGAAACAGGAAAGGTAACTCTGATGCGTGGCCAGAACCTTTAAACCACGGTGGGGCATCCTTGCCTAAGGACCAGATGGACGATCTCGTGCTCATATACTGGAAAGCTTTTTTATTGCTTTCAGTTGCATGGAAATTCAAGCTCTGAACAGCCGGAGCATACATAAAGGCGTCACCATAGAAATTTATGACGGCCATACTCTGATCGGCGATAGAACCGTTAGTTCTATAAAATTCGCAAATAGGATTTTTCAGGTAGGTCAAATTCTGGTAGAAATCAGATACAAACGTAGAAATGATGTTATCACAAAAGTAATTCCTTGATATTCCATTCAGAAGTGAAACGTTTCTGTACTGTAAATCACCAATCAGTAAGTTTCCTTCAGAATCGCAATTTCCAATCATTACATCTAAAGATTTAAAGAATTGAAAGCCGGCACTTTTCTTTTGGAGAATATTTTGCGGATTATCAGATAAAAAAATCCTGTCTACTACTGGACCAAATGACATTTGATTATGTACCAAAGGGTCTTTGTAGAAAAAATCCGACATAAGTGGAAGTGCGTTGAGCAGTTCGTCTGACGATTTACCCCTCAAGCAACGCAAGGTGTCTGTGGTCAACGGGGTAGGACAGTTAATTACATTTGAAAGCACCGTCGCTCCGCGTCTTGAAACAGTAGAAGTAGCGAAAAATGAGTTACCAATACCACTTTGAGCAATGACTCGATTGAAGAAGCCTTTGTTGTCGGGATTTAGAGCTTGGAGACCAACACTATTTCCACCAGCTGATTCACCAAATATAGTTATAGATGTCTTGTCACCACCATAGTCATCAATGTTATTAAAAACCCATTCAATAGCCAGTTTCTGGTCAAAAAGTCCATAATTTCCAGGAGACAAACTATCCATTGTACTTAAAAACCCAAATATGTTCAATCGGTAATTAATAGTAACAACAATGACGTCGCCTATTGCTGCCAAATAAGAACCATCGTACAAAGCACCTTGTCCAAAAGAATATCCTCCGCCATGAATCCAAATCATCACAGATTTCTGGTTTTGAGATGAGGCATTTATAGGTTGGTAAATATTAAGATTTAGGCAATCTTCTGATACTCTCTTATTTTGAAGGAGTGTTCTTCCATATTTAGACAGAAATTGCATGCAAGATGGTCCAAACATTGTGCCATTTAGTGTAATGTTCCATGATCCAAAGGGTTCAGGATTGCGAAATCTAAGATCTCCAACGGGTGCTTTGCCATAAGGTACATTACGAAATGAGTTTATAGTTATATCATGTTTTCCATCGCTTACCGACATTGACAAACCAGTTACATTGCCAAGTTTTGTACCAATAGTTACAAAAGTTTGCGAAGTTACACAGCTCAAATGGATGATAGCAAGAAAACTAATCAACTGCAACATTTTTGGCTTTAACTGCATCTGAAATAAAGAAATAAATATACTTAGTATAACAGCAACAATATAATACTAAATCATTTATTGCTTGGGATGTTTTGTTGAATTAAGATTAGATTTATTTGATTTTTAAATCAGTCAACAAATGCTTAGTGTTTTACGTCTCGTAATTTTTCCTCGTTAAATTTAACTTTTAACGATTTGAATTTTACTGTGTAATTTTTTGGCTTTGTTCAACATAATCAATTGTTGGAAAACTAATGAACCCTACCTCATCATATTGTGCCTGTCTAAGCGATTGGTTGTCCTTGTCCTCTTTATGTAAGATGTCCTATTATGAAATTTGGATTGCCGCTTGTTTAAAAAGGTTGTGTCGCATACACTAGGTTACATTTCGAAATAGTCTAGTAAGTTATCTCAATTGTTTTTGTTAGCTTTTATTAAATAAACAGTATATTATCTAAGTATTAGCTGTACTTTTCCTGCACTAGACATGTCTAGACATGATACTTCAAAAGGGTCAGTAAGCTTATTTTACATACATTTGGGTTGAAATCAGAAATTCATAAGGTAAAGCAAGGCAGTTTAAACAAGAAAACTGCGAGCAGTAGCTCACAATTCAATACCCCGCTCCAAGATAAATCAGAACAAATTATAAAATACAATCTACATTTTGTCATATGATTATCTGGAAGTTTCATGAAAATCCATCAAGGGGTTTAAGAGCAGTAAGATTCGGACCATTTAACTTGAAGGGGGGGGGGGCTTGGTTTTTTGTTTTGGCCAGAAAATTTTTTTCCGCGCAAGCGCGGGAAAAAAAAAATTATTTTGTGAATGCGTCTTGACAGAATTTTTATTTTTTGAAAGCGTCGCGACAGAATATTTTTTTTATTATTAGCATTATTTTATATGGCAAAAATTCTTCTTCAAAATATTTTTTTTCTTATCCTCTGCTGCCAAAATATTTTTTTCATCAAAAATCATTTTCAAAAAATATTTTTTTCATCAAAAATCATTTTCAAAATATTTTTTTAGGAAAAAACCAAGGCCCCCCCTTCAAGTTAAATGGTCGGTCCCTTAAGAAGCAAAGAGATAAAAATGGGACATTCGAAAAGTGCAAATAAAGACGGAATCAGTATACGCAAAATGGACGTTACAAAAAACAGACAACATAAAAAAAAAACACAAGCAACTGAATGGCAAACAACAACGCGAGATGTCACGCAAGTGAACTTAGGTGACGTTAGGGATTTGTTGGTATCCTTTGAACAATCAAGACATGGACCTAGTTGGTTGAATTGGGTGGCTTTTGCGGGCAAAGTTTTTCATAAATTATTTCTGAAACCCGTATTGCAAATCTAATAAAAACCTGATGTTTTGTACGCTAGAGAGCGAGAAAGAGAGGTACTTGTACTGCAGTGATGAAACAGCATATTTCAATTCAAAGATTGCCGAACCACTTGACATAGTAGACCAAAGTTTTTGAAGAGTGTCATGCATCATGCACTAAAGTGATTTTTACAGAACAGCCAGGAGTTAACCACATACATGTAGCTACATGTTTTCGCCATTCCCACAACTAAATTTTCAAAATGCCTAAGTTCTGATTTTCGTTTTCTTTTTCATTTTTTTAATCCTTTTCATGTTAATCATATTAAAGTCCATTGCAAATAGGACAGTCTCTCGGTTTTTCTTAATTTTCACGAATCAACAACTGTTTGATGAAAATATGAAACCAGAATATTGTTCTAATAGACTTTCGGTAATTTTTTATAGAATTAAAATTTGTAAGCATCCTTCCTATAATGCTGTGCATGGGTAAAATTTCACTTTCATCTAGTTTTATTGCGGTAGAATCCATAATCAACTAAGGTAAATCAAGGTAAACTTAAAGTAAATATGAGGTACAGTGAAGGGTTTAAATGGGCTTAAATGATCTGTGTTATGACTTAACGACAAGTGTGCGCTCGTTGAATGCTTATAAGTAATTATGTTGCAACAATTTTCTCGTACTTTCTACCAGCTTATGTTGTATTTAGATAACAACAATACTTAGAAAAGGCCTATTTTTGTGAAGTTTATTGCACTTATGACCTTTAAAGAACAAAATCGATAATATAACTCCTATATTTTCTTTCGAAGCCATTACTAAGAATTAGTTCGGTCGTTAATGCGCATGCGTCAATTTTGCCGATCAAGTAACGAAAAATCGTATAAAGGATTTGTGTATGGGTTTTGTTTCAACTGACTATTAAAGTATGTTCTAATAGGAATTTCGTCAAGGCCCTGTTATCAACGGATGCGCTTATTATTAAGCTTTCTAATGATGTTGGTTATTAAAGGAAATTTGATTATTAATTTACTTCCAATTTAAGTTTTTTACACCCTATAATTTCTTAGAAACTTACAACGCAATGTATTGAAAAATTCTTAGAATCTGCTATGGTTGGTATCTTTGAACCAGGATTAAAAATATTTAGCATTTATTTTCCGGAAAGGCCCTGTTACTGTTATGTAGAGGCAACCTCAAAATTTTTAATGGTATTTGTTAATTTTTTTTATCGCATGGTTAAACAACTTCCAATTCAAATTAAAATTTGTCAATTTTTAGTATTTTTGGAAATTTTGACTACTGGTTTAGACATGCTGTGATCCATTGATAACAAGGAGCTGCGTCCTGGTGACATTGTATAATTGCTAGATAAGTGTTAATTATTAAAACAAATGACTTCATGATAAAATATGGATGGTGTAGAAATGGTTGTGAATTTATTGGAACAGATAAATGAAGTTTTAAATGCTATACTTATCAGTACAATATTTAAAAAAAATGCAATTAAGATTTGTTTTCATTATAAAGATTGTTGCAATTAAGATTTTTTTTTCATTATAAAGATTGTTGCAATTAAGATTTTTTTAATACAGAACTGAATTATAAGTCTTTTTAATGACAACTCCATTGAAAGCAATTCGTCTGTGAAATTAGTGGCAGATCCAGAGAGCGGTCCTAGGGTTGGAAACCCCTTTTCGTGGAAAATTGTGTAATTTCGTACAGATTTTTGTCAAATTCACGCCTTTCTTCCTCGGTTCACTATGTGCTTTGGTACTGAAAAAAACCTTTCCGGAGTAAAATCATTGAGAAATTTCCTTAGCTAGTTTTATATTTTTTATGCTATAATCTAGATAATTTGATACTCAAAAAGGGTGGATATATTAAAGAAGCACATAAGTAAAAATTTTCAAGTGTTTGTCAATGGAATGGAACTTCTGATTTTTAAAGTAACTCTTATATACTTTTAGATTAAAAAAAAAACATAAAAGAAAAGTAATTCCTTAAAATGGTAGCTGATAATATTGTAACGTTTATAGGACGGAATTACGATTAAGCCCGTTTGTTGCTGTTTGTTTGTATCTGTTTTGTTCGGTTTTATACTTTAAATCCGTTTCATAGCATTTGCTTTCCAAATTGTTTTTTTTTTTTTGAAAATCTAATAATATAAAGTTCATTGCTTGTCAACTATAAAACAATGTAAAAGG
Organism: Arcuatula senhousia; assembly: GCA_963971305.1. NCBI lineage: Eukaryota > Metazoa > Mollusca > Bivalvia > Mytilida > Mytilidae > Arcuatula > Arcuatula senhousia. The sequence continues at coordinate 25,179,872 of OZ020307.1, forward strand.
GTTCACATTTGATTCCTTCGTTTTAAAATTATTTTATTTTCTTGACATATTTTTGCTAAACTCATCGAAATTTTAAATGCTCGTTTTTGTTTGTGAACCGAATTCAAATACTAAAAGCAGATACAGATTATTTAACCGTATACAGAATATGAGATTTAGCGTATAGATTAAGAATAGACACCAATTTGTCTGGACAGCAAGTCCAAGCTAACCAGCAATATATATCAGAAGTACCTATACAAGCATGAATCTTTGGGTCTTTATATAATTTACAAACAATAGCTCAAATCATTGAGCTATGATATCATATCTCCATGCTCGAATAGAAATATGTATGACCATGTAGGAAATGTAAGAACAAAGATTAATGTCAAAGAAGCTTTTTGATATATAATTAAATTTACGCAATTTTAAAAATAGTGAACAATATTTTTCTCTTCTTTAAAGCTTTAGTTTGCATGAAGAATTTAGGATTAAAAAATATCTTTGAATTAGTCATAGACCAAATGAATTGATTGACACTAGCTTTAGTAAACCAAATCAAGTTTTTAGTAAAAATACGTTTATGCGTATATTTTGTAGAAATTAAAGTATTATATTTGTAAGAACTATTAACAAAGTAGTCAACGTATCAAACTCCGGAACAGACAAGTTAACGATCATCGGCGCAACGCAAAATTGATGAATAAACTTCTAAAATGATGCACATTGATCAACATCAGGTATTATGTCAAATAAAATATTTATAGGTATAATTACAGTATAATGACTAATTATTAATCAAGTTATCGGATATTTCGCTTGCTTGTAATCTGAAGAAATATGTTATGAAAAAAATACCTGGCGGTACACGTCTTACTTTTTGAACCATTTTCTGTTAAAAACTTATAGATGTATATTCCTATATCCGTAAGTGTTTGTAACACCTTAAAAAAAGAATGGTAGCATATTAAAGAAAAACTAGTTTATTAAATGGTCCTACATGTTGCTAAATTGATATTTTTGTGAAAAACTGTACGCACAATGTTTTAAGCCTACCTATGTGAGAAAATAAAGTACAAAAAACAAATTATTTTACTTGCTTTTATATTATATTCCTTTGTTTCTTTTCAAGACTATTTTTTATAAACCCAGGAACGTATAAAGCTCTTTATACCGTCCTGATAAACCCAAAAGCCCGATTTCTTAACGCCTCGAACAAAAATATCAAAATTTTAACATCGATCCAGATCAACTTTGGGAAAAATCAAAACATGATTGAAAGACACAGAATGATAAATATTAAAAACGAAAGAATATGGAATATGTGCCAAAAAGACACGATCCACATATTGAAATGATTTTAATAAATGTACAAAAGCAAAATTTCACTGCGTGTGAAGCGCTTTTCTGGATTAACCTTCATCAGACACGCTAGGAATAGAAAACTTGGAAAACCGGTAGAATTTTCGATTTGATTTTAAACAAAAATGCCAAAAAATATTACAACAATGACCAAACAGATAAATTTATCAATTTCTAAAGAAACAGCCAAACGTTGTTAAATTTTGGAAATATGTAAACTGTGTCTTTCCAACACATATTCCAGTACTCGAAAATATATAAGAGCATACAACTGAAGCACGGGGAAGCTTTCTACGACCTCCACACGTATTACTATATAGGAAAAATTCTGAACATATGGTTTTAATAATCCAGTCTTACAATTTCAACACCATAGCGGGAGGTTAGATAGCAAACCAACATCTTATCTCCCGTCTTATCTCAAGGAATAAACTTTATAGCAGACTCCTACTGTTCGAGGACGAGTTATCGTTCTTTAGAAGAAAGAAAAAAGTTTTCAGATTGGATTATCTCCCTTAAACCGAACTAATTCTTAGTAATGATTGTTGGTGTTGCGATATGATAACTACATATCACGATAGACAATTATACCAAATTTTATCAAAATACGTTCAGCAGAGGAGTCATGTCCAAAAAAAAATGCGAGACGGACGAACGGACGCACAGACAAACCGACGAACGAAAACCATTACTAAGTCCCTCCGTCGTGTTGCGGCTGGGGGCATTTCAAGAATCATTCATTGGAAAAGAAGAGATATATGAAGAAAAATTCCCTTCGGCTAGTTTTCAAACCAACTACATGTACTTGTCACAGAGACTTAAAATTTGAAGTTTTCTTCAGTTCGAGGTTCTATACTAGTATTGCACAGTCGAATATCTACTCTATTTTTATCACTTTTGTTGTTGTTTTTGGTTTTTTTTTTTTTTTGGGGGGGGGGGGGTGCCATTTGATACTGAATGACTGCAGTGTCTCATAGATTTCTTGTTCAGCTGATTTATAACTGGTTGCATACATTCAACAAAACAATTTATATTAAATACATGTACTTTAAGTATTTCACTTTTTTGTGCCGCGACTACAGGGTCTTAATATCCACAAAACTTTTTTTTTGCTCCCCGACTAGAGTGACTTAATAGTAAATATCGCAACTAGGTATTCACTTTTTATGTTTCGTTAATAACACCCCCTCCCCGAGATAAAACCACATCATTTTAGAAATGGACAAGTTACATTTTAAAGATATAGGCCGATTTTACAATTAAATACATGTAGTAACTTTAGTTATTTATTAAGGTTCCATTCTGTGCTACCTTATTTAGTCTAGTAATGAATACTTTTGTTGTCTTTCTGGGCATCCTTTCCCTTGGTGTTCCCCATTCTTGACATGAATTCGGACACATGACCTTAGTTGACCAATACACTGTTTAAAAGTACTAAGAATGGGCACGCTTTATTCACTGAATATTTTTCCTTTGCTCATAATGATCTTCAATAGAGAACAACCGGCTTACTCTGTTTTGCTTAATCAAGTTTGGATCGTTTATCATACCTTTTAACAATTGGACTCGTCTAAAGGGCATGATAGGTCAAAAATAAGTACCGTATGTTTACAATAGAAAATTTTTAAAAGTTGAGAAAAAAATAAAATCTAAATCTAAATTTGCAAAAAGCGTTTAAAATAAATTACCGAAGATATCCGTTTTCACTTTCATAAAAGAGATTTGCCACTAAACACACAATGGGGAAAGATATTTGTGAAAACGCGAGAGACTTCCTTTTTGCAATGGACTTTAATAGAACGTATTGCTCACTCACTCACTCACTGGACAGGTGTAATTGTTGATGGGCTTTAAATGATAAATGGAACTTTCTCTAGTTAAATAATTAAAAACTCTTATGTGGTGAGGCGTTTTGTTCTAGCCATGTTTCAATAAACCTAAACCATGCTTTTGGTAATTATATTATCGATATGAGTTTAAATAAGGTCCATCATTCTCATGCTTTTTTTATTACGGCTTGACACTACTTTGGAAGTCTGACCAACCAATTTATTGTTTGTCTTATACTTTCTCCGACTCCGTAAGTAGATTGCCAGAAATACACTTGTACCACCTAAAGTATATTTTGTCTCCCAAAATAACTGTGAAACTCATCTATTTTGATAGAATGAAACATTTTTGAATATAGTTAGTCATGTTAGTTAGTTATTGCTTTACTCCCAAGCAGCACGATTTCGGCTATATCCGGGAGATGAACATGAAAGTGGTGATACAATGAACATGAAATGATGATGAAGTGGAGGAAATGGGGACACAAGGCCAATCGGGTAGGAGAGTTTTGACTGCCACTGGAAAAAGGAGTGATTGGTAGGGACGGGAAATTTAGCCTCCTACATGGGGATCCTACGGGTCCTACTCTTACCGAGACCTGCAGCAGGGTTCTTTAACGTGCGAGGAACGTGACATTTTTCCCAACATGGTGCACCACTATATGGTTTGCGGTCAGGTTTTCCGCATTATAGCCTGACGACCCCGCATTTCTCGATGTCAGGGCTGCCCCATTCAACCACCTGGGGCACACATCCCAGTCGCTTTGTGGGCAAAGCGGCCTGACCCCGATGTCAGGTTTCTGAGCGCTCTTTAGTGGACTTTTACCGACAAGCTTAGCGCTGCTGCGGGCCTATTCGCCTCCCGGGCAACGCACGGGACATTTTTGAATATAAATTATACAGAAAAACATGCACTTTAAATTGTATTAACGCTATATGCTAAAGGTATTGAAGGTAACAAATTGGATGTGGAATTAGACCCGTGCTTATCTTATTTAATCCATATAAGATTGTGATATTGACAAGGAATACAGTAAGCTCTACATTTAGTGGGAATAAGAGTTTATATCATCATTGTCAACAAGACCCCATTCATGCCATAATTACCAACTTGATAAAAGATAGACTACATTTGCACTAAATTTGCACTTCAAATTTGTTAAATACTAGGTAAAAAGTTTAAATCGTTAAAGAATAACACCACAGTTGTTCAACTTTGCGCTAGATTTGACATCGTGTTATTTGCACTTACTTCGGTCACAAAGTTTCTTACAGAAGCATTTAAAATCATTTATCGATAGAAATTCATGTGTATCTGAAATATCCATGTAATTGCGTTATATTTTTTCGGCACATGCACTTTAGGGAATCCTGAATCGTTAATCTTTATCGTGTACATCACAGAATTTTTACTATCTTATTTAACCATTTCTTCATACTTACTAAAACAGATATACTCTCGATCATCTAAATGCGTATCAATAGATGTTATGAGATGGGACAACTCTATTGCCTTTGTTTTAAGTGTACGTTCGAAGTTCTTTCAGGCTTTTTCATAATGTTCTACGGAAATCACTCAACCGCAGGTTCAGAATTTAGTCAAAAACACTTTATTCAATGAAACTTTTTTAATGTGTGTGTGTAAAAACATAAAACATAACTAACTTTTATCCGTTACTGCAGTGCTCCGACAAACGAAGGAAACCGCCTGAGAAACGAGCCCACGCATGGTTCAGTGAATTTATGCAAATACAAGAATGAGACACCCCCCCCGAATCGACGGGCTTTGTCAGTCTCAAATAACAAATTATTTTTTGTTTATAACGAAACATCTTATTTTCCATCTTTTGAACACAGTCATATTGGTTTAGTTACGTGGGCTGTGTCGCGTCACTTATTCCTCATCTCATTATTTTCTATTTGTAACCAATTTAAAAAGAATACAAGAATGAGACAACCCCCCGAATCGACGGGCTTTGTCAGTCTCAAATAACAAATTATTTTTTGTTTATAACGAAACATCTTATTTTCCATCTTTTGAACACAGTCATATTGGTTTAGTTACGTGGTCTGTGTCGCGTCACTTATTCCACATCTCATTATTTTCTATTTTAACAATTTAAAAGGTTTGCTTGATTGTTAAATCGTATTCTCGGACGTCTACCTGGGTTTTGACTTTGTTTATGTTTATTTGAGTCAAAAATACATGAACATGATGAAATAGGGACATTCTTGATAACAGTACCATGTATGTTCGACTCATCCGATGCTTGGTGTAACTGAACCATGGATGACCAATGAAACTTGGATTTTTCAAGGTTGGTCCACTTTAGATTGAAATGAATCTTGTATGCTTAACACGTCATATACACACGTGAAAAAGGTTAAATGGTACACGTGTGGCCACTAAAAATATGTCTCGCCTGCCGCCACTATCACTAATATCAACTACCTAAGCTTTCATTTCTTGATATAAACACAAAAAGTGTCTGCATACCCAATATCAGATGCCTAGCTATTATACTTTTCAAGCAATCCATTGTCCACCAAAGTATTACAAAAAGTTTTCTGCCTGAAAAAAGACCTACCGGTAAGTTCACAGAGTCACTGGAGCGTACAAATGAGGTCATGGTCACATGGCATGGTGACAGTTGCGTTAACCATAACCGCAACCGTCTTTATACCCAATATCAGATGCCTAGCTAATATACTTTTCCAACAATTCATCGCCCACAAAAGTCTTACAAAAAAGTTTTTCGGGCTGAAAAAGACCTAAGTTCACAGAGTCACTAGAGCGTGAAAATGGGGTCAGGGTCACATGGCATGGTAACAGTTGCGTAGACCATAACCTGAACTGTCTGTATACCAAATATCATATGCCTAGCTAATATACTTTTCCCACAACACTGAGAGAAAAAAATAGTCACCGTGACTATTTAAAATAGTCATAGTGACTGTCCATTCAACAACTAACCTGAAAGTCAAATTGACTAATCACATAGTCAAGTTTACTAGTTTGCATAGTACACTTGACTTACAGACAAAGTCAACTTGACTATGAGTAAAGTCTGTTTGACTATTGTCATTAGTGTTTTTGACTAATTTTATTGTCCTTTTAACTATTTGGATGGGTAAATCTGACTATTCTAACTAGTCTGCTGGACTTTTTGGCTAGCGAATTTGACTATTCTGATTTGTCTTTTTGACTATTTTGTATGGTACTTTTCTACTATTTCAATTAGTCGATATGACTAAGTGAATTTCTGCTCCTTTTTTCACTGGTGCTTTTGAATGTTATTCCATCTATTTTTATTGTTTTTGCCCTTTTGTTTTGTGCTTTTGACTATACATGTATAAGTATTAAAAGTTATTCAAAATACTGAAGTTTTCCAATATATTTATTTATTCACAGTAAACAATTGCAAATTTCAACAGGAATTGCAAAATACAATTGGCTTAGAATATTATATAAATATGTTGCTTCATGCATCAAACTTCTATTTTCAAGCAAAAATATATAATTTAATATTAATAATAAAACATTAGAAAACAAAACATTTAGAAAATGAGAGAATCAAGTTTTACTAACAACATTTATGCAACTAAAATATTTTTCTGAACTATTTCTCACCCAACATTTCAAAAGGCACGAGGATTAAGATCACCTCTCCAATTGAAAGCAAAGGGATAGAAATCTGGAACACTTAATGAATTAAGATATTTTGGGGGTTTATTTTACTTTTTATGGAAGCTTATAAAGATTGACAGTGACTGAGTATACACTATTTTAAATAATAAATATTTAGGAAAATAAGGAAAAAAATCTCCAACTTTGTATAAAAAAGGACAAATATCTATTCATTTTCCCATTTTTGCAATGAATAAAAAAAAATTTAAATGGTTGCTTGTGTACATGCTTTGTGTAACATTTTTTTATAATTAAAAAGCATTAAAAGTTTCAATGAACACTGATGTCATTTCTTGGTAAATTTCACATTGTCCTTCTAAACAGTATATTTATTTCTTCCTTGACCCTTACTCATGCTTTTGCAAACTTAATTCTGTACCATTCATCAACTTTCTTCAAAAACCCTTCTTCGTGTCTCTTTTTTGAGCTTCACTGTTACAACAAATTCCGAAACCTGAAATAAAAAAACAAAATAAGATTTTGCAAAATATTCTACTTGATTCATTTATAAAACGATTTAGTTATTAAAAGTAAAACTTACACAAGACCTAATAGTAGTATGTTTGTTACATTGGAGTGACATTAGTTTCAGAGTTTTCTGTCCATTTTCACGTTTTGGGAGTTTTGATAGGCATGTTGTGTTTTGTTGTTTTTTGTTGCTGTTGTTTATTTAAAACATTGTAAAGTTTTCAAATGTATTAAGATACTTCAAATTGATCGTGTCTAATAACCCATTTAAATTTGTAGTTTTAACATGTTTAAAACAGTTAAAGATTTTGTTCAAATTGAATAAAACACAAGTACTGATTTTTATACTTACATGTTCAGATGAACTGTAACTTCTGTTAAAATTTCTCCTATTTCACAAGTTTGGGCATGCATGCCTTTTTTTCTCTGCAACATAGGGGAAACTTCATATCCAAGTCAACCATTCTGAAAAAAAAATCAATAATATTAAATGAACATAAAATAATATTTAAAAACATATGTAAAATTGAAAATGCATATGCCACTTAACACGCTTAATTGATTATCATTAAACACATATACCAGTATATCTCTAAAATGATTCTTGTACCCAATACCAAATTTATGTTTTGTTTATCATTTGTTGTTGTTTTATGTTCACATTTCATTCTTTTTTTCGTTATTTATTATTTAAATAGAATTAACAGTAATTATTATGCAATATCTACTTTCTTAACTACTTACTCGTCTATGGATCTTGAAGGAATCATGATGCTTTCCTCTGGTTTTTTTTCTCTTCAAGGTATCATATTTTCTTTCTTAAAAGCTTATTCTTTATTGGTAACAAGTCCACAATCATGACAGTTCATAAGTCTAGAGATAAACAGAAACTATTTACATGATTTACATCCAGTTATTATTTTAATGTTGCATAATTCTTTTATGTCACTTTAGAAAAGATTTAATTATAAAAATTATGGTATAAGATGTAAAAAAGTATAAACGCATTTTCATTTTATCCGCTTTCACAGGGAGCTGATGAATTAGTCAATTATTGACAAAATCTTGTTGAAAAAAAGATATTTTTTTAAATGGAAAGACATGCACTTCACGATTATTTTCTACGATAAATATTTTAATCTTTTTTATCATAATATCTTACCTTAGGAACAAAACAATCATCTTTCTTCTCGTACATGTAAATATGGCGGCTATCTTGGCCAAAATGACGCGTTTGAAACAAAGAAAAGATAAGAGAGGCGGGAAGAGGCGCAGTGCAGATTAGCACACGTGATCAATTAGTGAATCAACAGGCGACTACTTATCATAGTCAAATTAGGTTTGACTATCTGATTATCAGCATGTACTAACTAAGATAGTCCGTTTGACTATTTATTTCTCTCAGTGAAAAGTCTTTCAAAAAAGTTAACGGCCTGAAAAAAGACCTAAGTTCACAGAGTCACTGGAGCGTGAAAATGGTGTCAAGGTCACACTGCATGGTAACAGTTGCGTAGACCATAACCTGAACTGTCTGTATACCAAATATCAGATGCCTAGCTATTATACTTTGCAAGCAATTCATTGTCCACAAAAGTCTTACAAAAAAGTTTACAGCCTGAAAAAAAGACCTAAGTTCACAGAGTCACTGGAGCGTGAAAATGGTGTCAAGGTCACACGGCATGGTGACAGTTGCGTAGACCATTACCTGAACTGTCTGTATACCAAATATCAGATGCCTAGCTATTATACTTTTCTTGTAATTCATTTTTAGACGAATGGTCTAAGGCGCAGTTTTAATACCAAACCATTTACCACTATAGCTGATCACCTCACAGGAGGTGTTCGAGTCCCGTTTGAAAGGAGTAGATTCGGTACGGTTAGGAACCACAGGCGTTTGGGTCCAGGATTTTATTTTATTATAAATAATGTGTATATAAAAATTTTCATCTCGTCTCTATACTATAGTATAGAGACGGATAAAAATTTGTATATACACGTTATTCATAATAAAATTAAATCCTGGACCCAAACGCCTGTGGTATGAACCAAAATTGGCCCCAAAATTCAACTCGGAATAGAATTTTTGAAATAACTGTCAAATATGTTTTAAAGTGCTGTAATTTAAAAAATAAAAAAAACTAAGTTCAAAATATATAGCAGCTTGGAGAAAATTTGCCTAGAAATCTTTGATTATTTTTTTTTTTGATTAATGGCAATTTTAGAGCATTTTTGGTTAGAAATCACTTAAATCAAGGAATTATATAGATGTAATTCCTTGCTTAAATTAACATAGACAAAAACATGTTTGTGATGAAATTCTTATTTTTTAAAGACAAATGGATACGCAAAGAATAAATATTGTCGGCGAATGTGCTCTATAGTCTATATATACTAATTTCAGGAAAAAAACTTGTTGTAAACTCTCAAAAATGAGCCAATTATAGATATTTTCAGAGTTTTCAGCACGTTTATGACGTCATAATATCATGCATATAATGTTGTCAGCAGCATGTGGAATCGATTGCATATGTATTAACGACTGAAAAAAAAATTAAATTAATTGAGATGGTACAAACTTGACAATTTGTGCAATAATGGGCCCGATATCAGCCCTTTCTGAACATACTCCTTTACAAAACGGGACTTTCCCACCTGTATGTAATTAGATTTACAAGATTCCTGACCAACGTCGGTGGTTTCATCCAAGTTCTCCGGTTTCCTCCACCATGCATTAAAACTGACCACCCTATATGGTCGAAGTACATCGAAAAGGGCGTTAAACCCTAACAAGCAAACAAACAAACAAATACAATATAAATGCATATAAATAAAAGGTTATGTCTGTTGATGATATATAAATAATGCACACTTACTTTTACGCCAAATTGTGCGATGTGTTTACGATAAAAACCAAGAATAACACAAGTGTCAAGAGAGTGATATTAAAAGGGCCTTTTTTATTCTTAGTCCGTTATCAGCGTATCCTTAACACAAATCTTCTGACTCCATGTATAGTATATTACGGGTATGATGATGTTGATAGAATAATTGATTAGAGAGTCTTTTTAGAAAAATTCTCCTGCAAGAACCCCTTTTGGTCAATATTAGTAATACGCTTTTCTGTAAAAATCTACCAAAGGGCATCCAAAATCTGAAATCGGCCAGTCGGCTTACTTGGCCCATAGTGCTTCTGGGGATACATGAGGTTATTTGTAATTATGCATGCAAAGATTTTTGGCATTCTATTTTTTTCGGCCATATAGCGCCTTTGGAGAGCTTTGTTTCCTCCGGAACTTATTTCAGCTGTAGCAAAAGTAATTGCCTGGAACTTTGTTGTAATTTTGTGAACACATGTGTTTTGGTGTAAGTTGTTCAGATTATGTAGATTATCAAAACCGAACATAAAACAAGAAAACCTTTAAGCCATGCACAGCTCACAAATGAATACTTCCGCCCCCTCAAATTTTATAATAACAGGTGCACATCTACATTATGTCACACATAGATGGTGTGAAAGTTCCATGAAAATCCATGCATGGAGGAGTTAAGAATTAGAGATGGGTGTCCCCTCTTTACATCTTATGGCAAAGTCCATGTTTTGTCATATGGAAAACCACAAAAAATCAATGTGATCAAAATTTTAATTGTGAGGTGCAAATTGTCATTAAATAGAAATAATGTTGTAAAAATTTCTTGAAAATCAATTGTGTTTTTTTTTAGGAGTAGCTGGTATGAGATGGCACATGAACCTGTAAAGACATAACGGTAGGAAAGAACACACCCTTATTACTATATAATACCTCGACTTTTAAATCAAGGTTATGATAATGATACAGTGGGTGTACAGAAAACCTACAGAAGATTTACTGCAACTTGAAAATGGAAGGACGATTAATTGGACCAGAAATTCTGTTTATTGCAAGTGCATGTTTTAGGAACATACTCAGCATGCAACATATGAGCTAATGGATTAACCCCGCTCTGTGCATCATTATGGTTTTTGTTTGTTTGAATCTGACATACCCTAGCATGTTTAATTTAAGGTTCATAGCTCAATTTCAACAGCGAAGTTGGGTTTTGTTAGTTACTGATTTACCAAAGCAGCACGAAATCAGCTATATGAGAGTAAACAAGAACATGAAAGGGGAAATGCAATGAACTGACGATGAAGCGATAATTGGACGAAACCGCACATCAGTCGAAGTAAAATTTATTTTTCATAACTTTGTTGCAATTTTGATTTGTATTTATTTTAAAATGCGTGTCAATGACATATCATATATTCACGTTGATGTCTGAGTATTTTAAGATTACTTAGTTATCAAAATATATTCTGTGTGAAGCCAATTAAAGTAAGTATTGCTAAAGCTAGTCCCCACACGTTGACTGATAAAACCGAACTGCTACTACTTGTCGTCTGTGCTAACAAACTTGGAAACGTTTCCAACCAAAATTTCGTTCTTTCTTTATACAAATCTTGTGCCGTAACAACACTGGCATCGATTGCCACATATTGTTTGCTTGTCGTTTCATACTGGGGCCAAACCGGAAGGTCTTCACCGTTGACATTCCTGAAAAAAACCCCAAATATGACCACTTCGTTAAATAGGATGCAGATACGAAGTAGAATATGTAAATGGAAAATGTACATACATATGTCTTAACAAAATGACAGCAGTTTTATCCTTTTCTACATTTTAACGTAAGTCATACTGCAGATAATGTGAACCCATTGCATTGTTATTTGACCCCAATCCACTTCCAACCCAAAATAAAAACTTAAAATCAACATTTATCGATTATTGTTTTGACAAATTGTGCATGCACAAACAATTTTTGTATGGTATTCTGAATACAACCACTATAGATACAGGTTTAACTCCCTCCATCGTAGTTTTGTCCTTAGCTATATATATATTTGGATTTCATTTGGTTTAATGCATTTTGAACATCTTTTGAAATATGGATTGACTTTGTTTGGGTTCTAGTGCTGGTGATGAGGAATAATTTTCCGAAATGACCATACAGCTCATCAAAATTAATTCCAGTTGGAGTTCACATATGTGTTGTGGTCTCATGTTCATTTACTCCATATCTTTTAATAAATCAATAATTATGTAATCATACATAGGATATTGATACTTGTATATAAGTACATGTTTTAGGTTTGATTGCGAACTATATATATTTGTACAAATTGGCCAAGTCACATATTTTCAAATTTAGCATAGACACGCCTGGGAAACCGGCAAGTTGCAACCAATTATTGTTACCCGGAAGTTTATTGATACTATAGTGAAAGAACACTTTTTGAAAGAATCAGAGAATGTCACTCCATGTAAAATTTGTCACAGATCTTAAATATACCAAAAATAATAGTTAAGCCTGTTTTTTAAGCCAGAAATCGTTTTTATATTGTCGAGGCGATTTTATTCCATATTTTTTTTTCGCCCTATAAGCTGACCAGACATTTTTTTTGGCCAAAAATCAGAGCCAGAATATTATTTTTTTAATCCCAGCCCCCCCCCCCCTCCCTCCACCCGAAAAGCAAATGGTCGGTGCCTAAGGAAACATGTAACTCTACGTTATTAATTGAACAAAATAAACTGTTTTAGCATTAAATGTAAATCACAAAATCCCGGGTCCCGGAATTTTGGTTGCGACTTTCGAGTTTCCCAGGCGTGATAGAATATCTGATGAAAGAAACGAGTAGCATTGCTAATACACGTATTGTTTCAAGTAGACTAACAAAAGTAAACTGAAGAAAGTAAAGAACTTACCCAGTCTTGGCAAAATTTGACCAATACTTCATAAATGTCAGACTTGTCAATTTATCATCAGCAGACGCACTTGCCAATGGAAAGAACGGAAAGAGGAACGGTAACTCTGAAGCATGGCCAGAACCATTGAACCATGTCGGTCCATACTGACCAAGGGAGAAGAAAGATGATCTTGTGCTCAAATACTTATATCTTTGTTTGTTGCTTTCTAATGCGTGTAGATTTAAACTTTGAACTGCAGGAGCATAGAACCAAACGTCACCGAAAAAGTCAACGGCTTGCAAACTTTGCTCGTCGACAGAGCCACTTGATCTATAAAAATCACAAATAGGCTTGATGAGGTTTGTCAAATTCTGATAATAATCAGCTACAAACGGAGATACGATATTATCACATAGATATTCCCATGGTATTTTCTCTACGGTTGTATTTCTGCCCTGTATCTCGCTAATAAGTAACGATCCTTCAGCTTCACAAGTTCCAACTATTACATCTAGAGATTTGAAAAATTGAAATCCAGGACTTTTGTTCTTTATAATGTTTTGTGGAGTTTCACGTAAAAAGACTCCATCTACGACAGGTGCAAACATATTAACAACATGCACAGATGGGTCAGCATAATTCATAGCAACCATAGTTATAAAAGCTAGGAGTAAATCATCGGACGATCTCCTACGAAGACAATCCAAAGTGTCAGTGTTCAACAGCGTTGGGCAGTTTGTTAAATCTGAAAGCATCGTCGCTTGGTACCTCGGAATGGGAACGGTAGATAAAAATGAGTTACCAATACCACTTTGAAAAATTGCCCGTTTAAAAAATCCGTTATTGTCCGGGTTAAGGGATTGGAGACCAACACTAAATCCACCAGCTGATTCACCAAATATAGTTATAGATGTTTTGTCACCACCATAGTCATCAATGTTATTGAAAACCCATTCAATGGCCAGTTTCTGATCAAAAAGTCCATAGTTTCCAGGAGATACACTGTCCATTGTACTGAGAAACCCAAACAAACCCAATCGGTAATTGATTGTCACTAAAATGACGTCCCCAAACGCTGCCAAATAGGATCCGTCGTAAGCAGTACCTTGTCCTACAATATACCCTCCGCCATGTATCCATATCATTACAGATTTCTTATTTTCTGACGATGCATTAACTGGCTGGTAAATGTTAAGTTGCAGACAATCTTCAGATACGTTTGGATTTTGAAGAAGTGACTCTGTAAACTCATCCATAGCTTGAACGCAGGATGGTCCGAACATCGTCGCATCAAGTGTGTCGTTCCAGGAACCAAATGGTTCAGGGTTGCGAAACCTTAAATCGCCAACGGGTGCTTTGGCAAATGGTATATTACGAAAGGAGTTCAGTGGTATGGTATTCGTACCATCGGATACAGACATTAATAAACCTGTTATATTTCCAAGCTTTGTACTAAGAGTGACAACACCATGTGAGGTATCACAGCTCAGAACAATAAGAAGACTGACAAGAAGGTACGAGTTCGATTTTGGCTCCATCTGAAACAGATAAATGTCTAATGTTAAAAAAACGATGATTCTTTTTTTTTTTTGATTACTTATGGTACATCTATGTATGATTACTTCAAAACTATGTCTATTTACACCATACAACGTACATGTATTTAACCTGTACAAATAATCAAATGAATTACTTGCACGACACTGTGAAACAAGCTTATAACAAGATAAGTAACTAAAGCTAAGCCCATCAGTGTTAGTTTTTTTTAAATTAAATTTAATGAAGCTAAGTTGTTTAAATTTAAGAAGCTTCTTGGCACATTTTTAAAACAGAAGCAAGTTCTTACAATAAATACACATGCTAAAACTGTGGCAGATCTAGAAATTTTCAAACGGGAGGCCGCGCGTCCGGCACGCCGGTCCTAAATCCGACTTTTACTACAGAGCCAAACATGTAGTACAATTCAGTAAACAATTAACATTTTCAAACATGGCGAGTCCACGTGATTAGAATACGGCCCGGGGAACGTTTGATTAAAGATGCTAAATGAATCAGTACCTTCTTTTAACACAGTTTTAATAAACCAAATATTTTTGTTTAACAGTGATTGTTGAAATAATTTCGAGGAAATGCTTCAACCTTATATCAAATATATCAGGTGATTGACAAACAAAAACAGATAATGATATTATCGTTGACAATCTCTAACTGTTATTTAAACAATTTCATACGAAACCCCCCCTTTAGACTATAGTAAAGTAATCTTGACCAATGAAATTACTCTTTTTCGGACGTCCCACGCTTAATAAATGATTATTTTTCAATCGGTTCAAAATTTATCTGCTTAATATATAATCTTGCTTGGGCCTCATGAAGTATTTATGTAAAAATTAAGAGCTTAAATTTAACAAATGAAAAATTAAGAAGAATTTTAAACATTCCTTATTTAGACCACAAAATACCAGATCTACACACAAAATGGGACAGTTCTTTTTCTAGAAAAAATAACAATACTATATCTTGATAAAAACCTTAAAAAGTCATGGAATTTAGGATTTAGGATTTACAGGACCGAATCCATGATTTTGAAATATTTTATTTAGAGAAATTTCTTGTAATTCCAACCGTCTTTTAATTTCAACCACTTTCATATACTTATTGATTTCTCTTGAATTTCAGGATGTGAAATCATATAACTGTGACTTACTTGGCCAATAATGTAAGCAGTAGGAAACAACTTTTCACGAAAAAAGATTTTTTTTTACCAAGATAACAGAATAATGAAACACAATACAATGTGACTCACTGTAATATACAATTACTGTCTTTTGTTGAGGTAAATGTGCAGTGTTATTGACTTTTGCAAAAACAGATATTCACTGAGCCCGAAGGGCGAGGTGAATATCTTAGTTTTTCAAAAGTCAATAACACTGCACATTTATCGAAACAAAAGACAGTAATTGTTTTATTCTATTATCCAATATCTGACAAAAAAATGCATTTGAAGTGTTAAATAAGCACAGTCTGCACAGAAAATACAAAAAGTAGAAAATGCAGTAAACACCATCATAACGTTTCCCGCCATTTTGTAGGTCAATATCACTTTTCCAGGTCAATATCACATTTCCAGGTCAATATTCTTTTTAATTCACCTAGATGATTATAATAAAATGTGGTAAAGAATAATTTATATTATAGAATAATACTGATTATTCCCCTGGTAGTGAATAAAAAATGAAGTTTTGGGTATAACATGATCAGATCGTTAAAAACATGATATTGTTGGTGGACTTTGAATTACAATGTAGACCAGTACTTGTACAAAATATAGCATCAACAAACGTACGTGATCTGCTACGGTTACTTTTTTTTTCTGTCCCCAAAAGTTTCCCTTTGACAACCTTTTTCGGATGTAATAATTTAGTCCTTGCATATATATTTTGAGCAACATAAGAAACGCACCACTTCCATTTATTTCCAATGACTAAAAAGTTTAATAGCAAATACCTCTGAAAGTACTCGTTGGAATAATGTGAAATTTCGGCACAGCATGTGTTTGGTCCTTAACACCATTCTCTACAAATTTCATAACATTCTGATTTTTCGTTTTAAAATTTCTAAAAAATTAGATTTTTAACCCAAAAATGAAAAAAAAAAAATCACCAATTTTTAGAAAATTTGATGCTTATTCAAAAGTGGATCAATCTTAGACTTTGTTGTTTCGACTTCTTATATCAAAAGTTTATGCCGTAAGCGCACGGGTGTCAATTTCAGAAATAATGGCTTGGATTTTTATTGAATTTGGATTGAGTATCAAAGACTTATCAAATCAAAATTTTAAAAGAATCCTGGAAGGAAAGAAGTGGTGCGTTATTTGTGTTGCTGAGTGTACAGTGTTCCAGCTAGGCTGTTTTCAGAGGGCGGTCCGCCCGCCTGCCTTTGCTTCCGCCCGATTGCCCTTTTCAGGATACCTGCCTGTTTTCATCTCCGCCCTGCCCTTTTTGATCGTACATTTGCCTTTTTCAGTCAATGGTGCATAGTTTGTGTATTGAGAATGAAGCCATTTGGGATAATTGAATGGCATATATACAACCCCAAGCCAACTAATGAACTAAATAAACATGTGTTCTCTAGTCAATTATTTAAGGTATCTATTTTGATTAATCAATTTCAATTACAGGTAAGTTGTCCGATTGTCCAGTAAAGGAGTAGAGCCACGAAGGCCCCAAATCGGCCCAAAAATTCAACTTTGATATACTTGCTTGTAATTGCTGCTTTGATGTTCATTAGACTTCATATTCTATAAATTGCAATATCTTTTGGTTTAATTGTTTATCAACAAGGAGGACAGTGAGCT
The DNA here is from genome assembly GCA_963971305.1 of Arcuatula senhousia. Classification (NCBI taxonomy): domain Eukaryota; kingdom Metazoa; phylum Mollusca; class Bivalvia; order Mytilida; family Mytilidae; genus Arcuatula; species Arcuatula senhousia. The sequence goes on from OZ020307.1 coordinate 25,197,320, forward strand.
AAAAATCAGTCTATTTTGTACAAAATCACGTTTTTTGACATTTTTCATTGATTTTCATGTATAAATCGGTGAAAACGAAAATGGCCACACCCGTCGACCAAAATTATTTTGTGATAGAAATGTGTATTATTATGTTATAAATTAACTATCAAAAAATTACGATGGTCGACGAATGTGGCCAATACTATTTTTGGCAAAATACGACCAGAAAACAGTGCAAATGGGCAAAAAATTAGGTATTGTATAATATATGGCGTGTTTGAAATGCCAAGGCTAGACCTGTGATGTAGATATTTTGTTAAATTTTACATATATGAAAAGTTCAGTAATGCCTTAACTCATTTTGGATAAATTTACGAAAAGTTGAAGTAGTTTGAAAATTAGTAAAAATACCGGGCCGATTTGAGGCATTCGTGGCTCTACTCCTTTCTCTGCCTCGGTAATGATAATTGTGCACAAATCAGAATCTGAACCCATCTGGATGTTTTCTATTAAAAACAACATTAAATGTGCGCTTTTATTGAAAAATAGAAACGATGTTGATGGATTTGTGAATTGCTCCATCATACTTTGTTTTGTTTACACAAATAATGACAGGAAGCGGAAGTTTAAAACTAAACACGAACTATGACCGGAATGGTACTAAATCTCCGGATTTTACTAGCAAATTCAATAAAAATCAAATGGGATTTCTTAATTTTATCTTGGGCTGACATTCAAGCTGTTTTGCACTGATAGAATGTATGAATGTAATGAAAAGCCCAAAGTCTTGTTTTAGAAACAAGAGGCTCCCCTTAAGCCTAAAAATGCATGCTTGTTTGTTAAAAAGAATGTATGCTGTATTTGATTGTTATTAGCTACATTTGTATGCCCTTTTGAAAGATGAAGTCAACGCATGAATGTGCCCTTTTTTAAAATTCATCCCTGCCCTTTTCAAATCCTGGCTGGAACACTGGTGTATATAACATAATTCATGCAGTGGTGGATCCCGAACACATCTATCACTTGGTGTTTCTTCGACGTCCGCTTTCATAAAACATATTTATATCTTTAGTTTTGTTTGGAAAATACATTAGCTTTCTTGTACATATATGCTCCGTTTCCCCATTTCGCAGTCTGTCTGTAACACCTAAGCTCTGTAGAAAACATAAGTTGCAAATGCATATTTGCGGCAGCATAGTGTTTCGTGGCAAGATACATGCATGTATTTTGATAAGAGGGAAAGTGGGAAGTGTCGTGCTAAAGCAATTGTTTTTTTCTAAAATGTAAATGAACTGGCGTGTTTATATAAATTGCTTATCCCTTCATTTTATGATAAGGGGAACGTTTTTGATATTTTACGTAAAAATTCCAAGGTGTTCGAAATTACCATCCATGTGGTCGAACTTAGATGAAGTGGTGGAACTAACAAGAAGTTTGATGCTGTTTGTTTCATAGTTTTCTGCAACTTTCCAATGAAGGACAACACTTATTTATGACAGGATTGACGCTTTAGACCACAGACATTTCAACAAATTTGATTCTGTGTGTACTTCTCTAATATTTGTAAAAAATATTCTTAAGAGTTTGAAAAAAACTAAGAATGACTCTAGATAGTGTTATAAAAAGTTGCCAAAATTTAGAGGACCGAATATTTTTTACAGGTCGTGGGATGTCGGTCCTGTGCTTATTTCCATGACTGTAATAGCATTGTCGTATATAGAAACAGAGGCGTGCCTTTATATCTCATAGTAAATACCCGTACTGTACTAGAATACTAACTTAATCAGAAACCTGAGTTTTATTCTTCAAAAAGAGTATTTTTTGTTTTGTTTTAGCGTTCACAAAAGAACAAAAAATTTTCGTTAGACTGACGAAAAAAAAAAAACCAGAATGATAATTGGCTTAGGCATCCTTTATGTAGGGCCTTTATTAATTTATAGGGACGAATGTTACATTTTTATATCCATGGACATTTTCATTCAACTGGCCAAATTTTGTAGAGAGGCATTATAGATGTGCAAAAACTCATCACCTGTTATTTTGTATTATGATGGCTATAAACTTTATAGCCACTTACAATAATCTGAATTTCTAAGAATATAATATTAATCTCTGTCTTCATGTCTAGGTACATGTACGAGCGAAGCAAAAACAGAATAATCTTTGTAAGCCGGAATAAGCGCTGTACGATTTCCCACGGCTATAGGTACATGTACGACTGACCAATCAAAAGGTAACTGATGGTCGTGTTGCCTCATCACATATCAATTTACATATCAATACACACTCGCAATATACTTCCTTTTCCAATATTCAACTGTAACTCTTCTTGTACAAAAATGTATACTAAACACACAGTGACTAAACATTGACCATCTTTTTAATTTGTAGATTATCCCGGCTACCAATGTTTTCGGTATTTTGATTTGTTAGCTCGTTTCACCGTGTTGTAACGCATTGAATGAAGTCGGATGTATAAGTTGCAAATCGGTGAAGAAACGCTTGCTTGTTGCTAGAAGTTTTTTTTTTCTGCTTTTAATAGATTGTGATTTCACATCCGAAAAGCTGACCTTAAGGAGTTCATGAGAGTTACCAAGACTTCACGTAAAGTTGGTTTTGGTGCTTACTAGGCAATTAAATAGAAGATGTTTTGCTCGGTCAATTAAAAAGTACAAGTTAAATCATTTACTAAAACCACATCTTACTAGGGGTTGATATCGTAGTGAGATCTTTGAACAAACCTAATGTATTCGTTTTAAAACATATTACACAATAATAGTAACTATCGAAGTTTTTGTTAAAAGTTGACAGTGACTTGGAACGCCTGTTAGAGGTGATGACCTGGTTTAAAACTCCAATCTTAAGTAGAACAGAGAAGGCTTAATAACCTATGATATTTTAAATGTCAATGAAAGAAAAAAAATGTTTATTTACATGAAATACCTTTGAGCATATCTTGATAGAATCAGAGAGGTACCAGTGGGGGCATCTAAATGTAAAAAGTCCAAAAGGGAAAATGAACCAATAAACACGAACGAAAACACGATAAAATACAAAAAAAATAATAGCAATCTACAACCGTTTACGCCAAATTGAGTCGTGACGAGAGTGAACTCAGGTTCTTGAGGAGTAAGTCGTTTCTGCTTGTTAAAACCCCCTCTTCGCTTTGTAAAAGCTCAATTCAGATTGTTAAAGACGATAGTAGGAGGACAAAACAAAACCATGTGACAAACTATCATCTGTACTCATTTCAACAATCGAGGTGTAACATAACCTGATAACCTAGGGGTGTTGACATTTCTGTGTCGGACGTGACGCTCTATCAAGCTTTGTTGAAAGTATTTTTTGAGTGTCTATTTCGAGATGTGGATCTAAATCTTTTATTTTGCGGTGAAAATAGAACCCCCCCCCCACCACCACCACTACCAAAAATAAATAAATAATTAATTAACGGAAAATTATTCTTTTTCAATTAATATTCCGGACTTATTCTTTCGTTTTTAATATTAAAGAATTTGAACGTATTTATCATGTTAAAGTAATTGTATACAGACTTCAGATCTGTCTGGTAATCACGTCCTGGTGGTGCTTTTCGAGATTTTGTATTACGGTACGATTACCTATCCAAAAAAAATACCGTTTATCGTTTTTCAATAGGTCAAACTAGACCATGTTGACTACAGTAAATAAAATTAAAGTAACAATGATGCAAAGCAAAAATAAACAGTTACAATATTTGATTCACAGTTACATGTACATGTTCACATGTATTACCAATTTGAATTTCAAACAATTAGTAAATGTATATTTTAAGCTGAAATCAAATAAATTTAAATAAACTTACTTTTTGATCGAATGGCTATATAATATGTTAAAATCCGCCAAGCGTTCAGTCCACGTAGAGATCTTTAAATGTCTGAGTTCATTCTTACTTAATATTTGATCTAGCCTTGGAAGGTACCCCAATATAATGAGGATATATTTGGGTCAATCCATATTTATTTTACTAAATACATGTACATATAGATTTTAGATATTAATCATTTTACAAGAAATTGACCAGTAATGTTAAAAAGCAGAACCAAATAATAAAGGTCTAAAAATAAAGACATTTTTTGGACTGTCTTTAGATTTCAATCGTTAATAATAGCCGTAAACGATACTTTGTGAAATACATGTTACTGCTACGACCCATTCCACTAAGAAAATACCAGTAAATACCCCCTGTACTACCAGTAATACCAGTAAATACCCCCCCCCCCAAAAAAAAATAAATAAATAAAAAAACAAAAACCTAAGAAAATGTAAAATGCAATAAAAGATATCTTAATTTATATATGTCTTAAAGGCAGCGATATCAAGTATCATGAGACATCATAACTATATTTATATATGATTAAAAAAACAACATGTTATAGTATTTAGTATTTTGCTATGCATTTAACCGGGCTTTCTTTTACAAATATCACATTAAACTTAAACAATTTTCATAACAAAGCAAAGAAGTACAAAACGGCAAAAGAGGGTATCATAATTTTCAAGATGAAAGAGAAGTTGCATGCAAAAAAAATTAAATGAAGAAGGGATGTGTCCATGGGACACGGATGCCCCCGCTGACTAGAGGTCTGACAGGTCTGAAAGTGGCTTAGGACGTACAGTTTGTCATACTGAACCATCCTACCAAGTTTCAAATTATTCTTACATGTCTTATACACGATTCCTGAGAAATGCTTGACTTAAATTTTCAAAGTCATGTTCACATATTTTCACATCGGCCTAAGTACCAAACGGGAAGTAGATGTCCGACAGGTCTAAAAATCGCTTAGGACGTACATCTCGTTCTATTGAACCACACTACCAAGTTTCAAATCATTCCGGTGTACGGTTTTTGAGAAAAGTTTGACTGAAATTTGTACGTACGGACATGAGTAAAACTTAATGCCCCCGACATGTCTTCAAGGGGCGTAAAAACAAACCTGAAAACACAATATAACTAATGCAAACTACTAAATTGAATATGTGCAGCACCAAGCAATGATGGCGAAATGAATTTCAAAGTTTACTCGGCTACTTCGTTTAGGGTAAGTATTCCTACGTGTTGCAAAAGCCGTGTTGCTAGGGAAACGCTGCTTAAACTAAAAATCCCATAAGCGTTTATCTGAGCACATGTTCACTCTATAACCATATTCATGACTGTCTGCTTGTTTTATAGTAATATTTTGTATAGAGCGCTTCTGATTAGTGTCGAATGAACAATTAGTCTTACCTAAACGAGTGTGACCACGTGATGTATTTTTCTCGCAATTATTTTTTCGTTCTTCATGTTCTTTTTTTCGAAAAAAAATTGTTAACCAATTGAAAAGTTTTAAATATTTATCTGTAAAACGAAAAGACGAACAAATGTTCGGTATAAAAAAAAAAATGCTAATGATTTTTCCACAAGGAAGCGACCTTTTGATATTTAGGGGGGGGGGGGGTCTATGGTAAAATTTGAAATAAAAAGGCAGGATGGCAAAAATGAAGAAATGATAAGGCAGGGCAGTGCTTTAATTAAAGAAAAAAGCAGGATGGTAATTTTGGCTGAACATTTTTAAGCAGCTTTAAAAATTAAAAATTAGAGCATGCCAGCGCGCTAAAAAAATCCAGGCTCGGCTTTTTCAGAAAATCAAAAATCAGAAAGAAGAAAATCTCCATACCCCCTAAAAATCAAATGGTTGTTTTGTTACATTACTAATTGTGAACAGTTTCCCATGTATTACTTACACTCTCAACAGATTTACGGCAATATTTTATAATAAAATATGTAAATATTTGCCAAAGAAGTATTTACCCAGGGTATACTAGCATTATATAAGTTTTATACGACTTATTTTACTTTGAATTCCGATGATTTATTTAGTTTTATAAACCAAACAATTTGTATAGAATTCCGATAAGTAATAATTCGAGAGACAACGTCATTGTCACACTTTCATTGACATTCTTTGCATACTCGTATACCATAGGGTAAATTTTTTTCAGCCAGAAATCTACTCTTTTGCTGAACAACTTGTCTTTTAGCTCAATGTCTAAGTCCAATAACGCGTGTTTCTTTGTGCGCGAATCATACTCTGGCCAGTTTGATAAGTTTGGACCATTTACGTCCCTGAAATAGAAGAATTGATTACTAGTATTGGACAACAACCTGAAGAAAGTTAAGCCTGCGAATGTTACAAAAATGACAAAAGGAAATCGATCTCGAACTGCACCATGATGCTTCCAAGAACTAGAATCGCTCATCTGATTGATAGAGCTTCTTACCTGGTGTGCTTTATCTATGAATTTACTTTTCGATTTATGCTTACTTTTTGATGCAACATACTTGTGACACCCGTTGTTCTCATGTTTGTAAACCTTAATTTTTTCCTTAGCAGAGCGTCACGTCTGACTCAATAATAGCCCACACATGGTTATGTTGCTCCTTGGCTGCTGTCTTCACTCAAAAAAATTAACGGAAGACATCATGCGCTTTTAGCCAAATATGGGATTTCGATCTCATAGATGAGTGCTGATGTTGGTTTGTGATAAGGTTTTGTTTTGTCTTCCTTTAACAGATTTGACACACTGACTGTTGGCAACCTGACGGGTGTGCTATAGCAAGCAGGAACAGCTTACTTTTCCGGGGCACCTTCGTTCTCTTTTGTTACGACTAGAGTTCGCGTTGTTATTTGATATTCAGTAGTATTTGTGTTTCCGTGTTTTACATGTTGTGACGTCTGTTTTTTGTCCCGTTCTCGTTGGCGTTTACTGGTTTATCTCTGCCCTTTCGGACTTTTGACATTTGTATGCCCCATTGGTACCTCTGATTTCTTTTCTTCGATTGACCTTGAGATACATGTATATGCATTCTAACTTTCGGAATTTTCAATAGAAATTCAATTGAACTATTGGTTCTCGGTATTAATTTTTCGAGAGAGTTTTTAATGCTTTGCTTTGCCTAATTTAACACATAAATGTATACTGCAATAATCGATGTTTACTCGACATGAAAATTTAGTAACAAGCAGGATTCTTCTAAAGCACACAAGTTTCCTCTTCTTTTCTGTGGTGTATTATTTGACTTTTTAATTTTTAATACCCCTTAAGGCACTTCTTCGCTACATTTACCTTCCAAAATACCCCCTTAGCTACTTTTTTTACAAGGTTAATTTTTATGTGTATTTTAGTGTCTATATAAACATTGATCAAAATATATAGGCTAAAAGAAAAGATAAGCTTTTGCAATATCAGTTTAGTTGCTTTGCCAATAAGTTAACATTAAAGAAATAGTCCTAATTCATTAATTTTTGCTGATTTTACACACTTTTTGGTCTGGAAGAAGGTGGGCGCATTCAAACAACAACTTCATACTTGGTAAAATGTGTAAAATGATGAAATCTATCATTTCTAAAAGTTTCGAGTTGTTTTTTTTATGGCACATATATGCATTGAAAGATTTTCTCTATTTTGTCCAATAAGACCACTAAATGTGATGTTATAATACCGTCACAATGATCAAAATTTGCCTCATTTTGTGTGTTGTCTTTGTAACCACATATAAGTTGATATTTCTTATAAATATCATAGTATTTTAACCAGATATGTTTTCTTGGGCTAATTATTGGTCTTAATGCCCCTACTGCTTTACCAGGAATCCTTGTCAAAGTGGTTATCTATGTTTTTTGTTCAATGTCCAGAAATGGGCCTTTCGTTGATAATGTAGCTTATGTCTTAATTTTTAGTCTTTGGCCAATGCAAGACGGCGAGCAGCGACATCTGAAGACTGCTGACTGTGTTCCATTGTGATTTTTTAAATTACCGTTTCTTGTTGGCTGTGTTGCGTACACTTATTCCACATTTCTTTATCGTCTATACCATTGTAGTGCTTTTCAAAGGTATACCATTCATTGTGACGCTTTTTTATTCTAACGTTTAATATACGTACCCTGTTTTAGCAAAGTTAGACCAATACTTTATAAGAGTCTTGCCGTATTCAATATCTTCGTCTGTAACGTTTGAAAGCAAACTTGGAAATAGATAAAACAGTTCATCTGCATGACTGGTACCATGATACCAGGGTATAGCCAAACTATTATCAATGGCTCTTCTCTTATTGAGATAGTGGAAACGTGAAGAACTGGTCACTTGGGAATGAACGTTCAGGGTAAAGACAGACGGACTATAGAAGAAAAGGTCACCATAAAAGTCCAAACTCTGTAGGCTTTGTTCAACTAACGATTCTTTTGATGTATATTTTTCGCAGATTAACGGGCCTATGTTAGTATTGTTGTCAAAATAGTCTATCGGGATGGTAGGAATAATGTGATTACAAAGAAACGACGAAGGGATTCCTTGAGTTACGTTGATATTTGTGTCGTTTCTGTTAAACAATATCAACAGAAGAGAAGAACCTTCGTCAGCATCATTTCCTACTATAACATCTAGTGATTGATAAAAATTCAATGCGGGTCCCTTACGTCTCAATAAATTAACTGGATCATCAGGAAGAAAGTCATCGTCTATAACCGGAGCGAATGGTATTCCGATATGAACGTTAGGTGTCTTGTAATGGGCTTTGGAAATTTTCGCGCATGCTTTATGAATTTCTTCTGCAGATTTGCCTCGCATACAATTCACTGTATTCGAATCTAATTGAGATGAACACTTTAAAAGCTGCGATAGTTCTTCAGCTTCCACTCGAGGATTTCGTTTATAAGCAAATGCACTGTTGGCAACTCCGCTGTGAAATATTGCACGTTGAAATAGACCTTTATTGTTTGGATTGAGAGATTGAATGCCTATACTTAAACCTCCAGCCGATTGGCCAAATATGGTTATTGAAGAGGAATTACCTCCAAAGTCTTGAATATTGTCGTGAACCCATTCAATTGCCATCTTTTGGTCCCATAAACCGTAATTGCCTTTTGCATAAAGGTTTCCTGTGCTGAAAAACCCAAACGCTTCTAAGCGATAATTAATAGTTACGACAATGACGTCACCAACTGCTGCTAAATGTGACGTGTTGGTCAACATACCACTTCCGGTTTGATATCCGCCTCCATGGACCCATATCATAACAGATTTTTTCTGATTAGTCGTTTTAGAAGTCGGCACGTATATATTCAGATGCAAGCAGTCTTCTGAGACATTAGTATTGGGAAGCCATTTTGTCAGGAAAGGGTCAATTGTTTGCATGCAGGACGGTCCGAAAGATGTAGCATCTAGTATATCATTCCATTTGTCCAGTTTCATAGGTTTACGAAAACGGAGATTTCCAGTAGGTGGCATTGCATATGGAATTTGTCTAAATTCATTATAACAATAAGATGTTTTATCAAATTGTAAACAATTTTGTATACCTTTGATTACTCCCAGCTTGGTATTTATTTGAATGACCTGGTCAGTGCTGACTTCATTTGCGAGCAGCAACAACATGCTTACACTTGCTGTAACAACCCTTAAATAAATGTAAATGCATCTTAGACAGTGTCAGAAAATTAATAATTAATCCAATCGCTCTTTATTTTTTACATATATAAATGTGTTTTAAACGAAAAACGTAAATAGAAATTTCTATGCTGCAGTTAGAATTTCCAAACCATATCGAATAAACTATCAAAAGGTCACAAAAGATTAACTCTGATTGAAATCCCTAAGACCGCCCCGGTTTGGCGCGCAATAAAACCTAGTTTAATCCAACATTTCATTTGAAATGCCTGTACCAAGTCAGGCATATCCAGAAATTTGATGCATTTTTTAAATTTGCATATTTTAATATCAGGAACGGTTCCGGTCCAGAATTTTTTATAGAGGAACAATAGCAACTTATGAAATTTTCAAAAATTATCGATAAATATGTGTTACAGACACGATTCGCATGTTAAATTTCAATCAACACACAAGTTTCAATAATTTGAGACCCCTCCTAACAATGTCGGCTAAAATTTCAAGGTTCCCTGTTCATTTAAAATTTCGAAGCGTAGCACTCTTCACAAAGCAGTATAAAGTCTTCGGAAAAATGGCTGATATTGTAGAAAGTCCAACATTTATCTTGAAATAGTTCAAGCTGACTCGCATGTAAACAGGGTTCGCATATTGATTTCTAGAGATCAACTAAGGTTAAACAAGACACAATAAGGTATACAAACCTTATCTTTAAACTGTAGGTTCCTCGGGCGTACAAAGATTGCCTTATTCCTCACCTTGAGTTCAAAAGACTCAGAGAATTTTAATCAAATTTGTTAAAAATAAGTTTGTTTTTAACCGCCAGGAAACTTTAGGAAGTTCATAAAAGGTTCTAATTTACATCTGTGACGGATGAGAACCAAATATTTTCCGTATTTTTAATACATGCTGTAAGAACAAGGCAATGCAAAGGCGAGGGGGATTTGAAATGTCACGTGACTTATATTTCATTTGCATACATGAATATTAATTAGGCAAAGCACTGTTCATTTCTGGATATGGACCATTGCGATCTATAACTATTCCGGTGACTCTTCCATGTTTTGTCTTTTCTCTTAAACTTTGAGATTGATCCTCCAAGTTGGTATTTATTTATTATCTTTATTTAATGCGAAATATAATAGCGTCCAAACAATTGATTGGTAACGTCAACAAAAATTGACCGTGAACGTTACAGTTATATCTAATTTTCGTCCATTGAGTATAAAGCAAGAAAATTTAAAATATGAATAATTTTACCGTAAATATAATTTATACTTTTACCGTATTAGTAAACTAAACTCCATTACAATCTTGACTGGTTATAGGTGTCTTTGATAAATACATAACACATGATTAAGGAGGTCTCTGGTATTTCATTCCACTGTATCTAAGTTGTACTGCCACAAGATAGGTTGTGTAAACAGAAAAGTTCTTGTACCGTAATTTATTTTATCTGACCATACGTTTGATTTAAAAATAAAAAGATGGCATAGTTAAATACAAATTTCACAACTATGGGCGATTTGATACCGATTGTGATACCATTTTGATCTCGGTGGCACATTGATTGCTTACACAAGGTTATATTGCTACTCGGTTGTTGTCGTACCACAAGAATTTTTTAGAAGACATCATGTACTCGAAGACAAATATCTATCTCTAAGATGAGTACAGATATTAATTTGTCATAGAGTTTCTGTATTGTTGTCCTGTATCGGATTTGACATACATTTTTTTTTCAAATTACCGTAGGCAACATGACGGGTGTGTTATAAAAATAAGGTACTGCTAACTCTTCCGGAGCACTTGAATTCACTTCTTTTTTCTCGTAGTGTCTTTTATTTCTACTGATTTTATTAAGCCATAATGAGTACACAACAACGGACCACGCATTGACAGGCAAGAAAAACCGTTGAAATTCGGTTTAAAGGTAGATCTCTTTTTCATGTAGTGGAATACAAAAGAAAGTTTCGATACGTGAGAAATACAAAGAAGATATACATTGTATATGATTCGGTTATACGTACGTGTATATAATAAAATGTGATTCAATGCATTACTATAAACTCTTTGACTTTTGTTTATCCCAACGAATGCACATATAAAATTGAAAGCAAAACTAACTGAAATATAAAGACAAAAAAAAAAAAAACAAAAAAAAACAGAAGCCAGGAATGTTAACTTACATTGTAGGTCATCTGCCAGTTCTTCTTTCCGCCTTCTGGATTTTTTTTTAGCGAGCGGCTTTCATCAAGTACTACATCGTAGGGAACGTTTAATGATTCAGATAGTGTACAAAACAACAAATTCACATTAGAATTTTATATGAATGGTCATGTAAATGTATCTATATAATTAACATAAGAATTGAAATAAATATATGAATACAAATGGAATTAAAAATAATCGTGTTGGGATGCCAGCACACAAGTCGCCCAAAATCGCCTTTAGATAGTATTCCATTCAATTCTGTGTATCAAAATATGCCTAGAAATCAAATTTTGTTGAAATCCGACCACTTTGAAAATTTGCTGATTTTTGGCCGCCATTTTGAAACGGCGGCCATTTTGAAAATTTCCAAACCACTTGCACAACTTCAGATGGTGCTTAATCACTCTGCAAAGTTTCATTAATCTCATTTAAAGCATATCAGACTATACCTCCGGACAAAATTTATGATTTTTCATGGGGGGCGGGTGTTGTAACATGGCCGCCATTTTGGAACAAAAGCTCGGAAAAAAATTTTGATTCCAGATTTGAGATAAGGACACCCCATTAACCCTTAGATATCATTTTGAAGATGATCCGATAAATATTTCTCGATGTTACTATTTTTAGAACGGCAGCCATTTTGAAATGGCGGCCATTTTGACACATTTGTCCGACCACTGCAACCCCGCTTTAGATGATCTATATGTGTGCCAAATATCAAGCCCCTGTCTCAATCACTGCTACGGCAATCCTCCGGAAAAGTAACTGTTAAGAAGAATAATAATAATAATTAAAATGCCATTTGTTCAGAGAACAAATGAGAGGTCTTTCCCTGTCTCTTGTCTCTCTGTCGCTTTAGCATGTTAGCATTATGGTGTCCAATACAAGAACTTTTGACAAATGAGTCATTTCGTTTTCGATATGAGGTTACCAATAGTTATCAAATAGGTTCCAGAATAAAGATCTAGGGGCCTAGTGTCAGAAAAAGGATGGTTGCTAAGGACATTTTGTCGGTTGCTATGAACAGAAGGTCACACGGTTATAAAAACTGTCTTCTAAACTCAGAAGGTAATGTTGGTTAAGAATACATATGGTTGCTATGGACTTTTCATTAATGTTACCTTGTTGCTAGGGAATGACCTTGACCCATGACCTTTGACCTTGAACTCAAATTGTAGTTCTTTGCATACTGATTCATTTAAGTATACATGTTTACTATACTATCTGTTATGGTTTTGAAGTTATAGGCAAAAAACGTGTTTCAAGAAACTTGTTTCGGCCGCCAATTCGAAACCGCTCAACCGAATCATACACTTTATGGACTCAAATTGTAGGTCTTTTCAAGACGATCATTTTTTGTACATAAATTGTCTATACTATCTCTAACGGTTTTCGAGTTAGAAGCAAAAAACCGTTTGACGGCCGCCATTTTGGCAATGGTAAACGCAAAAAAAAATTTGACCATAGATTCGTAATCAGGACCCTCAAATCTACCTGGAAACTAAATTTCATTAAAATCGGACAACATTGACATTTTGCGCCAACTTTGCGCCATACGCGCGCAACCAGGAAGTAAAATAAAATAAAAAAATTTTCATGATGACACATCGGCAGGAGTCACAGAACAGTTTCCACAGTCTAGATATTTTATATCTGTTACTATCTAGGAGGAGATCTGCTAACAAGGGTAAACAGCGTTTCGGGAGATAACTCTGTTACTAAAAATAGATTTTTGTCAATGCCTAAGCAAAGTCTATTCCTGGCAGTGCTGAATAGATGTGCCAAGTTTCATAAAGTTTGATCAAGCCGTTTTTTCACAGCGGACGGAAGAAAAAGAATAATAATAATAATTAAAAAGTCATTTGTTCAGAGAACAAATGTGAGGTCTTTCCCTGTCTTATGTTTTTGTTATGGTATTTTATACAAGTACTAAAGACATTTGAGTCACTTTGTTTATGACAAGATGTTGCCAATTATTGTGATATAGGCTCCAGAATGAAGAGCAGGGGACCTAGAGTCAGAAAAAGTATGGTTGCTAAGGACTTTATGACGGTTGCTATGGACTAGAGGTTACTTCCGGTTGAAAAAACAATACCCTTAACTCAAAAAGTAGTCTTGGTTTAGAATAGATATGGTTGCTATGGACTTTTCATTAATGTTACCTTGTTGCTATGGAATGACCTTGACCTATGACCTTTGACCTTGGACTCAAATTGTAGATCTTTATTTACTGATTCATTTAAGTATACATGTTTACTATAATATCTGTTATGGTTTTCAAGTTATTGGCAAAAAACGTGTTTCGCGAAACTTGTTTTGGCCGCCATTTTGAAACCGTTCAACCGAATCATGTACTGTTTGGGTTCAAATTGTAGGTAATTTAATCTTCTATCAAATGAACCCTATGTTTCATTCATCATCTTTTATGGTTGAAAAGTTATAAACAAAAAATCATTTTGAAATAAGAATCAAGGGCGATAACTCAAAAACGACAAGTTTTACGCTTTCGCACCTGAAACCCTTATTGTAGATTTCGACATGGCGAACATTTTTTCCATGTATTGTCCGATTCAATTTTGTACGGTTTAAGTGCTATTTCATAAAAACTGTTTACGGTGTCAGCCATCTTGAAAATGGCTGCCCGTAACCATTCAACTTTTGTCTTAAATTGAAGGACATATAATGACGGTCACAAAAAACCCATATGTTTACTATATTATCTCTGACGGTTTAGAAGTTATAAGCCAAAAACGGATAAGCCGAAACGCGTAAAGGGCCATAACTAGAAAACGGTTTGTCGTACAGTGTTCGACCCTTTATATCAAATAAAGGTCTAAATGAGACGAGTATTTTTCCCATTACATGTCTGCTTCAATTTTGTATGGTTTTTGAGCTATACTGCAAACAAGGTGTGCCATGACCTCTGACCTTGAGATTTGACCTTTGACCTTGACATTTTTAGATGTAACATATGTCACTTAGGATGATTGGTGAAGGTCCCAAGTCTCTAGGACTAACCGTTTTGAAGAAAAAAAATTTGACGAGTCGCGACAGGTTTCGACTCAAAAACGCGTAACCAGGAAGTTGATCGAAAAAATTTTTTTTTCGTGATGACATGTTCCCATGAGTCCAGCAACATTTCCCATACTTTAAATTTTTGATACCGGTTACGTTTTAGGAGGAGATCTGTGCACAAGGGTTTTCGGTCTGGGGCAGATAACTCCGTTACTAAAAATAGATCGGTTTCGCAGGGTTACTCAAGTCATGCCCTCATAGTGTCGGTTAATGGTATGAAGTTTCGTAATGTTACGTTAAGTATTTCTTCTTTTTTTTTGGTGGCGGAAAAAAAAAATAATAATAATAATAATCATAAGAAATACAGTAAGGTCTTTCCTTCTGAAAAGGGAAAGACCTTAATAATAATAATAATAATAATTAAAATGCCATTTGTTCAGAGAACAAATGAGAGGTCTTTCCCTGTCTCTTGTCTCTCTGTCGCTTTAGCATGTTAGCATTATGGTGTCCAATACAAGTACTATAGACAAATGAGTCATTTCGTTTTCGATATGAGGTTACCAATAGTTATTAAATAGGTTCCAGAATAAAGATGAAGGGGCCTAGTGTCAGAAAAAGGATGGTTGCTAAGGACATTTTGTTGGTTGCTATGGACTAAGGGTTACTTCCGGTTGACAAATTTTAACTCTAAACTCGGAAAGTAGTCTTGGTTAAGAATATATATGGTTGCTATGGACTTTTCATAAATGTTACCTTGTTGCTAAGGAATGACCTTGACCCATGACCTTTGACCTTGGACTCAAATTGTAGGTCTTTGCATTCTGATTCATTTAAGTATACATGTTTACTATACTATCTGTTATGGTTTTCAAGTTATGGGCAAAAAACGTGTTTCGCGAAACTTGTTTTGGCCGCCATTTTGGAACCAGTCAACCAAATCATACACTGTTTGGACTCAAATTGTAGGTCTTTTAATTCTCTATCAAATGAACCCTACATTTCATTCACCATCTGTAACCGTTTAGAAGTTATAATTAAAAAACCATTTTCTAATTACGAATCAAGGGCCATAACTCAAAAACAACAAGTTTTACGCTTTCGCACCTGAAACATTTTTTGTAGCTTTCGACGTGGCAAACATTTTTTCCATTTATTGTCCGCTTAAATTTTTTACAGTTTTTGTGTTATACTCAAAAAACAATTTCCGATGGCGGCCATTTTGAAAATGGCTGTCCGTAGCCATGCGACTTTGGTTTTATATCGGAGGGCATAAGTTTACGGTCTCAAATAACCCATATGTTTACTATGTTATCTCAAACCGTTTTCAAGTTATAAGCCAAAAACCGTTTAGCCGAACCGCGTTAAAGGCCATAACTCGAAAACGGTTTGTCGCACAGTGTTCGACCCTTTATATCAAATAAAGGTCTAAATGAGACAAGTATTTTTCCCATTACATGTCTGCTTCTATCTTGTATGGTTTTTGAGTCTATCTGCTAACTAGGTGTGCCTTGACCTCTGACCTTGAGATTTGACCTTTGACCTTGACATTTTTAAATGTAACATAGGTCACCTAGGAATATTGGTGAAGGTCCCAAGTCTCTAGGACTAACCGTTTTGAAGAAAATAATTTTGACGCATCGCAACAGGTTTCGACTCAAAAACGCGTAACCAGGAAGTTGATCGAAAAATTTTTTTTTGCGTGATGACATGTAGCCAGGAGTCCAGCAACATTTCCCACACTTTAGATTTTTGATACCGGTTACGGTTTAGGAGGAGATCTGCTAACAAGGGTTTTCGGTCTAGGACAGATAACTCCGTTACTAAAAATAGATCGGTTTCGCAGGGTCAGTCAAGGCGAGTCAGGGTATGACCGAATAATGGTACCAAGTGTCGTAAAGTTATGTCGCGACACTTTTGTTATAGTGACCGCGGAAAAGAAGAATAATAATAATAATAATAATAATAATAAATAGATTCCTAACTGAATGATACCATTTTTGGATATATCAACCTGGTAGGTAGTCCAGATTTAAAAAATATATGGTTGCTATGGACTTTTAGGTCGGTTGCTTTAAACAAAACATCACTTCCGGTCATAAGATATTGAAATTTAAACTCAGCAGGTAGTCAGGAGTCATAAAATATATGGTTGCTTTGGATTTTAGGGTCGGTTGCTATGAACAAAAGGTCACTTCCGATCACTGAAAGATAAACTCAGCAAGTAGTCTGGATTCATAAAATATATGGTTGCTATGGACTTTTTATAAAAGATAACCTTGCTGCTAAGGACTAACCTTGACCCCTGACCTTTGATGTTGGACCCAAATTATAGCCCCTTCCACACAGATTCTGAAAATATATGGTTGCTATGGACATTTCCTTAAGGTTACCTTGTTGCTAAGGACTGACATTGACCTATGACCTTTGACCTTGGACCCAAATTACAGCCCCTTCCCAAACTGATTATGAAAATATATGGTTGCTATGGACTTTTCCTTAAGGTTACCTTGTTGCTAAGTTCTGACCTTGACCTTCGACCTTTGACCTTGGGCCCAAATTATAGCCCCTTCTTAACTGATTATGAAAATATTTGGCTGCTATGGACTTTTCCTTAACATTTCATTGTTAAATATGGATTACTATATATTGGGCAATACATTTCCTATATGAAGTCATGACGCAATTATTCAAACTTGAGATTTGACCTATCTCATATATATTTTCGGATGCAACTTATGTCACCTAAGACGATTGGTGAAGGTCCCAAGTCTTTAGGACTAACCGTTTTGAAACAAATTTTGTTGGCACATTGCGACACAAAATAATGCTTTGGATGATGTTTTTGGCCGCCATTTTGAAACCACTCAATCGTAACATGTATTTCTTGAGCTTAAATGATAGGTCTTGCCAAGACGGTCATTTTTCATACACATATCTATTATACTATCTGTTACGGTTTTCAAGTTATTGGCAAAAAACGTATTTCGCGAAAACCTGTTTCGGCAGCCATTTCGAAACTGCTCAACCGAATCATGCACTTCTTGAACTTAAATTGTAGGTCTTATCAAGACGATCATTTTTTGTTGTTATATTGTCTATACTATCTCTAACAGTTTTCGAGTTATAAGTAAAAAATCATTTGACGACCGCCATTTTGGCAATGGTAAACGCAAAAAAATTTTTGACCACAGATTCTTAATCAAGACCCTCAAATCTACCTGGAAACCAAATTTCATCAAAATCGGACAATTTTGACATTTTGCGCCAAGTTTGCGCCATATGCGCGCAACCAGGAAGTAAATTACAGAATTTTTTTTTGCATGATAAATCATCACCAGGATTTAAGGAACCACCTCCAACAAACAGAATCTTGATAACTATTACCGTCTCTGAGGAGATCTGATAACAAGGGTAAACAGCGTTTTGCGCAATTGCGCCGTAACTACAAATAGTTTAGCGTCAGGCCCTAAGTCACGTCGATATCAGGCAGTGCTGAATAAGTGTGCCAAATTTCATCAAAATCGGTCAAGGCATTTTTTTGACGCTGATGGCAGAAGAAAAAGAATAATAATAGGCAGAACGAAATCAATAAGGTCTTCCCTTTGGAAAGGGAAAGACCTTAATTAAAAAGTCATTTGTTCAGAGAACAAATGTGAGGTCTTTCCCTGCCTTGTGTTTTTGTTATGGTATTTTATACAAGTACTAAAGACATTTGAGTCACTTTGTTTATGACGAGATGTTGCCAATTATTTTGATATAGGCTCCAGAATGAAGATCAGGGGGCCTAGAGTCAGAAAAAGTATGGTTGCTAAGGACTTTTATGTCGGTTGCTATGGACTAAATGTCACTTCCAGTTGAAAAAAAACTTACATCTAAACTCAGAAAGTAGTCTGGTTTAAGAATATGTATGGTTGCTATGGACTTTTCATTAAGGTTACCTTGTTGCTAGGGAACGACCTTGACCTATGACCTTTGACCTTGGACTCAAATTGTAGCTCTTTGCATTATGGTTCGTTTAAGTATACATGTTTACTATACTATCTGTTATGGTTTTCAAGTTATTGGCTAAAAACGTGTCTCGCGAAACTTGTTTTGGCCACCATTTTGGAACCGTTCAACCGAATCATGTACTGTTTGGGTTCAAATTGTAGGTAATTTAATCCTCTTTCAAATGAACCCTATGTTTCATTCACCATCTTTTATGGTTAAAAAGTTATAAACAAAAAATCATTTTAAAAATACGAATCAAGGGCGATAACTCAAAAACAACAAGTTTTACGCTTTCGCACCTGAAACACTTTTTGTAGATTTCGACATGGCGAACATTTTTTCCATGTATTGTCTGCTTCAATTTTGTACGGTTTAAGTGTTATTTCATAAAAACTGTTTACGGTGTCAGCCATTTTGAAAATGGCTGCCCGAAACCATTCGACTTTGGTCTTAAATTGAAGGGCCCATAATGATGGTCACAAAAAACCCATATGTTTACTATATTATCTCTGACGGTTTAAAAGTTATAAGCCAAAAACAGATAAGCCGAAACGCGTTAAGGGCCATAACTCGAAAACGGTTTGTCGTACAGTGTTCGACCCTTTATATCAAATAAAGGTCTAAATGAGAAGAGTATTTTCCCCATTACATGTCTGCTTCAATTTTGTATGGTTTTTGAGCTATAATGCAAACAAGGTGTATCATGACCTCTGACCTTGAGATTTGACCTTTGACCTTGACATTTTTAGATGTAACATATGTCATTTAGGATGATTGGTGAAGGTCCCAAGTCTCTAGGACTAACCATTTTGAAGAAAAAAATTTTGACGTGTCGCGACACTTTTCGGGTCAAAAACGCGTAACCAGGAAGTTGATCGAACAAATTTTTTTTGCGTGACGAATCATGACCAGGAGTCTAGCAACATTTTCTTTGCTTCAGATTTTTAATAACGGTTACGGTTTCTGAGTTTATCTGCTAACAAGGTTTTTGGGTTACGGGCAGATAACTCCGTTACTAAAAATAGATTAGTTTCCCGGTGTCGGTCAAGTCGAGTTTAGGTATGACCAAGTTAACGTACCAAGTAGCGAAAAGATATGTCGCGACAGTTTTTGTATATTGACGGCGGAAAAGAAGAAAAATAATAATAATTAAAAAGTCATTTGTTCAGAGAACAAATGTGAGGTCTTTCCCTGCCTTATGTTTTTGTTATGGTATTTTATACAAGTACTAAAGACATTTGAGTCACTTTGTTTATGAAGAGATGTTGCCAATTATTTTGATATAGGCTCCAGAATGAAGATCAGGGGGCCTAGAGTCAGAAAAAGTATGGTTGCTAAGGACTTTTATGTCGGTTGCTATGGACTAAATGTCACTTCCGGTTGAAAAAAACTTACATCTAAACTCAGAAAGTAGTCTGGTTTAAGAATATGTATGGTTGCTATGGACTTTTCATTAAGGTTAGCTTGTTGCTAGGGAACGACCTTGACCTATGACCTTTGACCTTGGACTCAAATTGTAGCTCTTTGCATTATGGTTCATTTAAGTATACATGTTTACTATACTATCTGTTATGGTTTTCAAGTTATTGGCTAAAAACGTGTCTCGCGAAACTTGTTTTGGCCGCCATTTTGGAACCGTTCAACCGAATCATGTACTGTTTAGGTTCAAATTGTAGGTAATTTAATCCTCTTTCAAATGAACCCTATGTTTCATTCACCATCTTTTATGGTTAAAAAGTTATAAACAAAAAACATTTTAAAAATACGAATCAAGGGCGATAACTCAAAAACAACAAGTTTTACGCTTTCGCACCTGAAACACTTTTTGTAGATTTCGACATGGCGAACATTTTTTTCATGTATTGTCTGCTTCAATTTTGTACGGTTTAAGTGTTATTTCATAAAAACTGTTTACGGTGTCAGCCATTTTGAAAATGGCTGCCCGAAACCATTCAACTTTGGTCTTAAATTTAAGGGCCCATAATGACGGTCACAAAAAACCCATATGTTTACTATATTATCTCTGACGGTTTAAAAGTTATAAGCCAATAACAGATAAGCCGAAACGTGTTAAGGGCCATAACTCGAAAACGGTTTGTCGTACAGTGTTCGACCCTTCATATCAAATAAAGGTCTAAATGAGACGAGTATTTTCCCATTACATGTCTGCTTCAATTTTGTATGGTTTTTGAGCTATACTGCAAACAAGGTGTATCATGACCTCTGACCTTGAGATTTGACCTTTGACCTTGACATTTTTAGATGTAACATATGTCATTTAGGATGATTGGTGAAGGTCCCAAGTCTCTAGGACTAACCGTTTTGAAGAAAAAAAATTTGACGTGTCGCGACACTTTTCGGGTCAAAAACGCGTAACCAGGAAGTTGATCGAACAAATTTTTTTTGCGTGACGAATCATGACCAGGAGTCTAGCAACATTTTCCCTGCTTCAGATTTTTAATAACGGTTACGGTTTCTGAGTTTATCTGCTAACAAGGTTTTTGGGTTACGGGCAGATAACTCCGTTACTAAAAATAGATTAGTTTCCCGGTGTCGGTCAAGTCGAGTTTAGGTATGACCAAGTTAACGTACCAAGTAGCGAAAAGATATGTCACGACAGTTTTTGTATATTGACGGCGGAAAAGAAGAAAAATAATAATAATAATAATAATTAAAAAGTCATTTGTTCAGAGAACAAATGTGAGGTCTTTCCCATGTTCTTGTTAGTTATGTTTGGTTAGGCTATTTCAGTCTGATTTTGACAATAGTATTAAACTATTAGTTGCGAAAAATGTTCTAGAGTAATGAGCAATGAGTCTGAAGTCAGAAAAAGTATGGTTGCTAAGGACTTTTATGACGGTTGCTATGGACTAGGGGCTACCATTGGTTGAAAAAACTTAACCCTAAACTCAAAAAGTAGTCTTGATTTAGAATATATATGGTTGCTATGGACTTTTCATTAATGTTACCTTGTTGCTAGGGAATGACCTTGACCTATGACCTTTGACCCTGGACTCAAATTGTAGCTCTTTTCATTCTGATTCATTTAAGTATACATGTTTACTATACTATCTGTTATGGTTTTCAAGTTATGGGCAAAAAACGTGTTTCGCGAAACTTGTTTTGGCCGCCATTTTGAAACCGTTCAACCGAATCGTACACTGTTTGGACTCAAATTGTAGGTCTTTTAATTCTCTATCAAATGAACCCTATGTTTCATTCATCATCTTTTATGGTTTAAAAGTTATAAACAAAAAATCATTTTAAAATACAAATCAAGGGCGATAACTCAAAAACGACAAGTTTTACGCTTTCACACCTGAAACACTTTTTGTAGATTTCGACATGGCGAACATTTTTTCCATGTATTGTCCGCTTCAATTTTGTACGGTTTAAGTGTTATTTCATAAAAACTGTTTACGGTGTCAGCCATTTTGAAAATGGCTGCCCGTAACCATTCGACTTTGGTCTTAAATTGAAGGGCCCATAATGACGGTCACAAAAAACCCATATGTTTACTATATTATCTCTGACGGTTTAAAAATTATAAGCCAAAAACAGATAAGCCGAAACGCGTTAAGGGCCATAACTCGAAAACGGTTTGTCGTACAGTGTTCGACCCTTTACATCAAATAAAGGTCTAAATGAGACGAGTATTTTTTGCATTACATGTCTGTTTCAATTTTGTATGGTTTTTGAGCTATACTGCAAACAAGGTGTATCATGACCTCTGACCTTGAGATTTGACCTTTGACCTTGACATTTTTAGATGTAACATATGTCACTTGGGATGATTGGTGAAGGTCCCAAGTCTCTAGGACTAACCGTTTTGGAGAAAAAAAAATTGACGTGTCGCGACACTTTTCGAGTCAAAAACGCGTAACCAGGAAGTTGTTCGAAAATTTTTTTTTTGTCTACAAATCATCCCTAGGAGTCAAATGACATTTTCCACTCTTTAGTTTTTTGATAACGATTTAAATTTTTGAGTAATTTTGCAAACAAGGTTTTCCGGTCTGGGGCAGATAACTCCGTTACTAAAAATAGATCGGTTTCGCAGGGTCAGTCAAGGCGAGTCAGGGTATGACCGAATAATGGTACCAAGTGTCGTAAAGTTATGTCGCGACACTTTTGTTATAGTGACCGCGGAAAAGAAGAAGAATAATAATTAAAATGCCATTTGTTCAGAGAACAAATGAGAGGTCTTTCCCATTAAGTTGACCTATGACCTTTGACCTTTGTCTTAAAGTCAAGCTCTTTAATTACTGATAATAAATATATATATATTTACTATATTATCTGTAACCGTTTAAATGTTATATACAAGTAAATAATGCATTGGATGATGTTTTTTGCCGCCATTTTGAAACCAGTCAACCGTAACATGTACTTCTTGGGCTTAAATGATAGGTCTTGTCAAGACGGTCATTTTTCATACACATGTCTATTATACTATCTGTTAAGGTTTTCAAGTTATTAGCAAAAAACGTATTTCGCGAAAACCTGTTTCGGCCGCCATTTCGAAACCGCTCAACCAAATCATGCACTTTTTGGACTCAAATTGTAGGTCTTTTCAAGACGATCATTTTTTGTTCATATATTGTCTATACTATCTCTAACGGTTTTCGAGTTATAAGTAAAAAACCATTTCACAACCGCCATTTTGGCAATGGTAAACGCAAAAAAAATTTTGACCACAGATTCGTAATTAGGACCCTCAAATCTACCTGGAAACCAAATTTCATCAAAATCGGACAACATTGACATTTTGCGCCAACTTTGCGCCATACGCGCGCAACCAGGAAGTAAAATAATTTTTTTTTTTTTCGTGATGACACATCGGCAGGAGTCACAGAACAGTTTCCACAGTTTAGATTTTTCATATCTGTTACTATCTAGGAGGAGATCTGTGCACAAGGGTAAACAGCGTTTTGCGCCATTGCGCCGTAACGAAGCATAGTTGGCGCTCACAGGGTCAACCAGGTCTTCTGTTTGCAAATCTAAATAAGTGTGCCAAATTTGGTCAAAATCGGTCAAGGGACTTTTCGTCAATTGATGGCAGAAAAGAAGAAGAAAAATAATAATAATAACCATAAGAAATACAGTAAGGTCTTTCCTTCTGTGGAAGGGAAAGACCTTAATAATAATTAAAAAGACATTCGTTCAGAGAACTAATGTGAGGTCTTTCCCTGTCTTCTGTTCAAGAAGTCCGGTCAGTGGCCATTTATCCGACACTATCTTGTAAACATGATCTATTGATCTTGACCTTGGTTTTAAATGGTAGGCCTGTTCTTACAAATCTCAAAAACGTATGGTTGCTAGGGACATTTTTGTTGGTTGCTAAGGACAAAGTGTCACTTCCGGTCTGAAAAGATGGTCTTAACTGTAATTGGGCCATTCTAAGTTCAAATACATATGGTTGCTAGGGACTTTTGCCATAGGTTTTCTTGTTGCTAAGGAATGACCTTGAGGTTTGACCTTTGACTTTGACATTTTTAATGTAACAGGTCACCTAGGATGATTGGTGAAGGTCCCAAGTCTCTAGGACTAACCGTTTTGAATGTTTACTATACTATCTGTTATGGTTTTCAAGTTATTGGCAAAAAACGCGTTTCACGAAACTTGTTTTGGCCACCATTTTGAAACCGTTCAACCGAATCATGTAATGTTTGGGTCCAAATTGTAGGTAATTTAATTCTCTTTCAAATAAACCCTATTTTTTATTCACCATCTTTTATGGTTAAAAAATTATAAATAAAAAATCATTTTAAAAATACGAATCAAGGGCGATAACTCAAAAACGACAAGTTTTACGCTTTCGCACCTGAAGCATTTTTTGTAGATTTCGACATGGCGAACATTTTTCCCATGTATTGTCCACTTCAATTTTGTATGGTTTAAATGTTATTTCTTAAAAACTGTTTACGGTGTCAGCCATTTTGAAAATGGCTGCCCGTAACCATTCGACTTTGGTCTTAAATTGAAGGACCTATAATGACGGTCACAAAAAACCCATATGTTTACTATATTATCTCTGACGGTTTAAAAGTTATAAGCCAAAAACGGATAAGCCGAAACGCGTTAAGGGCCATAACTCGAAAACGGTTTGTCGTACAGTGTTCGACCCTTTATATCAAATAAAGGTCTAAATGAGACGAGTATTTTCCCCATTACATGTCTGCTTCAATTTTGTATGGTTTTTAAGCTATACTGCAAACAAGGTGTACATTTGTACCATGACCTCTGACCTTGAGAATTGACCTTTGACCTTGACATTTTTAAATGCAATATATGTCATCCGTGATGATTGGTGAAGGTCCCAAGTCTCTAGGACTAACCGTTTCGAAGAAAAAAATTTCAACGTGTCGCGACAGGTTTCGACTCAAAAACGCGTAACCAGGAAGTTGTTCGGAAATATTTTTTTTGGTCTACAAATAATCCCTAGGAGTCAAATGACATTTTCCACTCTTTAGTTTTTTGATAACAGTTATAAATTTTGAGAAATTTTGAAAACAAGGGTTTTCGGTCTGGGGCAGATAACTCTGTTACTAAAAATAGAATTTTGTCATTGCCTAAGCCAAGTCTATTCCTGGCAGTGCTGAATAGATGTGCCAATTTTCATAAAGTTTTGGTCAAGTCGTTTTTTCACAGCGGACGGAAGAAAAAGAATAATAATAATAATCATAAGAAATACAATAAGGTCTTCCCTTTGGAAAGGGAAAGACCTTAATAATAATCAGAAGAAATACAGTAAGGTCTTTCCTTCTGTGGAAGGGAAAGACCTTAATAATAATAAAAGGTCATTTGTTCAGAGAACAAATGTGAGGTCTTTCCCTGTCTTACGTTTTTGTTATGGTATTTTATACAAGTACTAAAGACATTTGAGTCACTTTGTTTATGACAAGATGTTGCCAATTATTGTGATATAGGCTCCAGAATGAAGAGCAGGGAACCTGGAGTCAGAAAAAGTATGGTTGCTAAGGACTTTTATGACGGTTGCAATGGACTAGGGGCTACTTCCGGTTGAAAAAACTTAACCCTTAACTCAAAAAGTAGTCTTGTTTTACAATATATATGGTTGCTATGGACTTTTCATTAATGTTACCTTGTTGCTAGGGGATGACCTTGACCCATGACCTTTGACCTTGGACTCAAATTGTAGGTCTTGGCATTCTGATTCATTTAAGTATACATGTTTACTATACTATCTGTTATGGTTTTCAAGTTATGGGCAAAAAACGTGTTTCGCGAAACTTGTTTTGGCCGCCATTTTGAAACTGGTCAACCGAATCATACACTGTTTGAACTCAAATTGTAGGTCTTTTAATTCTCTATCAAATGAACCCTATGTTTCATTCATCATCTTTTATGGTTTAAAAGTTATAAACAAAAAATCATTTTAAAAATAAGAATCAAGGGTGATAACTCAAAAACGACAAGTTTTACAGTTTCGCACCTGAAACACTTTTTGTAGATTTAGACATGACGAACAGTTTTCCCATGTATTGTCCGCTTCAATTTTGTACGGTTTAAGTGTTATTTCATAAAAACTGTTTACGGTGTCAGCCATTTTGAAAATGGCTGCCAGTAACCATTCGACTTTGGTCTTAAATTGAAGGGCCCATTATGACGGTCACAAAAAACCCATATGTTTACTATATTATCTCTGACGGTTTAAAAGTTATAAGCCAAAAACGGATAAACCGAAACGCGTTAAGGGCCATAACTCGAAAACGGTTTGTCGTAAAGTTTTCGACCCTTTATATCAAATAAAGGTCCAAATGAGACGAGTATTTTCCCCATTACATGTCTGCTTCAATTTTGTATGGTTTTTAAGCTATACTGCAAACAAGGTATACCATGACCTCTGACCTTGAGATTTGACCTTTGACCTTGACATTTTTAGATGTAACATATGTCACTTAGGATGATTGGTAAAGGTCCCAAGTCTCTAGGACTAACCGTTTTGAAGAAAAAAAATTTGACGTGTCGCGACACTTTTCGTGTCAAAAATGCGTAACCAGGAAGTTGATCAAAAAAAAATTTTTTGCGTGACAAAACATGACCAGGAGTCTAGCAACATTTTCCCCACTTCAGATTTTTGATAACGATTACGGTTTTTGAATTAATCTGCAAACAAGGTTTTTGGGTTCCGGGCAGATAACTCCGTTACTAAAAATAGATCGGTTTCAAAGCATGGGTTAAGGCGAGTCAGGGTATGACCGAATAATGGTATTAAGTTTCGTAAAGTTATGTCGCGACACTTTTGGTCAATTGACCGCGGAAAAGAAGAAGAAAAATAATAATAACCATAAGAAATACAGTAAGGTCTTTCCTTCTGTGGAAGGGAAAGACCTTAATAATAATCAGAAGAAATACAATAAGGTCTTTCCACTGTAGTGGGAAAGACCTTAATTAAATTACAATCGTTCAAAGAACGATCGCGAGGTCTTTCCCATTTGTGTATTACAATAGAAACAGATTACAGTGACTGAGTGATACAATTTTTGGATAGTTCAACATTTAGAAAATATATGGTTGCTCTTTACTTTTATGCAAGTTGCTATGAATAGTTCATCAAAATCAGTCTAGAAGACCTTTAAATCTACTTGAAAACCAAATTTTATCTAAATTGGTCATATTTTGCATTTGGCGCCATTTGCGCGAAATTTTATTTTTGACTGCAGATTCGTACTCAGGACCCTTAAATCTACTTGAATACCAAATTTCATCAAAATCGGTCAACTTTTACATTTTGGCGCCATTGGCGCGAAAAGCGCGAAATTTTATTTTTGATCGCAGATTCGTACTCAGGACTCTTAAATCTACTTGAAAACCAAATTTCATCAAAATCGGTCAACTTTTACATTTTGGCGCCATCGGCGCGAAAAGCGCAAAATTTGATTTTTGACCACAGATTTGTGCTCAGGACTCTTAAATCTACTTGAATATCAAATTTCATCATAATCGGTCAACTTTTACATTTTGGCGCGAAAGGGGCGACTCAACATCTCGCCCCCTCTCGTCCCCATGTCGACATAAAAGGGCGTGGCTTAGAAACTAACTCAAAAACTATCTAAATATAAATCAATAATTGTTACATCAAATCTATTTATTGAAAAAGATATTGCACAACATGATGAAATCTGTTGAAACAACGTTTTACGGAGATGTTTCCAGGGCTCAAAAACTCAAAAACGGGTTGTCGAAATTTTTTTTTTTTTTTGGATTTGTAATCAGGACCCTCAAATCTACCTGGAAACCAAATTTCATCAAAATCGGACAACATTGACATTTTGCGCCAACTTTGCGCCATACGCTTGCAACCAGGAAGTAAATTATAGCATTCTTTTTGCATGATAAATCATCACCAGGATGTAAGGTACCATTTCCACTAAACAGAATCTTGATAACTATTACCGTTTCGGAGGAGATCTGAACACAAGGGTAAACAGCGTTTTGCGCGATTGCGCCGTAACTAAGAATAGTTTAGCGTCAGGTCCTTAGTCAAGTCGATTCCTGGCAGTGCTGAATAAGTGTGCCAAATTTCGTTAAGATCTGTCAAGAAACTTTTTGCTCACGAGCGGCAGAAAAAAAAAGAATAATAATAATAATTAAATTACAATCGTTCAAAGAACGATCGCGAGGTCTTTCCCATTTGTGTATTACAATAGAAACAGATAACAGTGACTGAGTGATACAATTTTGGGATAGTTCAACATTTAGAAAATATATGGTTGCTATTGACTTTTATGTCAGTTGCTATGAATAGTTTATCAAAATCAGTCTAGAAGACCTTTAAATCTACTTGAATACAAAATTTTATCAAAATCGGTCAACTTTTACATTTTGGCGCCATCGGCACAAAAAGCTTGAAATTATATTTTTTACCGCAGATTCGTACTCAGGACTCTTTAACCTACTGGAACACCGAAATTGGTCAAAATCGGTCATCTTTTACATTTTGGCGCCATCGGCGGGAAAAGCGCAAAATTTGGTTTTTGACCACAGGTTTGTACTCAGAACTCTTAAATCTACTTGAAAATAAAATTTCATCAAAATCGGTCAATTTTTACATTTTGGCGCCGATGGCGCGAAAAGCGCAAAATTTGATTTTTGACCACAGATTTGTACTCAGGACTCTTAAATCTACTTGAATACCAAATTTAATCAAAATCGGTCAACTTTAACATTTTGGCGCCATCGGCGCGAAAAGCGCAAAATTTGATTTTTGACCACAGATTTGTACTCAGGACTCTTAAATCTACTTGAATACCAAATTTCATCAAAATCGGTCAACTTTTACATTTTGGCGCCATCGGCGCGAAAAGCGCAAAATTTGATTTTTGACCACAGATTTGTACTCAGGACTCTTAAATCTACTTGAATACCAAATTTCATCAAAATCGGTCAACTTTTACATTTTGGCGCCATCGGCGCGAAAAGCGCAAAATTTGATTTTTGACCACAGATTTATACTCAGGAGTCTTTAATCTACTTGAATACCAAATTTCATCAAAATCGGTCAACTTTAACATTTTGGCGCCATTAGCGCAAAAAGCGCAAAATTTGATTTTTGACCACAGATTTGTACTCAGGACTCTTAAATCTACTTGAATACCAAATTTCATTAAAATCGGTCAACTTTAACATTTTGGCGCCATTGGCGCAAAAAGCGCAAAATTTGATTTTTGACCACAGATTTGTACTCAGGACTCCTAAATCTACTTGAATACCAAATTTCATCAAAATCGGTCAACTTTTACATTTTGGCGCCAATGGCGCAAAAAGCGCAAAATTTGATTTTTGACCACAGATTTGTACTCAGGACTCTTAAATCTACTTGATTACCAAATTTCCTCAAAATCGGTCAACTTTTACATTTTGGCGCCATTGGCGCAAAAAGCGCAAAATTTGATTTTTGACCACAGATTTGTACTCAGGACTCTTAAATCTACTTGAATACCAAATTTCATCAAAATCGGTCAACTTTTACATTTTGGCGCCAATGGCGCAAAAAGCGCAAAATTTGATTTTTGACCACAGATTTGTACTCAGGACTCTTATATCTAATTGAATACCAAATTTCATCAAAATCGTTCAAGTTTTACATTTTAGCGCCATTGGCGCGAAAGGGGCGCCTCAACCCCTCGCCCCCTCTCGTCCCCATGTCGACATAAAAGGGCGTGGCTCAGAAACTAACTTAAAAACTATCTTAATATAAATCAATAATTGTTACATCAAATCTATTTATTGAAAGTGATATTGCACAACATGATGAAATCTGTTGAAACAACGTTTTACGGAGATGTTTGAAGGGCTCTTACTCAAAAACGGGTGGTCGAAAAAAAATTTTGCCTTCGGATTTGTAATTAGGACCCTCAAATCTACATGGAAACCAAATTTCATCAAAATCGGACAACATTGACAATTTGCGCCAACTTTGCGCCAAACGCGTGCAACCAGGAAGTAAATTAGAGCATTCTTTTTGCATGATAAATCATCACCAGGATGTAAGGTACCATTTCCATTAAACAGAATCTTGATAACTATTACCGTTTTGGAGGAGATCTGAACACAAGAGTAAACAGCGTTTTGCGCGATTGCGCCGTAACTAAGAATAGTTTAGCGTCATGCACTTAGTCAAGTCGATTCCTGGCAGTGCTGAATAAGTGTGCCAAATTTCGTTAAGATCGGCCAAGAAACTTTTTGCTCACGAGCGGCAGAAAAAAAAGAATAATAATAATAATAATAATAATAATAATAATAGGCAGAACGAAAACAATAAGGTCTTCCCTTTGGAAAGGGAAAGACCTTAATAATAGGCAGAACGAAAACAATAAGGTCTTCCCTTTGGAAAGGGAAAGACCTTAATAACCATAAGAAATACAGTAAGGTCTTTCCTTCTGTGAAAGGGAAAGACCTTAATAATAATAATAACCATAAGAAATACAGTAAGGTCTTTCCTTCTGTGAAAGGGAAAGACCTTAATAATCAGAAGAAATACAATAAGGTCTTTCCACTGTAGTGGGAAAGACCTTAATTAAAATGCCATTTGTTCAGAGAACAAATGAGAGGTCTTTCCCTGTCTCTTGTCTCTCTGTCGCTTTAGCATGTTAGCATTATGGTTTCCAATACAAGAACTTTAGACAAATGAGTCATTTCGTTTTCGATATGAGGTTACCAATAGTTATCAAATAGGTTCCAGAATAAAAATCAAGGGGCCTAGTGTCAGAAAAAGGATGGTTGTTAAGGACATTTTATTGGTTGCTATGGACAGAAGGTCACTTACGGTTATAAAAACTTTCTTCTAAACTCAATAGGTAATGTTGGTTAAGAATACATATGGTTGCTATGGACTTTTCATTAATGTTACCTTGTTGCTAGGGAATGACCTTGACCCATGACCTTTGACCTTGAACTCAAATTGTAGTTTCTTGCATACTGATTCATTTAAGTATACATGTTTACTATACTATCTGTTATGGTTTTGAAGTTATGGGCAAAAAACGTGTTTCGCGAAACTTGTTTCGGCCGCCATTTCGTAACCGCTCAACCGAATCATACACTTTATGGACTCAAAATGTAGGTCTTTTCAAGACGATCATTTTTTGTACATATATTGTCTATACTATCTCTAACGGTTTTCGGGTTAGAAGTAAAAAACCGTTTGACGGCCGCCATTTTGGCAATGGTAAACGCAAAAAAAAATTGACCATAGATTCGTAATCAGGACCCTCAAATCAACCTGGAAACCAAATTTCATCAAAATCGGACAACATTGACATTTTTCGCCATTTTTGCGCCATACGCGCGCAACCAGGAAGTAAAATATTAAAAAAAATTTTCGTGATGACACATCGGCAGGAGTCAGAGAACAGTTTCCACAGTTTAGATTTTTTATATCTGTTACTATCTAGGAGGAGATCTGCTAACAAGGGTAAACAGCATTTCGGGAGATAACTCTGTTACTAAAAATAGATTTTTGTCATCGCCTAAGCCAAGTCTATTCCTGGCAGAGCTGAATAGATGTGCCAAGTTTCATCATGTTTGGTCAAGTCGTTTTTTCACAGCGGACGGAAGAAAAAGAATAATAATAATAATAATCATAAGAAATGCAATAAGGTCTTCCCTTTGGAAAGGGAAAGACCTTAATAATCATAAGAAATACAATAAGGTCTTCCCTTTGAGGGAAAGACCTTAATAATAATAATAAGAAACGGGGTAAAAACAATAAGTCGCCAAAACTTAGTTTTGGGCGACTTAATAATACAAAACGACTTCTAGCTACATGTACACGGGTAACTGTCGGCAAAGTGTTTATTGTTCGTGTTTAACCAAGGATTGGTTGGTTGAAAATGAAATTTTGCGTCAACCAGAAATCTACCCTATCTTGATACAAGTTGTCTTGTACGGTCATGACATCATCAAGTATAAGGTATTGCTTAGAAGAAAGATTATACTCTGGCCATCTTGGTAACCCAGCTCCATTCACATCCCTAAAATCAAAATAAAATTAATATATGTAAGCATTTATATTCAGTTTAAATTAATGTTAAAGACTTGTAAAAAACGGGGATTATGAAAAGATTTGCGCCTGGACAGAAAAAAATGTTTAGAGATTGATTGTTGACTGTATGGAACAAGAGGATTTTTTTTTGTGCGAGTTTGGCAGTACAGCGTCATTGATGAGTACATGTTAACATTGTCTCTTTCTTCTTTTTTTACATTGTTCATTTGATCTTGCTTTTCTCTGTAAAGCCCAACAATCGGTGCTTTCATATATGAAACAATTAAATGTAACCTGTTTTAATATATTGCGTGTGAAAGCGTTTTTATTTTCTGTAAGTTAAGCATTTCAGATTCAAAACGGAATATTTAATTGCCAATCTATTTGACGTTACAAAATAGATATGTTCTTAATCCCACCAAATTATCGCAAACACCATGAACTTACCCTGTCTTAGCAAAATTGGTCCAGTACTTTATGAACTTTGTTACAAACGTTATATCATTGTTTGTCATAGACTGTAAGTCTCGACCTCCAAACGTTGGGAAGAGGAATCGGAGTTCTCCACCATGCCCAGCCTTTTTAAACCATGGATATCCTTCTCGACCAAAAATTCCTTTAAAATCAGATGGTATTTTTCGGAATATAAATTGATATTGTTTGGTTTTTGTATTTTTTACTGCATGGACGTTCAAACTATTTACCGTGTAGGTATACATAATAATATCTCCAAAGAAGTCTAAAGCTTTATAGCCTTGGTCCACCATTGTCCCGTCGCTAGAATAAAAGTTGCAAACGGCCAAAGCTAAACCAGAATTATTACCGTAAATATCCCTGATATAAGGGTTAATGACATGGTTACAAAGAAAGTCAGACGGTATTCCTTCTTTAAGAGAAAATGATGTCTTATTAGCTAATGCTTCAATAAAACTTAAAATCATATTTCCCTCGTCCTCCGTATTTCCAATTATAACATCTAACGACTGGTAAAAATCAAATGCAGGTGAGAGTTTGTAGCGAAGTATGTTACTTGGTGTGGTATTGAAAAAATCACGATCAACAACAGGCGCATAAACGGTCTCAGTGTGAATATCAAGTGTTACTTGGTCTACAAAATGTTTAGGAAAACCACCGAGGGTAGTTGTCTGCAGATAAAAACTAAACAGGTCATCAACAGGCTTGTTTTTAAAGCATTTCAGTGTGTCTGCTGTAAGATTATTATTACAGTTTAGGTACTCAGCAGCCATTTTTGCATTTTTACGTGC
The DNA here is from genome assembly GCA_963971305.1 of Arcuatula senhousia. Lineage (NCBI taxonomy): Eukaryota > Metazoa > Mollusca > Bivalvia > Mytilida > Mytilidae > Arcuatula > Arcuatula senhousia. The sequence continues at coordinate 25,230,755 of OZ020307.1, forward strand.
TTTTTTAGAAAAAGAAATAATGGAATCCGCCGTGCCACTTTGGGCAATAACACGATGAAAATTGCCCATATTTCCTGGATGTAGAGCTTGTAACATTACACTAAATGCCCCGGCCGACTGTCCAAATATTGTAATAGAATTTGCGTCTCCCCCAAAGCTTTCAATATTATTTTTAACCCATTGAAGGGCTAATTTCTGGTCCCAAAGCCCATAATTTCCAGGAATGACGTCATCTTCGGACGTTAAGAACCCAAAGAGACCTAAACGATAGTTGAAATTTACAACTACTACATCTCCGAGCACTGACATTGGGGATCCGTCAAATATGTCACCTTGACCTAGAATATAACCTCCTCCATGTATAAAAATCATAACAGATTTTTTATCCGTAGCCGTTGCAGATTCTGGAACATATATATTTAAAAACAAACAATCTTCAGACACGTTTTTTGCTAACCTCTGGAGGTCAGGGTACAAATTTATCTGCATACACACAGGGCCAAATTTTGTTGCGTCAAAGTTGCTGCCTAATGTTCCAAATGGTACTGGTTTTTCAAATCTTAGATTCCCGACAGGCGGTTGAGCGTATGGGATACCTCTAAATTCCTTATACCTAAAGGTTGATTCCTTGATTGATATTGCATGTGAAAGACCAGTGAGAGTTCCAATTTTCGTTTGCACAGTAACGGTATTTTGTATGTTTTGTGTAAAAGCTAAGGGTAACCATAGCAACATAAGAATTGAAGTCTGCAAGGACTGTGAAAGAAAAAAATAAGATATTGCTTTACAAAATGTTTATGGTTAATGTGTTTTCTACCTTGATACACTTATTTTTATCAAAACATTTAACAAAAATAATGAGCACTTCTACATTTCATTTACATGCATTCAAAAATACTTCAACTTATTAAAACTCTTCATAATCATATAGTTTTTGGCTTTTTCAATATCTTTAGTAGAGCGCCTCTGATAAGTCTTGAAAAGACGAAACGCGCGTCAGGCGTAGCAAAATTTAATGTCTGGAACTTTGTTGTCATTTTGATTTTGAAGAAAGGAATAGACTAACCTTCCGTTCATGTTCCCCCATGGTCGCGTTGGTGTATACTGTAACATATACATCAATATCTTATAATCAAATAGAATATCAAACAAATTTTCAAAATAATCTAAATTAATCTTCAAACTATTAAGAAGTGGACAAAATAGTACTGTAGTTAAGCATTCAAAGGTTGGAAAGAGGGTCGTTCCGACTAGTATTTAGTATTGAAAGTTAATGTTGCTGATTTCCGTACGTTGTATTGCGTTCTTATTTTACCTCCTTTTAGTACATCGGGTGCAAGTTTTAAAGTGTTAGAATTTTTTGTGTTTTTGTGGTTTTTTTTTCTTTTTTTCTTTGTGGGGGGAGGGATGGTTGACAGGTGTGCAGTAATATGGATATAAAAGAGCATCGAATAGAATTCCTTGTTATCGCAGTAGTAGACAAAATATTTGAAGTGGTGTAGGGTAAACAAATACAAAGGGTGATAGTTGTTGAAGACATTTTGACGTAATTGCATATTAACGTTTGAATCAATTATTCTTTTTCAAAGTGTACAGTCATTAATTGGGTTTCTATGACAAAGTTCTACATTGCACAGTCTGTTTACCGAAAACGGTTTTGACTGTCTTAATAAAAGTACATCCGCTTATTTAACACAACGGTTCAATACATGACGAGAATAAAGAGGGGGGGGGGGGGGGTAGTAATCGATTTTAATTATGATTGACCTTAAATACTTGAAACATAGGATATGTTTATCCTCATGCACGACTTACATTATACACACACACACACAAAAAAAACAATATTGCAATAGATTTTAAAAGACAAAATCACAACAAAAGTGACACAATAATACCACCATAATTTCAAATGCATGATTCATGCAATTTACTAATGCATAAAACTTTTAACAAAAAATCAAAAGCAACCAAAAGAAAACTGATAATCACGTTTCTTAAACTTCGTAAAAAAACTAGGACACGTGAACGAAAATAGCCTATGTTTTTTTTTAAATATCTTTATTTCTTTCCGGAGCTAAAGAACTCTTCTTTACGACAAAATCGAAGTACAAAAGATATGCATAAATCCATTTCTAATATTCTCTACAAAGCAAATACGTACATATACATGTATGTTATATAATTCAAGATAAGTCAAAAGTACTAACAATTGATACAATCGTGGTAAAAGTTATAAAAACTAGCAAGGTTTATTCTACATTGTTTTATTTATATAAATCTAATAAAAAATAAAACCGGTAACACCCTTATTTAACCGAGTTAAAGTATAAAATGCTTTGGTAAAGATACGTGTTTTTGATATGATAATTTTATCAAAAACATCATCCAAAATTGATTGCAAAGCTATGGAAGCCCATTATATGGAAGCCCATTAGTGCCAAATAAGACTGAAACATTTTTTATTTATCAGTAGACCGCCACTTAATAAATGGCGTCCGCCAGATAATTATCTGGCGGCCGCGACTTACTATCTAGCGGTCGCCACTTATTATATGGCGACCGCCACTTATTAACTGGCGGCCGCCACATAAAATTATCTGGCGGCCGCCACTTAATTTATCTCGCGACCGCCATTTAATTAAGTGGCGGTCGCCATATGATAAGTGGCGGCCGCCAGAAAATTAAGTGGCGGCCACCAGAAAATTAAGTGGCGGCCGCCAGATAAATTAAGTGGCGGCCGCCAGATAAATTAAGTGGCGGCCGCCAGATAAATTATGTTGCGGCCGCCAAATAATAAGTGGCGGCCGCCATATAATTATGTGGCGGTCGCCATATAATAAGTGGCGGCCGCCAGATAAATTAAGTGGCGGCCGCCAGATAATTAAGTGGCGGCCGCCAGATAAATTAAGTAGCGGCCGCCAGATAATTTTATGTGGCGGCCGCCAGTTAATAAGTGGCGGTCGCCATATAATAAGTGGCGGCCGCTATATAATAAGTGGCGGCCGCTATATAGTAAGTCGCGGCCGCCAAATAATTAACTGGCGGTCGCCATTTATTAAGTGGCGGTCTCCTGATAAATAAAAATGTTTCAGTCTTATTTGGCACTAATGGGCTTCCATACAAAGCCGATTCTATTTAAATTGGCTACAATAACCAATTTAACTTTACATAAAATCTTCAATAAATTTGGATTTTTTTCGTGAACTCATTTAGGTGATCTTATTAGGTGCAAGGTGAATGAAGTGCGTGACGTGTCATAAGATAGGTTAAATATATGACTATTTTTTTTACATTGGTACATGCATACGGTATATATGTACTAGTACTTGACGGTATTAAGAACATTCTTTCAACTTCTCAAATTCCTAAATACAAACTGCTATTTATTGAAATAAACACATAACAGATTTATAATATATGCAGCTTGATACAAGTTGTCGTGTATAGAAATCACAACGTCAACTGAAAACGTCGACTTTACAATAGCCATGTACATTTTTATAGCTCATTTCTTGAAGGTACACGCAAAATTTACTTGTACAAGATTGCTACGCGTAGCCATGTGTCCCCCGCTGCCGCATGAAAGTTGTGTGGTATGTAAATTCGATCGATATATTCTCTGAGAAACGATAGAAATTGGTTGTTTCGGAGACGAAATCATTCAGTCAAAACGAGGAAGGAAACCAGTGAACATAAATTATTTTTGACAAAGTCCCATTTTTTGGACCAGAAAATCACAAATTCGTAAATAACGCGAAAAAAGTAAATATTGCTTAATTTTTTTTCCGTATTATTATAGAGTACCTTTCGCTCTATCAGCCTACAAAATTTCAGAACCCTGTGCACCTAGGTAACCCAGATATTGAATGTCCTATATTTTGACCTTTCTTCCCCGTTTTCATGGAAACGGCGGCCATTTTTGAAAATTTCAAATATGGGATTATCACCTACTAATAATACCCTATCAGTGTGTAAAGTTTCAGCAACATCCGTTCAGTAGTATCTGAGGAGTTGCACCCACAAAAACGTTTGACAAAGTCCCATTTTTCGGACTGAAAAAACCAAAAATTCGTAGATAACTCGAAAACCGTAAATATCGCCTCAATTTTTTTTTTCATATTATTATAGAGTACCTTTTGCTCTATCAGCCTACAAAATTTCAGAACCCTGTGCACCTAGATAACCGAGATATTGAATGTCCTATATTTTGACCTTTTTAACCTTTCTTCCCCGTTTCCATGGAAACGGCGGCCATTTTGAAAATTTCAAATATGGGATGATCACCTTCTAATAGTACCCTACCCTTGCATCCACAAAAAACGTGACGGACGGACGGACGGACGGACGGAGACCATTACTAAGTCCCTCTGACGCGTTGCAGCGGGGGACAAAAATAAAGTTTTCGGAAAGGGCGTACCTCTTGTCGATTATATTTCCAGTCACCCGAAGTGATGATACAGTGTCCATTTTTCTGTTCCTCGATTGCTTCCGGATGATAACATAAAACACCCAAAGGAATTCCAATAAAATATTGCACATCTGTTAAGTGAAAAAAAGGGCAAGTTTGATGTCAGCAAATCCGATATTTATTTTTGGTAAGACTTTGCCTGCCCGAAGACTGCTTACGTCTTACCAGACCAAAGAAAAAAAAAACACTTATTATTTTTTTTCTTTCTTTGTTTTTGTTTTAATTTGTATTTTGTAAACAAACAATAGACATTTTTCACGTTCTTGCAGGGGGCTAGGCGTGAACGTGGCGGGGCAGTATGTAATGTTCCATTTGATGCACTATATTTGTTTTCTGTTCAGTGAGGCAACATTTGAATAATTTTCTTATTTTTTTTTTAAATGACACGATAATTTAAATAAAAGTAACCTGTTTTTAATTATATTTCTACAAAACTTCGTATAAGTGACCATAATTTGGAAATTTAGAGAGGTCGCTATTTCAAAATAAATAGAGATGAAAGATTATGCAAATTTTGCAAAGTAGTAGAAGATGAAGAACACTTTTTAAAATGCTCGAAAAATGAGAATATCAGACAAGCTCTCTTTGAAGATCTTAAAAAAGATTGTAACAATTTTTCTGACCTTCCAGATAATCAAAAGATTAATTATCTATTGAATCCTAAAACCTTTAGATATGTTAAAATTATTGGTTTCTTTTTAAAACGGTCAAAAATATATGTTACTGCAGCCCTATTTTTTAAGGTTAAAGTTTGAAATAGTTTGAAATTATCATCATTGTAACTGTGTCTTACATCTGTGTTAAATTCGGGCTTATACCGGATTTTCAAATCTGGGAGCACTTGGTGCGTTGAAACCTGATATAAACCAACATTTCTTTTAAAATGCCTATACCAAGTCAGATTCATTGCAATCTTTATTTTTTCCTATTTGTCTTTTACTTGATCTTCTTTTTACTTGGGCATTTGAGATTGACCTTACATCATTTCTTACTGAATCGGACTGAACTCCGTTGAATGACTTGTAATATACGTAAAGTTTTCGTCAGCTTTCAAGTTCAACCAGATGACTTTGTCATCTAGGTAGTCTTTTCGATACTGAATATCCTGGAAACCTTGTAATGTACATACAAATTGTCATATGATATATTCACCCAACTCTTATATAGGACTGAACCCGTGACTTGTAGCTGTCCTACAAATACACGAAATAATTTTCAAACTTGCGAAATAACATACATATTTAAATACGTTTGAAGACAAGAATTGGTACTTTGCAAAAATAAAACTACTGGACTTGTGTTCAATCAAAAATGGTTGATCCAAATATTACATTTAAGAACAATTTGATTTGGTTAGTTTTCATTTTAACCAACTATGTTACCATTGCAGCCGCTAAAGCTGACGTACCTGTTGTACTATCAACCCGTCTGGGAAGAATCAGAGGACTGCGACATAGTGTTACACACAACAACATAACTTCAGATGTGAAGGTTTTTAAAAAGATCCCATTCGCGAAGCCTCCGATTGGAAACCTGAGGTTTGAAGAACCTGTTATTTTCGGAAAGTGGAATGGTACATTGGATGCTACTACGTTTGGACCATCTTGTATTCAGGAGCCAAATCCTATTTTTGATTCTTTTTTGCCAAATACGATGCAATCAGAAGACTGTTTGTTTTTGAACATATACACTCCAGTTGATGCTGGATGGGATAATAAAAAGTCGGTGATGGTATGGATTCATGGAGGAGGATACCAAGTTGGACAAGGAATGATTTATGACGGGTCTCCATTGGCAATGATCGGGGACGTTATTGTTGTTACCTTAAATTACCGGCTTAATTCTTTGGGATTTTTTAGGACCAATGATGGATTAGCCGATGGTAACTTTGGCTTGAGAGATCAAACCCTTGCAATCGAATGGGTTCGAAACCATATTGATACCTTCGGGGGAAATCCAAAATCGATAACGCTATTTGGAGAATCGGCAGGCGCATTTAGTGTTGGGTTACAAGCTTTTTTCCCAGAGAACTATGGTCTTTTTCAGCGAGTGATCCAACAAAGCGGTACGGGGAATACATTTCATGCAACGTCTAGAAAGCCGTATGAAGCAAGCAATGCATTATTGAAGAGTCTCGGTTGTGATCTTGATACTTCTTCTGACCAATTAACCTGTATGAGGAGTAAATCGGCGAACGACATTTTAAATGCAACACTCGCATGGCTGGCTTATAAACCTGGAACTTTAGATTTACACATGATAATCTATTGGGCGCCACATTTAAAATTCAACCCAGAAAGTTCTATCAAAGACAAATATTCTCCGTCATACCAATTTTACCAAAGCTTAGATGTAATTGTAGGAAATATGGAAGCCGAGGGCTCACTAATCTTAGATACTCATCTAGGACTTGGGAACTTTAAATTACCATTTAATCTATCTGATGGTATTTCAGCGAAATATTTTTGCAAGCATGTCGTTTCACCATTCACTGGTGATTATTTCTCAAACAAAGTCGCTATTGGAGATTCAATTTGTGCAAAATACTGGAATAATGGATCTCTTGCAGATCAAGGTCGAGAGGCGGTCAACTTTTATGGTGACATTTTTTATGTAACTCCTGCCGTTGAAAGCTTAAATTCACATGCAGAAAACAATAATAGGACTTCAAGTTTTCAGTATCTAGATATTAAAAGATCATTTCTCTCTCCTCAGAACACTTGGTTTCCAATGGCAGGCCATGGAGATGATATAACATATTTGTTCCCAATAGGTCAAGCGTCACAACCAGGTCAATCTGATGCTTTTTCTGTAATGATGATGAAATATTGGAGCAACTTCGCTAAAACGGGGCAAGTATAGTTGATGAACACGTCAGTTTGTTCGTGTTTTTTTTTCCTTAAAAAATTTAAAGATCATTTATGGGTTGTTTGAGTCGATCATTAGCACTACTTTTCAGCATGCAAAAGTGCATTTCTTTGGCTCTGTTACTCATGTAATTCATTTGTAACTTTATTTTATTCTTACAAAATTTTAAATATTAGTATGCCGGTTGACAACAATATAAAAACGGTAAAAAAGTAATTTTATCCCATTCGGGGTAAGTAATGTTTGCATATATATAAGCCTATAAAAATGTGTTTGCGTTCATGCAAAGGTGAATAATATAATAAAGAAAAACAAAATTAAATAAAAACAAACTTAGTATTTCTACAATAAAATTTAAATACACACATCATTTTTAATCAATGCTTATGTGCCTTGTGACAAACCTTTTGATTTTCACTATAAAGATATCTATACGCACGGTATTTTGAGGCGTAGATACATGTAGTGTACCAGAAACACAAGTAAAAACAAAAACATATTAAATATAGATAGTTATAAATTTGTAACTAATGAAAAACTGGTTGTTTTCAGTGATGTCAATGGACCAGGTTTACCTTATTGGCCACGTTATGACACTACAAGCAAAGAGTACCTACAACTAGACGATACCCCACTGGTGAAGAACAACCTGTACAAAGATCGAGTGGACTTTTGGACAAACATTCTGAACTCTCCACAAGCTACACCTTGTACCACTTTATCATGTATTTTAGGTTAACCATTATAATTATAATAAAAAGTTCATTATGAGTAAAGCACAGATCATGATTGTACTTCTTGCACTGTGACATGTAATTCGTGTTTCGAAATCAACACGCCTTAAATACTGGTTAAAATTTCTGCAAGTATTACCTCTAGTCGGTACAGTTGGTTTTTGGTAATTTTTCTAAAATTGAATCTGTTGATCAGGTAAAGGATAATTATTACAGGTTTGAATCAGGTTTAATGAACGATATTGCTATGTTGAATAAGGATGCACACGACTACCAAGATAAATAAGAATCCAAAATGGAAGACAGCCATCAGCTTCAATAAAATCAGCGCTCGCTATTAGCTGTTCGTAGTCTTGCATTAGCCCAAGATAAAACAATAATGTATAGTAATATAGGTCTGTCAAACTGTTCAAAATCTATCAGCCGATTCATGGTAAGATCTTTCGACCAAATACATTTGTAACCAGTTAACCGGATGATACATTAAACTAAACAAAAAGTCACAGGGTCGATTGTTTAGCTAAGTTTCACAAGGCGGATATTCCTATATTTGTGTTGCCCGCCTATATCATTTTCGTATTACTCGGATCAAGGAACTATAATCAATTCATAAAAGAGTAATACTATTGGACTGGGGTGCAAATCACAACTTGTAAATGCGCAAAAATAGTTCAGACGAATGAGTAAGAATAAAGTAATTTCTAATCGCCATCATGGTAAATTATTCGGACTTATGATATGATATTTAAAATAAGGACATGCTAGATTAATCTATTATTGCTTAATCATCTATTTGAAAGTTAAGTGATAGAAAAAAATTCATACGCTTCCCGTCGTCATCTTCACTCGATTGTTGATATCATTATGTAATCGACTTATTTACATCGCTAATTGCTCGGGCTCAAGGGCCCGAGCGTATTAGAGTAAGTACAACTACAAGGAGATCTCTGTACAAACAGCGCTTGTAATTCAGTAATTTGATTCCGTCCATTTCAAAACATTTAAATGATCAATGCATCAGAATTGAAGACGTTTCCGGGCAGCGGAAAAGGTCGAATGATTCCGATTTCTAGTCGGAATCTTCCTAGTATGATTTCGGTTTGAACCCGTATTCGTTTTCAAATTTCACGACTCATAAGTTGGGTCTTTTAAAAATAGTTACCAGATAAGTATCAAAGGTTGATTTCCGTGTTTGTAGTACTGTGTTCTGTCATGATTATTTAGAATTATAAAATGTGTATACTTAGAAGTTTATCAGTTTATTAACGCCAAAAATTGTCCAGTTAATATACATGTACACTTATCCTTTGTACCTATATTTAACTGGTTCAGTCCATTATTGGGCATAATCGTGGGGATTTTTTTCCATCAATTATTTGACATGTGTGCGCCACACACCTGCATGATATTGAATCTGCGTTTCGTCATGGTTATTTTTGAACTAATGCCTATAGTATGATTATAACTTTATTTTAACTCAAAATACATTTAATTTAGGAAAAAAATAATTTAATCATTACAGACGATATATTTTACAGGTTCAGTGTGTCAAATAACACACTTTAACACAGCCCCTTGCCAACCAATTTATGCAATAATCTGAGATATTTGAATATGATCGCATCACGTTTTTACAATGGGAAGTAAAAAAATTAAATGCCGGGCCCGAGCAAGCTTTTTTGGAAAGCTTATACTTGTTCATTGTAAGATTTAGTATGATAAGTGTATGGATTTTCAAACAACAATAATATTGTATTGTCATCAACATGCATTTCCTCAAAGTGTGCATTCACATTGTATTGATTTATTTACGCATGAGATAAAATTATCTATTTCTAGTCTTGAAGATGATGTGACGCCTGTCAAAATTTGTAAACTTTGATTCATTTGTCAGGCCTACCATATTAAACATGTATCTGTGGTATAGACTTGTACGAGAGGAATCGCTGACTTAGACTTCTGACTTTCCGTTAAATTAGGAATCATAAAAATCGAAAGGAAAGCGTATCTATTACTGGGGGGGGGGGGGGGGGGGTAACTTCCCATATCAATGTGTACATGGATGTGCCAAAAATAAGGGTAGGTTTTTTTTAATATTTATTTAAAAATGGGTATAGTATTAAGACAATTTTATATAACAAGAGGCTCCCAGGAGCCTGAATCGCTCACCTGGTCTTGATGTCAACCCTATGAAGACTTATGTATAGCTAAATGAGCTGAATGAAAAAGCTTTTCTCTATCTGCAATAGTTTTCATTCTAAATAATCAAAAACACTATTATTCAATTTTTAAGGGGCTGTAACCCCTATAAGAGGTAATCAGACAACTTCAACCCTATGGAGACTTTTGTAGAGCTAAATAAGCTGAACATTTAAGCAAGCAACAGCTTTTCTCTATTTGCAATAGTTTTCATTCTTTAGGCCAAAAACACTTTTTTTCGCCTTTAAGGGGCTGTAACCCCTATAAGGGGTCATCTCACAACTTTGACCCTATGGAGACTTTTGTAGAGCTAAATGAGCTGAACATTTAAACAAGCAACAGCTTTTCTCTATCTGCAATAGATTTCATTCTATAGGCCAAAAACACTATTTTTCGCCTTTAAGGGGCTGTTACCCCTATAAGGGGTCATCTCACAACTTTGACCCTATGGAGACTTTTGTAGAGCTAAATGAACTGAACATTTAAACAAGCAACAGCTTTTCTCTATCTGCAATAGATTTCATTCTATAGGCCAAAAACACTATTTTTCGCCTTTAAGGGGCTGTAACCCCTATAAGGGATCATCTGACAACTTTGACCCTAGGAGACTTTTGTAGAGCTAAATGAGCTGAACATTTAAGCAAGCAACAGCTTTTCTCTATCTACAATTATTTTCATTCTATAGGCCAAAAACATGCAAAAACACCATTTTTTACCTTTAAGGGGCTGTAACCCTCATTAGGGATCATCTGACAACTTTGACCTTATGGAGACTTTTGTAGAGCTAAATGAGCTGAATATTTAAGCAAGCAACAGCTTTTCTCTATTTGAAATAGTTTTCATTCTTTAGGCCAAAAACACTATTTTTCGCCTTTAAGGGGCTGTAACCCCTATAAGGGGTTACCAGACAACTTCAACCCTATGGAGACTTTTGTAGAGCTAAATGAGCTGAACATTTAAGCAAGCAACAGCAATTCTCTATTTGCAATAGTTTTCATTCTTTAGGCCAAAAACACTATTTTTCGCCTTTAAGGGGCTGTAACCCCTATAAGGGGTCATCTCACAACTTTGACCCTATGGAGATTTTTGTAGAGCTGAATGAGCTGAACATTTAAGCAAGCAACAGCTTTTCTCTATCTGCACTAGTTTTCATTTTATAGGCCAAAAACATGCAAAAACGCTATTTTTCACCTTTAAGGGACTGTAACCCCTATAAGGGATCATCTGACAACTTCGACCAAATGGAGACTTTTGTAGAATTTTTGATGCTGAAGCAGTAGGCTGGCATCAGATTTCATCTATCTCTTATACTTTTTGATTTACAAGCCAAAAACAGTAGTATGACCCCCCTGGTCTATTTTTAGTAACAGTGGCCATGTTTTTTGACTGACCAAAAATTGAAACACAAGTTTGGTGCAGGACACCCTAAGGATCATTCATACCAAGTTTCATTAAATTCTGTTCAGTAGTTTCAGAGGAGAAGATTTTTGAAAAATTGTTAACAGACGACGACGACGACGACAGACGACAGACGACGACGACGACGACGACGACGGACGCCAAGTGATGGTAATAGCTCACATGGACCTTCGGTCCAGGTGAGCTAAAAATGGGTATACTTTTTAGTTTTCATTGAAAAATTATATGGTCTCATATAAATATGGGTCATGTTTTGTCCATTTTGACTGTTTATATAGATATGCCCATGAAATTCTGCATCAGCAATAAGCTGAGAGAAAATATCTTCATCCCAAATTATATTTGGCAACAATTAAGAGCCATAGTATATCAATAATAAAAGAAATAATAAATTCACCTGTAATACAGTTTACTGAATATCAATATGGGTCATAAAAATGTCTATTTTAGATAAATATGAAACACGAAATTTTTCGATTTTATATAAATATGGGTCATGAAAATTGAAAATTTTATATAAATATGGGTATTGAATTCAATGGCACGTCCTAACCCCAAAAATTACCTAGTCCCTACCCCCCCGGATCCATTAATGATTCGTATGTCTTCATTTTTTATACATCTTTAAAAGGAAACAAATACTTTGCAATGAAGTTTATTTACAAAGATATACCTAAAGGACTAAGCCTTCCTAATGCAAAAACATGAAATTTGAATTGACCTTACACACTATAAAATCTTATAAAAGCTTCTTGTTAAAAAATCAATGGTTTGGGAGTGCCGCAAAATAGGGTCGTTCGTTTAATTCGGGCTGAAATGTAAATTGTTACCAACAGGTACATGTATGTTAAAATAAATGAAGTAACTACATTAAAATGCTTCCTGTGGTCTAGTTGGTGATCTACATTTTAGCTCAGATCTGCCTCTGATTGAATTACTATAGGTCTAATAAATATTTATATTAAAATTTGAGGAGTTTTAACGTGAACAGAACATAGTTTACCGCATGTATCGTCATATGGTATATAACAGACTTCAGTGTATGTTTTTTGTAGTTTTATTGATTCTTTATCTGAATCATAAGTAGTAGCCCCCCTTTTTTCCTTAGATTTTAAGACGGAATAGTAAACGGAACACAATATATAAATGAAAACGTGCAGAAATATATCAATATAAGTTCAACTGATATGCAATAATAATATATCATCTTTGAAAAATACTTTAATGCTGTATAAACTTTTAAGAAAATTGTTAAATCGCCACGACAAGCACATCGATAGCTCTCTTCGTCCTGTAGCCTTTGATAAACAAACAAACAAAAATGAACAAACAGCAAAATATTCATTGAATTGAAATAAATATACGTATTTTGGAAAAGAAATTAAGCCGAGTATCCTTGGATATGGGTTTACCCATATCCTTTCTTGTGTATATATGAATTCATGATAAATTGTAATCTTTAATTGATATTGTTACACGTAATTTAACTTAATTTCAAAAATGATTATTTTGGGGCAGTCATGTTCAACCTATTTAGTAGTCAGCCAAAACTAAAATAGATGTTTCACTGTTCCTGTGTTTTATTCTAGTCAGTCATAATTGCAGAACAACTTACATGTTAGATTGTTAGCCCTTCCATTAATGCAAGGTAAAAAAAGGAACAATTCGCATTTATAACCTTTGAATTGGGTAACATTTTGAATATAGACGTAAAACTGATTGCTTATTAGACAGTTTTTGTCTTTAATGTTACTTTCAAAACGCAATGAAAAGAAGAAAAGGAGTACTAATGAAATAATAGATATCGTAAGCCAATAGGGCAATCACAAGTTAGGTCAATAAACCCTCAGGGGCAAAACAAGGAAAAAAATGAAGCAAACAACGTAAAAACAAAACAGATTTAACGAACAAAAACAATTAATATACTGCAATATAAAGCAACAATTAAAAATTAAAATGTTATTATTACTATCAGTGATTGTTTGTTTAAACAGTTCCATGGATTGGAGTAATAATGGCTTATAATCCATTTCAATCAAAATACTTCGTGTTACTGGTTATCAGTCGTTTTGAGTTTTATGTACAATGAAAAAGTAATAAAATAATAAGTTTTCTTTCTAATTTTAACGATTATCCGATTACTGAAATTTGTAACCGGTTACGATCTTTCCGAGCAAATAACCGGTTAACCGGTTAATCGTTGGCATCCCTAATACTAGTAGACTAAAATTAACGACAATCCAACACATTCTCGATGGGCAAAATGTTTAACCGGCTAATGACAGGCACATATACTACGACGTAGCTGGGCTAAACAAGTTTTGTGGGCCAAACCCCCTATTGATTATCTTGATTAAAACGCTTTAAGTATTCAAGTTTTTTTCTTTTATGATTAATATTATCGCATAAAAAATAAGTATTTACCAAGATCAGTTTAAATAAAAACTTACGCCTTATAAAGGGTGGTGTGTATTGTTTTCTTGTACACATTTGTGTTGTAGTAATGAAATCTAGCATATTTGCATCTGTTTAAAGGTGTATTTTCACCCTTTTTAAAGGTGTATTTTCACCCTTTAACAATGGTCCATAAGCAAATCCTCAATTGTGTTCCACAGTGCTGATTTAATTCTTTTGTTCCACAATAATATACTTTTTTAAAAATAAGATGTGGAAAAGGTGTACGCGACATAACCTACTCTAACAAGCGGTAAAATAAAATCCACAGTGGAAGACAGCCATCAGCCTTCGAATATTCATAACAAATACAAAGCAACGAAACAGGCAATACAATTACTAAATCTATATCTGTATATTGCTATAATTGATGCACAGAATAAAAATGGGACTAGAAAGGTATATTCACGGGACTACAAAGTCGGCAATGAACTACATGTTTCTGCAGCAGCTTCAATGTGCTTCTGGGTAATCCTCCGGCTAAAGATGCTAAATACACCACACCTAGTGTTACTTTTCCTCTGTACATTTTTTAAAACTGTATGTGTGACGCGGTTTCAACGTCAAACAAAGCAAAATGTCCCTCTATGTTTATTTGAAATGTGTCTCTATAAGCAAGCTCTGAACGTCTTGGAATATTTAATAATATACATCTCTATTTTGGTAAAGCCATACATTTTGAGAATACATCCTACAGAACAGTTGTGGACAGTTCAATATGATTTCTCATTGGACAGCTTTTGAATCATATCAAATTATTTTGAGGCAAATGCAGCAGAAGCCGAAGACAAGTACTCCATGATATATGCATTTACAACAAAACGAAATTAAAGAAAGTTTAAATTGTACATGTGTTCTTTGTCTTCTATATCGAGTGATATGAAATGTTAAATTCATTGTAAAATAAAGTGAATTTTAATGTCATAAGAAGTAACTCCAAAGTGGTACTTACAATTTTGATCATTTTGTTAAAGTTATTTATTGCCTCGCTCCAAAGAAGTCCCGAGTTCGACTAGAATAAGATAAGATAAGATAAGATAAGATATGTTTATTTGATAATTAAATCGCCCTTTCAGGCAGTACAATTAGTGTTAATTTCATACAATGATTATGGGTGATTGTACAATGATTGAATAATAAAAAAAAAAACCAAAAAAAAAAACATAAAATAAAATAAAATAGAATAAACAGAATGAAGTAATGTATAATAGAGTGTTAATAAAGGTTCAACAAGCACAGTGGCCACTTTATATCATATATTACAGTAACTGCAGCAAGAGACATGGCCCACAATGACAATATTAATCCTATACAACAGGTTTGCTAGTTATTTTCACTCAGTAAAGCCTCCTTTTTGTTTTTTAAATTTTTAATTAATTTAAATAAATTACTTATTACAAATTTATCCTCAGATGACAATAACCAAACAAATTTGTTATCAATATTTAATGAACTAAAAATTTTATATTTATTGGATATTATTTGCAAAATTTCTTTTCTTTCATTTTCAAGCGGTTCACATTTTAGTAGAAAGTGACACTCATCTTCAACATAATTTTTGCAAATTTTACATATTCTTTTCTGTTGTTGGGTTCCGGTATATCTACCTCTTTCGATTTCTAAATCATGTGCACTAATGCGAAATTTTGTTAATAGTCTTCTTTGATCATAGTTTCCAATTGTTAAATAATTTTCAAATTTAAAGATGTTTTTAAATAGTCTAAAAGTGCGAAGTTTGTTTCCCTTGCCCTCTAATGGGTTGTCTTTAAATAGTTCCTGATGCCAAATAAATTCATATTTAATTTTTAATTTGTTAAAAATAAACTTCTTAATATTAAGTTTAGGTTGAAATAATGTTTTGATGTTAATGTCAAGGTATGAAAGAAGTGCATCAATGCTACTATACCATGAGTTTTTTCCATTGTCAAATAATTCTTTGGATAATGAAAGAGCATTTGGTAGTAGCTCCTCATTATCCTCACAATTATGTAGTCTTATAAAATAGTTTATCATATTAATAAAAACATCTAAATATAATGGATACCTCCCAAGTTCTCCCATAACTGCAGAATTAGATGCACGCTTTGGTACTTCTAACACATATTTACAAAACTTTCTGTGGATATTTTCAATCTTAAGAATACGAGGTTAAGACGTACATGTAAATGTAAGTTAGGTAAATTTAGTATGCATGTACATGAACAATAGGGAAATCGAAGGTCCTATTCATATATCAAAACCCGTAGAAGTGCCCGATAATTGCATTTTTTTGTACATTAAACCGCAATGATTTACAATCAGGTTTTTTGTATTATGACCTGACTACTCCGGAACGCAAGATGACTGGATACATATTACCATGCAAACACATTGAGCACACTCTTTAGAAAGCGTCTTGAATATTTCACGATCATAAGTCGACCCTTTCTTCAAACTTAGCAGGGTTGGCACCACATCAAATATATACACCTAGAAAAAGTGAAGCACCCCTCGTGTTTTTTTCAAGTCATTTATATTCAAAACATATTTTTTCTATATAATTGACATTCGCTCTTGTAATTTTAATTGCAGACGAAAATATGCATTGTTGGGCACAATAAAACATGATTACAACATAAAAATTTCATTTTTAATTGACGTAAAATGGATTGAAAAAATATAGTTTTTGCAAACATTCATAACCTTTAAAAAGTATTGTCACTGAAAGCTCTGAGCTGTTGTTTTATTGTCAAATCACACTTTAAAATGTCAATCATAACGACAATATTGATAATTTTTTGTCAAAGTGTCAATATCGCGTGTATCCTCCGTTAGCACGAATGACTGCTTCAACTCGTCGTCACATACTGTTAGTAAGGCGTCTAATTTGTTGTTGCGTTATCTGTTGCCATTCTCGGTGTAATTGTGCCTCTAACTGTTGTAAATTCTGTGGAGGAGGATCCAAAGCCTGTACTCGCCTGCCCATTATATCCCATAAATGCTCTTTTTGGATGAGATCTGGACTTCTTGCTGGCCAAGGAATAGTGTTAATGGCCTCATTCTGAAGAAAAGCCCTTACTGCTCTTGAACGATGAGGTCTAGCATTGTCATCCATGAATACTGGTCTTGATGCTAACGGGTGGTTATCGAAATGAGGTACAACTATTGGTGTAAGCACGTCTCGGGTGTACTTTTCAACAGTCAGGGTACCATTGATCGTTACCAAATTCAGCTTACAATCATGTGACATACAGCCCAAAACCATAACCGATCAACCACCAAAAATGTTTCTGGGAGTGTAGGCTGTGTTATGGTGCCTCCATACACGGGTTCTACCATCGGTAATATGGAGTTGGAATCGACTCTCGTCTGACCAGTGAATTCGTCGCCAGGTTCTAAGGTTCCAATTTTGTCTTGCTCTGCACCATGCTAGCCTGTCTCTGCGATGGCGATCATCAAGCATGGGGCGTTTAATGACTCTTCTTGACCTCAATCCTGTAGCTCTTAGACGATTACGAACTGTTCTGTCTGAGAAGTTACGTCCAGGTAGCCACTGACTTTTTAGAAGGGTACTTGCTGCAAAAGGATTTCGCCGAACCAATCTACCAAGACTTCTATCCTCACGTTGGGTTGTCACAGGTGGTCGACCAGATCTGGGACGGTCTTTAACATCTTGCATGGTATAGTGTTTTCTGACCAAACGACTGATGACTGTGTAGTGATATCCCAGCTGACGTCATATTGCCTTGTAGGACATACCGGCAGAATGCATGCCAATAATTTGCCATCTTTGTGCGTCTGATATCCGTCTTCTTACCATACTTTTGATGATTAAGCTTTTAAAAATTCGGGCCTTAAATACTGAAATGGTGCACGAAGAAATAGTGCATTTTACACGAGGAACAAGGAGCAAGTTGCACGAGGACAAAACACCCGCGCTTGATGTTAACTTCGTACATAACTGCTCACATCCTATTAATTATACATTAAAGAATTAATTCTGACCAAATACATATTGATTTAACTTATTTTGCTATCATTGAGAAGCAAAGAAACCAGGGGGTGCTTAACCTTTTTCCAGGTGTATATATATAACTAGTTCGTAAATCTAAAATACCATAAGGTAGAAATTCCGTTTCCTTTTTATTGTTTCACGAATACTTGAATTTAAACAAAAGTAGCTTTCGACCATGTAATTACATTGTTAACAAAGTAAACATGTTCATTTTAAAAATGGAAAACAAACGTTGTTTTATATTTTCTTTTATTGTAATACCTGTCTGTTCATTATTTGCATATTACATTTTATCGGTGAGTGAAGAATTTCTACTAGTAAGAGTATCGTTTTATTTTATTTTATTTTTCAAATAAAACGACAATGTAAAATCATTGTTCACATTGCTTTTGTTTTAAATTTGCAAGCCCACAAAGCTTGCAGGCGAGATATGTTTATAGTATATCAACTGCACATCCATACACAAAATCTATATACATAGCGTGTAATTATATTACAACTGTTCTCATATTTTTGTAGATAAAATTTGCTGGTAATGGAACCAGAACACCTTTAAATGAACCGCTTAAAAATGGTGATGGTATGTAGTTTTGTTTGCTTGAATATTAAGATGGATCGTTGTATTTTGTACCGATTGATTCAAATAAAGCAATTAGTCTGTAAACAAAAATTAAATAAAACAAGTTCAGCGAAATCATGCAAATAACCTCGCACAAGAACATCGAAAATAGTTAAACGAACCAATAAGCTCCAATCTCCAAACAGCAATAATGCTTAATACAATGCAACTAACTTGCATTTCAGAACCTATTATACTTTGGTGGAATCAGATGACTGAAGGCCAAGCAAGTTACTACAGAACATGTGGAAGTAACAAGTGTTATGTCACTGAAAATAGACTTTACCAAAAGGATACAAGAGTCAAGGTAGTATCCCATATTCGCCACAATTGTCCCTGCATGTACATACTGTTGGCTTTAAATATTTGGCTGAAACCACGACATTTTATGGTTCTTCCGTATCTAGCTCGTATTTGACGATTATTCAGTATGCAGGTGTCAATGATGGATTGCTAATTTTAGTTTATTCGGTGTTTCTGGTATTTTTTTTTAGAGTCATTACGAACTTGTATACTACGCACGGGACGTCGTTTGACCTAAAAGATCAATTTAAAGCTTTTTTGGTCTGTTTTTATCATTCATGTACGTAAGAAATAAATCATTCTCCAAAAACTTTGATTATCCGTTCACGTATGAATTAGATAAAATGCATAGTTGTACATGTGGAAACACATGAACGGTGAGTTGGTGTTAAACGTCCTTGCAACACTATATAGGTTATATGAGAGCAATATCGATGAACATGACGAGAATGATAAAATGAACACGAAATGTAGATTAGGGATAAAAAAAATCAGTAAATTTTGAAGACCACTGGAAAAGGGGGAGAGGTGAGAAGGTTGTTGGAAATTTAGCCTATGTGGTGCACTACTTGACGGTCCACAAAAAGATCTTTTGCGTGCATGAAGCGTAAAATTCATAGTTAAAAATTTTTAGTCGTGAAAATTAATAACGCTATTCAAGACACATGAAACACTTGCAGTTGCTAAGATAAATGTATGGATCTTTACTAACACTTTGATCTGAGTCATTTATGCAGAGAAAGTAGGTCAAGGTGACTTTATAATAAAACGGGTATCAGTATCTATCCAAAATGGACCCACTGACTAAATTTCATTCCTCTAGATGTTCCATTTGTATTTGCTGAGATAAGGACATCAATCCAAACTTTTACCCTAGTCGTTTGAGCAGCAATTTTCAAAAAAACGTTAACTAGTTCTACAAAATTGACTTGTTGTAAACTAAGAATCCAATCTTTTTATAATGGTTAACCTAAAATACACGATAAAGAAGTACAAGGCGTTGTTTGTGGAGAGTTCAGAATGTTTATCCAAAAGTCCACTCTATCTTTGTACAGCTTGTTCTTTACTAGTGGGATATCGTCTAGTTGTAGGTACTCTTTGCTTGTAGTGTCGTATTTTGGCCAATAAGGTAAACCCGGTCCATTGACATCTCTATAAAGAAATAAGTTGTTTTTATAGAATATAAGTATTTTTCTATTTTACATATTATGGTCTTTTGTGACACACCTTATTTAGTTATGCTTCAAAATACCATATGTTTTACATTTTTCTAAAATATGAAATAAAGGTTATAACAAATTTACCGACTTGAAGGATCAATTTGAAGGATCAATCTGATTATAAATGTCCAAGAGAAAAAACAAAAATGGAAGATATATCGGAAAAATATTGATCGCAATGGTCCTGATTTGGTACAGGCATTTCAAATGAAATGGTGGGTTTAACCAGGTTAAACAGAGAACATGAGATTCTTTTACAGAAAGTAAATTAAAGACTTTTGGAAAAAGATACATTTATTCTTTTTGTAAAAAGGGGGGGGGGGGGGGGTTCAGCATCATGATAAATGGAGTTAACAAAAATGACTTGAGTTTGCATGCTAAAGATAAGTATGCATGATGTAACAAATGAGTCTTCATGACTGATGATTAAGCTTTTAAAATGAAAGAAAAAAAGAACCAAAAACTGCGTCTTCATAAACTATACTTGCCCTGTTTTGGCGCTCCAATATTTCATCATCATTATCGAAAAGGCGTCATTTTGGCATGACTGTGATGTACCCGACGCTTGGCATGTTGGAAACAAATAAGGCGTTTCATCTGCATGACCTGCCATTGGAAACCATGTGCTCTGAGGAGAGAGAAACGATCTTTTGGTATCTAGATACTGAAAACTTAATGTCCTATTATTGTTTTCTGCATGCGCATTTAAGCTTTCAACGGCAGGTGTTACATAAAAAATGTCACCATAAAAGTTAACCGCCTCTCGACCTTGTTCTGCAATAGATCCGTTAATCCAATATTTAGCACAAATTTTATTTCCTATATCTATGTTTCCCGAGAAATAATCATGAATGAATGGTGAAACTACATGTTTGCAAAAATATTTCGTCGAAATACCATCAGATAGATTAAATGGTAATTTAAAGTTTCCAAGTCCTAGATGAGTATCTAAGATTAGTGAGCCCTCGGCTTCCATGTTTCCTACTATAACATCTAGGCTTTTGTAAAATCGGTATGATGGAGAATATTTGTCTTTTAAAGCATTTTCTGCGTTGAATCTGAGATACGGCGCCCAAAAGAGTATCAGGTGTAAATCTAAAGTGCCAGGTTTATAAGCCAGCCAATCGAGCGTTGCATTTAGAATATCGTTCGCTGGTTTACTCCTCATACAGGTTAATTGGTCAGAAGAAGAATCAAGGTCACAACCAAGACTCTTCAATAATGCATTGCTTGCTTCATAAGGCTTTCTAGACGTTGCCTGAAATGTATTCCCCGTACCGCTTTGTTGGATCACTCGCTGAAAAAGACCATAGTTCTCAGGAAAAATAGCTTGTAACCCAACACTGAATGCTCCTGCCGATTCTCCAAATAGCGTTATTGATTTTGGATTTCCCCCGAAGGTATCAATATGGCTTCGAACCCATTCTATTGCAAGAGTTTGATCATTCAAGCCAAAATTACCATCGGCTAATTCATCACTAGTCCTGAAAAATCCAAAAGAATTAAGCCGGTAATTTAAGGTTACAACAATAACGTCCCCGACTACCGCCAGCGCAGAACCATTGAATATCATTTTTCCTTGTCCTGTTTGGTATCCCCCACCATGAATCCATACCATAACCGACTTTTTATTATCCCATCCAGCATCAACAGGAGTATATATGTTCAGAAACAAACAGTTTTCTGATTGCATCTGATTTGGCAAAAAATTACCAAAAATAGAATTGGGCTCCTGCATACAAGATGGTCCAAACATAGTAGCGTCTAGTGTTCCATTCCATTTTTCGAATATTACAGGATCTTCAAACCTAAGATTTCCAATTTGGGATTTCGCATATGGAATCTTTTTAAACACTTTTATATCGGAAGTTATGTTGTTGAATGAAACACTGTGTTGCAGTCCTTTGATTCGTCCCAGGCGGGTTGATAGTACAACTGGTATTTCAGCGTGAACAATTGCAATGTTTACATCATTGGTTAAAATGAAAACTATCAAAATCAAAATGTTTTTCAATGAAATATCAATAATATCCATTGAGCACAAATCCAGCTAGCAGTTTTTTACTATATGCTTTAAGCACTTATTGAAAAATATTTCGTGATGTTAATCTAAGGAAAGTTAAAAAGCCAAGTTATGCCTTTTTGTCAATACCACTCACGATTGCAGTCTTATGTTTATAATATTATATGATGATTTGTATCTACATAGCAAAGTTTCCTAGTTTTTGTGTATCAATTACACCCGACAAAGACACATGATAACGAAAACTTAGCGTCATTTTTGGTGTGTCAAGGGCATTAAATAAAGGTACTAATCACAAAATTACCGAACTTTGAAGATCAGAAAAGACAAAACAAGGAAGACAAGCCATTGAAACGGCAGATTACACAGGTTATTGGGTGTGCACCAAGTGATTGAGGTTATTTCTTCATAGGCCGAAAGTCCCGCGCGGGGCCCGGATGGTGAATAGGCCCACAGCAGAGCCTAGCTTGTAGTAAGAGGCGACTGTGGGTCTTGAGATTCTGACTTCGGATCAGTGCTCATCCCACAGAGCGACAAAGTGTGTACTCTATGAAGCTGAGTAGGGTGACCCTCGTCCGCGGGGGTTGTCAGCTAGGTCTATAATACGGAAACCCTGATCGCTGACCATAGTGGGCTAACGTGCATGGAGAGTAGTGTACCCCATAGGCTAAATTTTCTGCCCCTACCTACCTCTCCCTTTTCCCTGTGGTTCTTCAAAATTTACTGCTACTTTGTTTCCCACCCCACCCCCATTTTTCATTCATCATCATCATTTCATGTTGGTCCATGTTAATATTTAAATAACCTATATAGCGTTGCAAGGGCGTCAAAACACCAACTCACTCACTCACTCATAGGCTGAAAAAATATGACAGTCATTACTAAAATCAAATTCTTTATTTTTCAGAAGTTTGTATTCTATGGACCATTATTCCAACCCTTCGATCTTCCTTTACCAAAATTACCGTCCCACACATGGGCTCTTTTCCACGATGAATCTCCAATAAGTAACTTTATCTTTTCACACCAAGAAATGTTGGAGCTTTTTAATTATACCTCCACATTCAAACGACAATCATCATATCCAATACCCACTCACCTTGTCCGTAGCGTTGAGTGGTTGGAAAGCAAGCAATTCATGAAGTCCGTAGAAGATAAAAATAAATATCTATCGGAGTTATCTCCCGTTGCATATATACAAAGCCACTGTGAGGTTCCATCTGGAAGGGATAAAATAGTGCAGGAATTAATGAAATATATTAAAATTGACAGTTATGGAAAGTGTCTACACAATAAAGATTTGCCAAAGAGGTGAGTTAATGTTGATTTTATACCATTATTCATTCATTTTAACATGTTTTATTTTTTGTGCTACATTTTTGACGTTGGATGGTGCTATTAATTTGCTCATTTGAGTTATGTGAAGAACAATCGTTGTATGAAAAGTAAAATCTTGACAAAATCAGATTTTCTAAACATTGTCCGAAGTGTATTGCTTAACGTGGTTGAATTAGAACCTTAACAAAAAAATGTACAACATTTTTGAAACTGGTAATACATCGCATTTTATATAAATGTGCTTTTGACCTCATGGCTTCCGTGGACACTGGCGTCACTTAGATGTGCAACTAATAATACAGCCTACTCGACATCTACATTATTTTTTTCCGTCTCATTCATAAAGGGCATTTCTTTGAATTTTGTAGATTGGAAGACAGGACTAAAATAGAAGATGATGAATTATTAGAGCTTCTATCACGTTATAAATTTGTCTTTGCTGCTGAGAATTCCATTTGTGACGATTATATGACAGAAAAGTTATGGCGACTGTTGCATGTAGGGACGGTTCCAATTATTATTGGGTCGCCAAAAGTTCAGGTATAAGAAATGATTTTCGAATAGTTTTTGATGGAACTTCAGTATCATGGCAGTTGGGTACACAAAATTTCACAGTAAAATAATTGTTTTATATGACAATGATGAAACACCATATAATTTTACAGAAAAGATCTTTTGTTGGGATATTATGAGGGTATAATTTGCTGGATTTAATATTATACTCTTTAGTTTAAAAATATGTATTTATCCAGATTTGGGAAACAAGCTTGATGCTTATGTAAATCCCTCTCCAGCTAGCAGTTTGCGATTGTAGCCTTTGTAGCGGCCCCCATTGAGCCTACTCTTATCGAAATCTACAAAGGGGTCTTTAACGTGCATGGGGGTATTGCTCTCCGCATACACGGGACAACCTTTTTTCGTCCCTTCCGAAGGACTAGTATTGTTCCCCGAGACCATCCTCGCAAATGGTGTCAAGAGAGTCGGAAAATTGGTTCGTGAAATTTTCACCCCGGACGATCGCGAGGATCGAACCACGAACCTTGGTGTTAGTAGCCCGACGCTTTAACCAGTACACCAACGGCTCTCGTATTATACTATTTCAAAGTTTAACCTGTCTATCATCTAAAACATTTTCCCTGTTTTTGTAGGATTTTCTACCATCAAACAATTCAGCTATAATTGTAGCAAACTCCAAAAGCGTTAAAGAGCTAGCAGAATTTATACAATCTCTGTTAGCAAACGACAGAAAATACGAAACGTATGTTGAATGGAAGCAGACTGGCATCACAAACGACTTTCTGAAAAATGAACTTCAAAATCGAGACTACCTTCATCATTTACCGAAGTTTGGATTCGAGTGTTTTTTGTGCAACAAAATTTCTGAGAACAAAGATAAGAGTGCAGAGAAACAGGTGGCGCATATTGCTGATAAATTACATTATGGATGTCCGGGACCTAAACGTAATTATGCAACAAACGTTAAAGGAAATAAAAGGGTACCATACGAAATGATGTATCTTATGTCAAAATATGAAGCAAAAGCTGTGAAACATTTTGTGATTAAAAACAAAACAGTAAATAAAGAACAATTTTATGATTATGTGGATTCTATAAGCGAATTAGAACATAATGTAAGATGAACAAAATAAAAAAATACCTTTAAGAGGC
Source organism: Arcuatula senhousia (assembly GCA_963971305.1). Taxonomy (NCBI): domain Eukaryota; kingdom Metazoa; phylum Mollusca; class Bivalvia; order Mytilida; family Mytilidae; genus Arcuatula; species Arcuatula senhousia. The sequence continues at coordinate 25,256,065 of OZ020307.1, forward strand.
TGTCCATGTAGAAATCAGGCAAAAGACTACAGAATCTGGCACATGAAAAATTTTACATATGTTAAACAAAAATCACCAGGATTCGCTTGAAAGCAACATGGATCACTTGTGATTCAGCTTTAAAGTTCATGAACAAAGCAACCATTATTTTCTATTGCCAATATACAAGAGTTATCTCCCTTTTTCTGCATATTTTCAATGCATTCTATGTAAATTATATCTAAGTTATCGCTTCAAAAAACCAAAAATCTGCATTTGTTTTGGGGAATGGATGTTAACCTGATGTGAAATCAATAAAAAAAATTGAAAAACAAAATTTGTTATCTGCCAGTTATTGCCTGGGCTTTGCTTTGATAGCCTCTTAATATGTTTGACAAGAAATGATGTTTTTTTAAATGAACTCTGATGATTAGATCATAAAGTTATTATTGTAATTATATAGATGTATTCAATATGAATTGTCTAAAAAATGAAGCTTTCTTTTCATTATATGAAGTATACTTACAACTTAATATATATTACTACGATGGGGTTCATTGATTACTATTACTCCTACCCAAAGGATAGCATAAAACCAAACAACTGGTCAACGGACCTTGTTATATGTATTAATGTTTACACAAATTCAGTCTTAAGAAATTTTTGTCAACATTTTATATCAATATCGAAATTTTCAATAAATTACAAAATGTAGTGGTTTTTTTTCGGCTGTTGTCCCTTATTCATGACAGTGTTGCTTTTGCAGAATATCGATTTGTTGCGAGTGTTGGGTTTTACATTCTCCTCAACACTCATGCAGGGCAGCCAGTTTTAATGGTAGAATAACCTGAGTATCCGGAGGAAAGAACCGTTCTTTGGCAGGTCACCGACAAACCTAATGAGTGAGTCAATGAGTGAATGAGTTGGTGTTTTACGCCCTTGCAACGCTATATAGGTTATTTAAAGGCGATGAACATGAAAAGGATGATAAAATGAGCATGAAATGATGATGACATGTATCTGAAGACAGACGTCCTGTCCCTTTTATGGATTAATTATCCTTAGCTGTTATTGTATTTCATATCCCAGTCTCAAAGAAGATGGGGCACGCAGTCTCACGTGTGTCCGTTTTTAGTTTCATGGTTCTATAGTTCCGTCATACCTTTTTCGCTCAAAGCGTCGCCACCGTTTCTCCTGGGTGCCGATATTTTGTTACAAAAGTGGGGGTATCGCGAGTGAGGATTCGTTCATAGATTTCTGGTTCTTCCTTCTTTTTTTTATATAAAATATTCATTTGAAGAATAGATTTAAGATAACTAAAATGTTATATTTTGGGATATATATGCGATTTCTCCTATAAGTTAAATACAGTCATTCTATTAACTTTTTTATTTAAATACAGTATTATGTATAAATGCATCTTTTGCTAGATATGCATGGATTTTATTGAATGTGCGTTATAAATGTACCATTATTTATAGACTAAGATGCTTAAACCAAGCTATTTAATTATAAAATGTCCAATAATCTTATTGATTTTTGATATTATTTTATCACTGGTAACATCTGTTTTTTTTTGTTAACCGCCTTCAATAATTTTATCACTATACATTCTCGTCTATCATTTATATTAATTTCCTGTCATTTTCACAAAGAAATGCATATTACCCTTTTCTTACACTTAAAACAAAACCGAAATTAAAAACTTTCAATCATATCTAAAAAGAAAAGAATATTTAAATCAGTCAAACTTTGGAGCAAACTGTATAAAGGAATTAGGAAAGAATCAGTGTTTAAATCCAAACAACAAGACACTTCCGATTTGTTTAAATAGTTTAAACTAAAAAATAATTAACAAAAAGAATAAGTAAAAAATATAAACTTAATTTATAATTTAAATGTCCCGATTGCTCTTTTGTTTTATTTCTTCACTATATTACACCTTAAGATTTATACATGTAAATCTTGAATAATACAGTAATTATTTCTAATCCCTATTGATCTCGCTATTGAACTTCTTAAACACACATACATTAGTCCTTAAAGTACGAACGGATACAGAAAATGCACAGGTATAGTTTGTCAATTGTTCTTTATTTGCATTGAGAATTGAAATGTTCCTTAACATTACTACGCACCGGTATTTGTATGTTAAACATGTTAAATCTTTGAACTTTTAAATTCATACAGCCTTATTTCCGACCATATATAGGTGAGATCATCTTGGAAGAAGCAAAGCAGTATTGCGGTTTTCGGGTGGCAAATAGGTCCACAGCGGATCTAAGCTTGTTGGTACAAATCCTACAAAAAGTGCTCAGAAACCTGGTCAGGCCGGGTCAGGCCGCTTCGCCCACAAGGAGAATGGGATGTAAGCCCAGAAAGGTTTAATTATTATGAATGTAGGGGTGGTCAGGTTATAATGAAGAAAATCTGGCTGCAAACCGTAGTGGATCATCGTTTTTTTGGAAAAACAACATGACGTTCCTCGCACGTTTAAGAAACCTGTTAATGTCTCAATAGGAGTACATGTAAGAGGAAGCATAGTAACATATGGGTGATCCGAATGTCAAAGTTCGAAAGGTCAGAGACAAAACCAGTCAACACAAACAAGGACAGGACTATAAAAACAGGCAGCATACAAAACACGGAAACACAAAAACTACTGAAAATCACTTTACAGCGCGAACTCTAGTCGTAATGAGAGTGAACTCAGGTGCTCCGGAAGAGTAAGTTATTCCTGCCTGCTACATATAACACACCCGTCGCGCTGCCAATTTCCAATTCAGTGTGTCAAATCCGGTAAAAGAGGACATAGGATCCCATGCAGGAGGCTTAATTGTCCGATCCACACATCCCTCCTTTTGCCATGACAGTAAATCTTCTATCCTGATTGGGCTAGTGCCCCTATTTCCCGATAGTGTCAGCAATCCAACAGAATCACATCGCTACGCGTCAAACTCAACACACTGCCACACATAATTCATATCTCCCATGTAAGCTCTGGAATAACAAATCAGTTGCAATACGTAAATTTCATAAGCTTGACCAGATGGAGCGTTGCTTCAAATGAAAAGAAAGCGGACAATCGGAATTCGCGTTTCCCAGCAGTAGGCTAAGCAAACATATTCATTGTGTGGCATTTTAATATTTATCAAGCTTTAAAATATCGTAATAAGTTCACCCTTCTACAATTCCTCTCTTGCTTAACTTCCTGTGTTGCCGATGAGATATTTTAACAGAATACAACATCATTTACAAATAAATCATAATTTTGTATACAAAGTATATGGCTGACCACTGTATGATTCACGCAAATAAAAAACAAGTTGTTAGACCCGAAATTATCATAGCAGAGAAAACGTTTGCGTAAAAAAGACGATATGAAAATTTACTAATTATGTCTTGAAAAAGCATTGTGAATTAACCTGCATGTGTTCAGAGTAGCTACCACATTAAAAGAACGCTTATGGAGAGCGAACATCTGGTTCAACTTACAATTTCTTTAAAATGCCTCTAAAAAGCTAGGACTTTTGTGTCTACTAGTATATTAATCCGCTATGTACTCACTATCTTTTGTCTGCTATTGGACATTCTAAAAAGGGGTTATTCCAGTTCATTCTTTTTTTCCCTTAGTAATAAAAAAGTTCTGCGTATGTATATGTCGTATTTTTAATTTCAGAAAATGGAGGAAGAGAGTTGTGACAATTCTATTTGCTGCTTTACTACTTGTTCTTGGAACCTGCTGCTACGAGATTTACCTAACAGGTACAATAGATTGAAAATATATAGCATTAAGCTTCAACGGGTTTTTAAATGGCTTAACATTACCTGCTCCGCAGGCATACTGCCTTGTACAGAAATACTTTCTCTAGAGTAAACTCGGGTATAAACAATGTTTTTGTTGTTGAATTAATTTCTAATTGATATTCTTTTACTGTTTTTTTTCATATGCGTTCAATTTGTTTACATTAAATATGAATTAGATATGGCAAATATCTTATGCTTTTTGTATTATTCCAGACAGATCATTTTTTGGAGGCTGCACGGACGAGGGAAATTGTCCACATTCACAAAGGAAGCACTTTAAAGATCATTTGGTGGTACTTGACAGTGAAAAGGAAGACCTAAATATAAAGACAAATGATAAAGAGTATGACGGATTCAAAACAACAACTTATTATAGTACAACTCACGAACCGTCACTATCTACAACTAAATCTTCTACAAGCAAGTCAACCAACGAAAACTCTCAATCTTTACCTAACGGTTCAGTACATGAAGATGCGCAAGAAGCTAAGAAATCATATTTTCATGATTCTTTGCAGCCACTCCCTAAAATTTTATGGTGGGATTTTTACGCATACAGCGGGGGCAAAAACCAAACTATTACATGTAAAGGTGGAGTCAAATGTCATGTTGTTTCTAGCAGAAATTTTACCAATCACCCGGATACAAAGGTGAGGTATTTAATTCAAAACACTTAGATAAGTTAGTTATCCATTTACCCCTTATTCGCGCGAATTCGGCTTTATCCGGGGTATGAAGAAAAAAGGGATGATAAAATGAACATGAAATTATAGTAAATTCGAAGTGGAAGAAATGATGACACAAGGTTTATGGGGTGGCGCGTTTTGACTGTCATTGTAAAAAGGAGATATGGGTTAAGCATCTTGCATGGGTCTTATTTTTATCGAGACCTACAAAGGGTTTCTTTAACGTGTTTAAATCGTGACATTATCCCAATACCATGCACAATTACGGTTTGCGGTCAGGTTTTCCGTATTATAGCCTGGCGACCATTCATTATTTATACGTGGCTGCCAAAGTCAACCACACAAGACCAACATCCTAGTCACTTTGTGTGCAAAGTGGCCCGACCGAATGTTCATGTACACGTATTTGATTTTCTTTATGTTTGTCGTGTCTTTTATTGGTTCTATTTACTTCGAATTGGATTGCCGACGTTCAAAGAACAAAATCTTTTGTCTTCAAAAAATCACAAATTTATGTACATCTATGCATTTTGCATCAAGTTCTTAAAATCAACCAAATTCAAATGTTAACAATCTTATTATATAGCTATACTCTAAACACAAAAAACGTTTTACTGGTTTTGCATTATCCTCCTTGTTATGAATGAATTATTTCAATTGTCAACGAACTTGTACATAAATAAAGAGACGCTATTTTCAAAGTCACTTTTAAAATTCTAGGCAATCATTCATTATGGAACACACATTGACTTTATGGACTTACCCAAGACGAGGAACCCAGAAGTATTATGGGGTCTCATTCATGAAGAATCAATGAAGAATGCAGACTACTTGTATAACCACGAAGAAATTCTGTCATTGTTCAATTATACTGCTACTTTTAAAAGACAGTCTGACTATCCTTTGACAACAAACTTCTTACCAGAAATTAGCTATCTACAAAGTACAGAATACTTAGTGCCAGTAGATGAGAAAAACAGACGTAAACTTCAGGAGGGTTTAGCTCCCATATTTTATATCCAAAGCGATTGCGGGGTACCTTCAAACAGAGACCGTTATGTAGAACTTTTGCAGAAGTATATACGTGTAGATTCATATGGTCAATGTAACAACAACAAAAAATTGCCGAAGCAGTAAGTGCGATTTAAAACTATCAGGCTTAAGCAAGCAGAGTAGACAAAAGTGGGGATAATTTCCAAACTTATTCAATTAACTTATTATATTAAAACCGAACCTCATTAAAGGCGTTGAAAGTGACTCAATTTTACGGACCTAGAACATTTTTCAAATTTACCTGTTTTTACAGAATTTTTCCGTTGCCATTCATTTCTTAAGTAGTATCATTTACATTTTTACTATTGCTGAAGAAACGTGATGAAACCCTTTTTTACTTTCATTCAATTATGAGGGCGTATATATACTCTCAAAATGTCATAAAATTGTCTAGTTTTTTTTTTTATTTCACTCTAATAATCTATTTTATTCCATTTACTTAATATGTGTAACATTACGTTTTATGTTCATATTGTCAAATAAAAACTATCACGTCAGTTAAAATGCACGCACGGGGAATAAATTTTCAGTAGTTCTTCTTAACAAAGAAGTTTTAGTTTTGGTTTATCAGTAATTCTCATTTGCATCAATGGTGTTAAGACAAATTACAACTTTGTGTTATTTGTTTATCGTTTTTTAGTCTAACATTTGAGAAGAGCATGCAGCCAATGCTAGAAAAAGAATTTTATCAGCTTGGAGCAAAGTACAAATTTACTCTGGCGATGGAGAATGGAGTCTGTGATGACTATATAACAGAAAAAATATGGCGCCCTCTTTTCTTAGGTTCTATACCTATTATTTTTGGATCTCCTAAAATAAAGGTATTGGAATATGATAACTTTTGCTATAGTTTTATATGATAAAGTATTGTTCCGTACAAAGTATCTAAAAAAAAACATATTTCTGTATCCATCTTCAGAAATAACATGCAATTTTCATGCCGTAGTATGATCTTATAACAAAGAGATAGTCCCTAGGAATGTCTTAACTTCATCCACCAATTGGTATATTAACTATGACAATCTACTGGTAACTGTAGTAACAATTAACTTTTATATATTCTGTCTGCGCTCGGATGGTAGTTTCTTGGAATCCAGACATTGGCAAACATGGTTTAATCTTTAAGTCATAAAACCAGGTTTTATCCACTATTGTTAAATGTTTTTACAAGTATTGTAACTTCTATTATTTCGTTTCGTGTATATTGTCCCCGTATGTTTACACATCCTCGGTTATGTGATATAAATTTTTCCCGATTTTTCTTTTTTTTTCTTTCTTTGTAGGATTTTCTACCAAGTCCGAAATCAGCTATAGTCATAAATGACTTTAACATCACAGATTTAGTAGCTCTGATAAACTATTTAGACCAGAACGATACTGCTTATAACGAATACCTCCAGTTTAAAAACAAAGACGGAATTACAAACGGGTATCTTAAAGAGGTTATGTCGAACAGAGAATGGTCTTACACCGACCACCAAAAGCCATTTTATTCATTCTTCCCTGGTTTTGAATGTTTTATTTGTGAGCAGGCACATAAAGTTTTGACAGCGAAAAAACAGGGAATTCATTTTTCAAAAGTTGCAACGCTTGACCATTATGGATGTCCTGCACCCAAAAAGTTTGACGATGCGGGCCGGTATAGTATAAACGACAAGAGGTTTTCCTATCATTGGGACGATGCAAAATATAAAGCTAAAGCATTCCGATATTTTTATGATAATCATTTAAACTATACAATTAAAAGTATTGAAAATCTCGCATCATCTTTTCGAAAAGAGAGTGATACCCAGTGAATATTTGTTTATATTTTGGTTTTATGTGTAACTTGAGTCCATGTATAATTCTTTTGGTGCTAGTTTATTTTTGTGCCCATTTGTGCTAATATCATTTGTACACAACGTTTATAAATTAAAATAGATAATTTAAAAAAATATTGTTGTTGCCTTTCGTTGACTTCAGTGTATATACGACTGAAAAAGGGTCACATTTTCAAGCTTCACTTATATTAGGAAAAAAATTAGGGAAACTTTGACAAATTTGAGGAGCATAGATTCCGAGAATCCTTAACATTCTAGTAAATTTATGAAACTTTTTTAAAATTTAATTTGAGCTAATACTTGACTCGGGAAAGTTTAACAGTGTTTTTCACAAAGAAATCTTAAAATTAGTTATATTTTAAAGCACGGCATACACTTTCGTTGAGAAAATATTGGATTATTTGTAAACAAGAATTAACAGAATTGATACAAAACGTAAGTTTTATTGTACATGTAAAAAGGATTTTCTTTTTGGTCACTTGCGAGTTCCTTGATACGAATAGGCCCGCAAGTCATTGAGCACAGGAGCGGCAATAGAGTTGAAGAGGAAGAGAGTTGTGACAATTCTATTTGCTGCTTTACTACTTGTTCTTGGAACCTGCTGCTACGAGATTTACCTAACAGGTACAATAGATTGAAAATATATAGCATTAAGCTTCAACGGGTTTCTAAATGGCTTAACATTACCTGCTCCGCAGGCATACTGCCTTGTACAGAAATACTTTCTCTAGAGTAAACTCGGGTATAAACAATGTTTTTGTTGTTGAATTAATTTCTAATTGATATTCTTTTACTGTTTTTTTTTTATATGCGTTCAATTTGTTTACATTAAATATGAATTAGATATGGCAAATATCTTATGCTTTTTGTATTATTCCAGACAGATCATTTTTTGGAGGCTGCACGGACGAGGGAAATTGTCCACATTCACAAAGGAAGCACTTTAAAGATCATTTGGTGGTACTTGACAGTGAAAAGGAAGACCTAAATATAAAGACAAATGATAAAGAGTATGACGGATTCAAAACAACAACTTATTATAGTACAACTCACGAACCGTCACTATCTACAACTAAATCTTCTACAAGCAAGTCAACCAACGAAAACTCTCAATCTTTACCTAACGGTTCAGTACATGAAGATGAGCAAGAAGCTAAGAAATCATATTTTCATGATTCTTTGCAGCCACTCCCTAAAATTTTATGGTGGGATTTTTACGCATACAGCGGGGGCAAAAACCAAACTATTACATGTAAAGGTGGAGTCAAATGTCATGTTGTTTCTAGCAGAAATTTTACCAATCACCCGGATACAAAGGTGAGGTATTTAATTCAAAACACTTAGATAAGTTAGTTATCCATTTACCCCTTATTCGCGCGAATTCGGCTTTATCCGGGGTATGAAGAAAAAAGGGATGATAAAATGAACATGAAATTATAGTAAATTCGAAGTGGAAGAAATGATGACACAAGGTTTATGGGGTGGCGCGTTTTGACTGTCATTGTAAAAAGGAGATATGGGTTAAGCATCTTGCATGGGTCTTATTTTTATCGAGACCTACAAAGGGTTTCTTTAACGTGTTTAAATCGTGACATTATCCCAATACCATGCACAATTACGGTTTGCGGTCAGGTTTTCCGTATTATAGCCTGGCGACCATTCATTATTTATACGTGGCTGCCAAAGTCAACCACACAAGACCAACATCCTAGTCACTTTGTGTGCAAAGTGGCCCGACCGAATGTTCATGTACACGTATTTGATTTTCTTTATGTTTGTCGTGTCTTTTATTGGTTCTATTTACTTCGAATTGGATTGCCGACGTTCAAAGAACAAAATCTTTTGTCTTCAAAAAATCACAAATTTATGTACATCTATGCATTTTGCATCAAGTTCTTAAAATCAACCAAATTCAAATGTTAACAATCTTATTATATAGCTATACTCTAAACACAAAAAACGTTTTACTGGTTTTGCATTATCCTCCTTGTTATGAATGAATTATTTCAGTTGTCAACGAACTTGTACATAAATAAAGAGACGCTATTTTCAAAGTCACTTTTAAAATTCTAGGCAATCATTCATTATGGAACACACATTGACTTTATGGACTTACCCAAGACGAGGAACCCAGAAGTATTATGGGGTCTCATTCATGAAGAATCAATGAAGAATGCAGACTACTTGTATAACCACGAAGAAATTCTGTCATTGTTCAATTATACTGCTACTTTTAAAAGACAGTCTGACTATCCTTTGACAACAAACTTCTTACCAGAAATTAGCTATCTACAAAGTACAGAATACTTAGTGCCAGTAGATGAGAAAAACAGACGTAAACTTCAGGAGGGTTTAGCTCCCATATTTTATATCCAAAGCGATTGCGGGGTACCTTCATGAGGGCGTATATATACTCTCAAAATGTCATAAAATTGTCTAGTTTTTTTTTTATTTCACTCTAATAATCTATTTTATTCCATTTACTTAATATGTGTAACATTACGTTTTATGTTCATATTGTCAAATAAAAACTATCACGTCAGTTAAAATGCACGCACGGGGAATAAATTTTCAGTAGTTCTTCTTAACAAAGAAGTTTTAGTTTTGGTTTATCAGTAATTCTCATTTGCATCAATGGTGTTAAGACAAATTACAACTTTGTGTTATTTGTTTATCGTTTTTTAGTCTAACATTTGAGAAGAGCATGCAGCCAATGCTAGAAAAAGAATTTTATCAGCTTGGAGCAAAGTACAAATTTACTCTGGCGATGGAGAATGGAGTCTGTGATGACTATATAACAGAAAAAATATGGCGCCCTCTTTTCTTAGGTTCTATACCTATTATTTTTGGATCTCCTAAAATAAAGGTATTGGAATATGATAACTTTTGCTATAGTTTTATATGATAAAGTATTGTTCCGTACAAAGTATCTAAAAAAAACATATTTCTGTATCCATCTTCAGAAATAACATGCAATTTTCATGCCGTAGTATGATCTTATAACAAAGAGATAGTCCCTAGGAATGTCTTAACTTCATCCACCAATTGGTATATTAACTATGACAATCTACTGGTAACTGTAGTAACAATTAACTTTTATATATTCTGTCTGCGCTCGGATGGTAGTTTCTTGGAATCCAGACATTGGCAAACATGGTTTAATCTTTAAGTCATAAAACCAGGTTTTATCCACTATTGTTAAATGTTTTTACAAGTATTGTAACTTCTATTATTTCGTTTCGTGTATATTGTCCCCGTATGTTTACACATCCTCGGTTATGTGATATAAATTTTTCCCGATTTTTCTTTTTTTTTCTTTCTTTGTAGGATTTTCTACCAAGTCCGAAATCAGCTATAGTCATAAATGACTTTAACATCACAGATTTAGTAGCTCTGATAAACTATTTAGACCAGAACGATACTGCTTATAACGAATACCTCCAGTTTAAAAACAAAGACGGAATTACAAACGGGTATCTTAAAGAGGTTATGTCGAACAGAGAATGGTCTTACACCGACCACCAAAAGCCATTTTATTCATTTTTCCCGGGTTTTGAATGTTTTATTTGTGAACAGGCACATAAGGTTTTGACAGCGAGAAAACAGGGAATTCATTTTTCAAAAGTTGCAACGCTTGACCATTATGGATGTCCTGCACCCAAAAAGTTTGACGATGCAGGCCGGTATAGTGTAAACGACAAGAGGTTTTCCTATCATTGGGACGATGCAAAATATAAGGCTAAAGCATTCCGATATTTTTATGATAATCATTTAAACTATACAATTAAAAGTATTGAAAATCTCGCAGCATCTTTTCGAAAAGAGAGTGATACCCAGTGAATATGTGTTTATGTTTTGGTTTTATGTGTAACTTGAGTCCATGTATAATTCTTTTGGTGCTAGTTTATTTTTGTGCCTATTTGTGCTAATATCATTTGTACATAACGTTTATAAATTAAAATAGAAAATTTAAAAAATATTGTTGTTACCTTTCGTTGACTTCAGTGTATATGCGACTGAAAAAGGGGGTCGCAGTTTCAAGCTTCACTTATATTAGGCAAAAATTAGGAAAACTTTGACAAATTTAAGGAGCATAAATTCCAAGAATCCTTAACATTCTAGTAAACTTATGAAGCTTGTTTTAAATTTAATTTGAGGTAATACTTGACTCGGGAAAGTTTAAACAGTGTTTTTTTCACAAAGAAAACTCAAAATTAGTTATATTTTAAAGCACGGCATACACTTTCGTTGAGAAAAAATATTGAGATTATTTGTAAACAAGAATTAACAGAATCGATACAAAACGTTAGTTTTATTGTACATGTAAAAAGGATTTTCTTTTTGGTCACTTGCGGGTTCTTTGGCCCACAGCAGAGCTCAGCCTGTCGTGAAATAGCGACAAGGATCTTGTGTTTCTGACTAACGTTTGTCGGTGCTTAGGCTATTGAGCACTTCAGGTGTACCCTAAGAGCGGGAGTGGACAGGCAATAATACGAAAAGTCTGATTGTTGACCATAGCAGGGCAACGTATGTGGAGAGTAACATGATTTCACCACATAGGCTTTTTTCACTGTAGCCCACTTCCTCCATTATGGTCTCTAAAATTAAGAGTTCTTTTGTTTCCAATCCCTATCCTATATTGCTCATCATCATTTCATGTGCATTTTATCATTCATTTTCATGGCCTTGTATAACTTTAATAGTGTTGATAGTTCGTAAAACACTAGCTCAGTCGCTGACTTATGTTTATTTTGATATAAATTATACAATTATTAGTTGCATTTGCATTGAAAGAAAATTGGGTTTATTTTCTTGTAACCTTTTAAAAAGAATTTGATTGGATTAACGATCATTTAAGGATGTTTGAGGGTGACTTTAAAAGCGATGAGGTTTTGAAATTGATGCCTTAAAGCATAAGGGTATAATTTAGAATACAAAATAAGCTAAGCATTTTGAGAGGTTACCGTTCTTGTTTTAAAGATAATAAGATTTTAAAATTTGGCGGGAAAAGGTTTTCTCTGGTTTTATCATAGCTTTAACATTAGCATTATTTAGCTGTTTAAACCTGTGAAATAGTGATTAGAATTTAAAATAAATTTGTAAAACATATATTTATGGTGTAATGAAGACATTACACAAAAGAAAAGTAGGGGTTACCATGCAAAAATCTTTGCCTTATTTTGATGGAAAACACCCGAGGATTCCGAAAAAATGTCAATAATCTCAAAAACTGACCCTCGAACATCCTTAAACTACGCCTAATATCGTAAAAAAGTATTATCGAATCCAGTTCAAACCGGAATACAACAATAAAGTTTATATCACACGTTGCAGTTGCACGGACTCCACGTGCAATGTGATTGACAGATGTAAATATTAATACGCCTAATCGAATTTTTTATTTTCATGAAAAATATATTTATTTACTAAATTTTCACGCCGAATATATCAATAAATTTATTTATAAGTATTAACTGTAATTATTTTTTTTGTTTATGGAAGGCATTTTACATGAATCAATCCGCTTCAATGTGCACCATGAAAAATTTAGTTTATGGTTCAATAAACAAAAAAAACTATTACAGTTAATTCTTAAATGCAAGCTGAGGAGTAACAGCAGAACCTGAATCAGCAGCAGCAAACTTTAATGTTTTGTGCTTAAATGACAGTAGTTTGACAAAATGACAAATTTTGATTTCTTACAATGTGATGTTTTCTTACAGGAATAAAACTTGAACTAGTTCACATGTTTTTGTGTGACGTTTGATCGACTTTCCTAAAAATAGTAAAAATGTGTCCTTTAAAAAAAACAATAATGGAAACGTTGTATATATTCACATAAACAATTAATGTCGAAAGGAATATTCTGGGCACCAGCTGCAGTTGTAAGAAGCATCAAAGGTTTTAATACAAATAATATAACAAACCATTAATATAACAGGAAGACAATAAGGCTTAGTTTTTTTTTTGAGCAAATATATCAAACAGTTACAAGGCTGCCCTTCTAAATTGCACATGACACGATTTATAATATTGTTAATTACAAATATGAAGTTGGTTACTTACATGTAGTTATTGCTTAACTCCAAAGTACCACGAATTCGGCAAATCAGGAACATGAACATAAAAAAATTGATAAAACTGACAGGTGCAAAAAACAAGAATCGCTCCCCTAGCTGGTCCTTAAGCTAAAAGGGTCTTTTCTATGAGCTATTACCCCTCATATGTTATCTTAGACCAAAATGGAGACTTTTGTAGAGATTAATGGGGCTAAAGGTTTAGGCAAGCAACAGCTTTTCTCTAACTGCAACAGTTTTCATGCTATAGGGAAATACATGTAAAAATGCTAATTTTCATCTTTAAAGGGCCATAACCCCTATAAGAGGTCAGCTAAAATCTTAGACCCAACAAATACTTAAAATTTGTAGCGCTCAATGAGCTGAATGTTTAAGCAAGCAAAGACCTTTCGCTATCTGCAATGGTTGTCATTCTATAGGGCTGAAACACGAAAAAAACTATTTTGTACTTTTAAAGGGCAATAACTCCTATCATGGTTCATTTGACATTTTCGACCCAACGAAAACCTAATTTTGTAGAGCTAAAAAAGACGAAGGTTTAAGCTAGAAACAGCTTTTCTCTATTTGCAATAGTTGTCATCAATTAGTGATAAAACACGAAAAAAACGCTATTGTTTATCTTTAAAGGGTCATAAATACTATTAGGGATCATCTGACAATTTCGACCCAATCAGGATTTTTGTCGAGCATTTGATTCTAGAGAGGGTGTGATCCTTCAGAGATTTCATAGTTGGTATAGTTTCTGAGCTATTGGCCATTTTATGTGACTTTACTATATGTTCTATTTTTATTAACAGCAGCAATGTTCTTATCGAATCACTTAAAAATCAATCCCTTAAAAATAAGATTGATTGTTGCCAACATGTCATATATCATTCCTACAAAGTTTAAGTCAAATTGGTTCGGTGGTTTCAGAGGAAAAGATTTTTGAAATTGTTTACAGACGACGGACGCATAGTAATGGCCTAAGCTCACATGGTATTTTGCTAGGTGAACTAATGATGGGGAGGGTAGGAAAGGGCAAATAAGCATACAACAGGGGATCCTTATGGGTCATGCTCTTACAGAACCATAAAGTAGTGTTTTTAGTAGTGGGAAGTACGTGAAATTTTATTCAACACGGTCAATACGGTGAATCACTATCACCCGGGTTAACCCGAGATCGTGAAATCGGTGGTTATCGTGAACTCGGTTAGGCAAAATGTAAACAAACGAGAATTAACCAATGGGAAAAGAGAAATTACGACTAAAATGTAGTCGTTAACGCGGTTAATGTTATCGTTCAACCCGGTTTGTTCCTTTTTACTGTTATCGTGAACCGCAAATTTGTATAATGTAATATGTACCAAAAGCCTCTTTCTCTTATCAAATAGTGTTAGTTTAGATGTTTAAAACCTTTGATAGTGTAACAAATTAACTTTTTGGTCTTTGAAATTAGAAGTATCTCATTAACAAATTAAGGAAAGAAACTAAAAAGGGTAAATAAAGGTAAAATTACCGGACTATCAATATATAATATATGGTAAGTTTGTCAACCATATGCAATTTACAACTCTCTAATTAATTACAGCCGGTGTTTGGGAAACTTGGGGTATAAACATGCGTCCGATTATTTATTTCTGACCCTGTTAAAGTACTTTATAAAGAATTATCTTACTTTTTTAATCTACTTTTCCATAATAACTTGTTTTAATTGTTTTGGTCGTGGTCCAAAATCTTGGAACTAAATATAAACGGTATGGCAAATTGCAACTTCGAATTCGGGTTTAATTTTTAAGAAAAAAAGGTTAAATAAATCCTTAGACAGACAGACACACGGACAAGAATAGATATCATTAACATAATAAACCAACAGCTTATTCAATATTGGCACTATAAACATGTATAGTACAAATAAACGACCAATCAACTTTGTTCATAAAAAAAATAAACCATGTCAAGACATAGTGACCGTCTTTTTGTTATACAGGAAGTAGATCGAGAGTGACAGACCTAATGCTATGGGATTGCATACTTATGCTACATACCAAATATCAAAAGGATGCGATGAGTAGTTATTGAGTTAATTGATTTTTAACTTCGTGGAATCCAGCAAAAAGAGGGCCATTAGCGCCCCTTTATCATATTACTGACCTTTATAATTAATTCTCAATCTTATGGCAGTCGTTATGTACAGAATATTTAACATGAAAAGGGCTTCACTTGGTTCCGAATCCGTGCGGTGCACGGAAAGCGAATAGGCCCACAAAGGCGCTAAGCTTGTCGGAAGAAGTCCACTAAAGAGCGCTCAGAAACGGCTGACATTGGGTCCGTTCGCTTAGCTCAAAAACGACTGGGATATGTGCCTAAGGTAGTTGAATGGGACAGCCCTGTCATAATGAATACCGGAGTCATCATGCTATAATTCGAAAAACCTGACCGCAAACCATAGTGGGTCAAGGTGAGTGGATAGGGCCAGTGGCTGATCAAGAAATTTTGAAAGGGGGGGCGCGCAATTAAAAAAAGTCTTTGGGACTTCTTATTAAATACAGTTCCTAACCAAATTTTCCTGTAAAACGGGAGGGAGCGCGCCCGGCATGCCGTTCTTAAACCCACCTTTGATTAGTATTGCTTCTTGCCAGGGATGTCCAAAAGACACGTAAAAGATCACTTTGAAGATCGCAAAGTAATTCATCAAATATAAGCTAAATTTTCTGCCCTAACCACCTCGCTCTTTATCCTGTGATTTTAAAAATTTACAGTTCTTTTGTTTCCCACCTAAACCCTTTTTTCTCTCTCAGTGTGTGTCGGTTCAACAGGATTCAGCATTGTATTTTCGGCAGATAAGGGTTGCCTATGTGAACCTGGTTAAGGGTTTTTTTTTTCATCGGAAATGATCGGTCACTTAAATACTGTGCAAAAGTATGCTGTTAAAATCGTATACAAATACTTTAAGTGTGTAGGTCTATGATAATGATTTACTGGCAACGCAATAATGTTAAACTATAAGTATTTCGGTAAAACTGGTTTTAGTTTGTCATCAAAATAATGCTCGTTTGATTCAGTCCAGAAAAGCAAAAGGTGTAGGTTGTGCACGGTTTTTTATTTTTTGATTTTAGATTTTTTTATTTTGTCACAACAATTTGTATATTGTATGAATCTGCACACTCCGTTTTTAGCTCACCTGGCCAAATGCCATCATGCACTATGCGTCCGTCGTCGTCCGTCGTCGTCTGTCGTCGTCCGTTAACAATTAAAAAATCTTCTTCTCTGAAACTACTGAATCAATTTGCTTGAAACTTGGCAGGAATGATATATGGTATGTTGGCTACAAACGATCCTCATTGAAAATTGATCTGATAAAAAACATGGCTGCCGTTGCTAAAAATAGACCTGGGGGTCAGACTACTGTTTTTGGCTTATAAATTAAAAAGTATAAGAGATAGATGAAATCTGATGCAATGCTACTGCTTCAGCATCTAAAGCTCTACAAAAGTCTTATTTTGGGCGAAAATGTCAGATGACCACCTTTAGGGGTTTTGACCCCTTAAAGGTGAAAAATAGACTTTTTTTCGTGTTTTTGGCCTACAGAATGAAATCTTGCAGATAGAGATTAGCTGTTGCTTGCTTAAATTTTCAGCTCATTGAGTTCAACAAAAGTCTCCATAGTGTCGAAGTTGTCAGATGACCCCTTATAGGGGTTATAGCCCCTTAAAGTTGAAAAATAGTGTTTTGGCCTATAGATTGAAAACTATTGCATATAGAGAAAAGCTGTTGTTTGCTTACCATTCATCTCAGTTAGGCTCTACAAAAGTTTTCATAGGATTGACATCAAGACCAGGTGAGCGGTTCAGGCTCCTGGGAGCCACTTGTTTATTTTATGGGGTATTAACAATTAATAAGGAAATACATTTTACGTATTTTTTAATGATCATAGAGAAAATGCTTCATAAATCGTTTGTGCGCAAATCCGGGAATTCCGTTCCAAAACGTTCATTGTAAACCTTTCGTTTTAGTTATCTCAACAGAATAGTGTCATTAAAACATATGCAGTACGTTTTAAAACTAGAAGTTACCGTTGAAGGCATATGTGACCATGTTATGTTGACGATAACTTAAACCGAGTTAAACAATAACAGCTTTGATTTTTAACCGCGTTAACGACTACATTTTAGTCAAAATTTCTCTTTTCCCATTGGTCAATTCTCGTTTGTTTACATTTTGCTTATCCGAGTTCACGATAACCACCGACTTCACGATCTCGGGTTAACCCGGGTGACTATGGTTCGAGGTTTTTTTTCCGTATTATGGTTGTTTATTTGATATCCGGTATACAGTATTTCAGTCATAATCAGGTCAAGAAGAAATTTAAACAAAAAATTTTTTTTTACATGTAGACCCCTAGGAGACAGCACTCATAACACATGTACAGACCCATGTATGTTCCGTAAAATGGCCATGTACGACAACAAACCAGTGAGAAAATAAACCAAGCTCACAAGACAAGACAGTGGACATTCATATCAACGCATCATAGAGAATTGCACACAGAAAGTGACGAAATTCTCGGCAAATATTTCGTACGATTTAAAACATCTGCCTATGGCGACTGACAGGAAGAACACCTACCTGAAATAATGCCACACAAAGTAGGCACTATAACCTGAATTTGAATTAGCCAATTCTTATCCACAGGCACTTGTATACAGGATAACCCTTATGGTGCCTCACCCCCCTTTTTTCAAAACCGATTATTTTTCCTTTTTTCTGTTACATTTCTCATTTTCACTCATACATATGTCAAATATATGCAAATCTACCATCAAACAGTATCTACTATCCATATGGGGTTACTGATATATAATAAGCGAGAAGGTAAGTCACTTCGGTTTGTTTACATTTGGGTACCATGTAGGGATCGATCTAAAAATTGTCTGATAATATGTACTCACCCCTCAAAAATCTGCGTGCCCCATGTAGCTGATATATTTTACTTCCTGAAAAAACAAATATCGTTTCTATATACTCCAAGGTAAATGTATAATTCATACACTTTCCGCGAAATTTGGTACATTTTCCTCGCCATTTGTTAGCACTCGAGTTAAAGCTACGGAAGTAAGAAATTAGTGCCATCTGTGTGGTCAATCGCTACGACCGGTAACTCTTTCGGATTTGGCGCCAAATTCCGGATATCATTAACAACTATGAAAAACGCAAATGTTCCGAGTAAAAAAATACGGGAAAATTAGTAACTTCTACTCGGAACATTTGCGTTTTTCATAGTTGTTCATGATATCCGGAATTTCGCGCCAAATCCGAAAGAGTTACCGGTCGTAGTGATTGACCACACAGATGGCACTAATTTCTTACTTCCGTAGCTTTAACTCGAGTGCTAACAAATGGCGAGGAAAATGTACCAAATTTCGCGGAAAGTGTATGAATTATACATTTACCTTGGAGTATATAGAAACGATATTTGTTTTTTCAGGAAGTCAAATATATCAGCTACATGGGGCACGCAGATTTTTGAGGGGTAAGTACATATTATCAGACAATTTGTAGATCGATCCCTACATGGTACCCAAATGTAAACAAACCGAAGTGACTTACCTTCTCGCTTATTATATATCAGTAACCCCATATGGATAGTAGATACTGTTTGATGGTAGATTTGCATATATTTGACATATGTATGAGTGAAAATGAGAAATGTAACAGAAAAAATGAAAAATAATCGGTTTTGAAAAAAGGGGGGTGGGGCACCATAAGGGCTATCCTGTATACAAGTGCCTGTGTTCTTATCCAGTGTTGCAAAACAAACCCTTATCTTTTTACGAATTCATCTTTGGCCTGCAAAATTGATGGTCTTTTTCTTTTTTCCAATAGTTCTTAGTTCAAGTTAAAAAAATGAGGATCATCTAATAATATGCACAACTACATATGGTGCACTAGCTACATACCAAGTTTCATAAAATTATGTTTTGTTGTTTCAAAAGAGTTGCACTGATAAGATGATAAGCGAGGAATTCAGCACATTTTTAAGTTCAAAGGGTAATTACCCAAACTAAAATTTGAGCTTAACATTTCTTGAGTATTAACTATTTAGTTTAGTTTAAACATATCTATTTATCCAGCATGTATTTGGACAACAAGCTAGATGATTCTATAAATTTCTCTCCAGCTAGCAGTTTGCGATGTGGCCTTTGTAAACGACTCTATCATGTCCACGAAGCCTACTCTTATCGAACTCTACAAAGGGGTCATTAACGTGAACATGGGATTGTCCCTTTCTAAGAAGTAGCATCGTTTCTTGAGACCACTCTAGCAAATGGTGTCAGGGAGAGTCGGGAAATCGGTTCATGATTTTCACTCCTGACGAGGATCGAACCACTACCCTTGGTGTAAGTAGCCCGATATAATTAGTTAGTGAACTACTTCATTTGGTGTACTACATGTACCTATATACCAAGTTTCATAAATCCCATAAAGAAGTTTCAAAAGAGTTGCGCTAACAAGATGATAATTGAGTATTTTAACAAAATTTCTAGGTTCAAAGAGCCGAAACTCCCTGAAAAATTTGATGAACAAAATTCACTGAGTAGATAATGTACTAACCACATAATAAGTTTTGTTAAATTCTCTTCGGTAAATTCATATTTGGGTTAGAAACTTTGTAACGGACAGGATAAAAAAAATATGCCTACCCATCGAATTGGGGAAACATAATATGCAAATTCCTAAATGTTACTTAAATTTCATTGTATGTAATGTCAGATCTGTACTCTTACATGTACCTTTTGATGCTTGGTCCTTATTGATATACATAATGGTTAAAATACATTACAGACTTGTAAATGGAAAATATCAAAATTGAAAGGTGAACTGAAGTATTTCTTATACTACATGTATGTAGTATTATATTGTAGTCAAATTTCTAAACAGGTTAAAGGTAGACTGTGTTCAATTAAAACTGCTTTGTGCTCTTTAGTCCAGTCAAACATGACACATTAAAGCTAAAATAAGAATATCTTAAATCTGATCAACAGACAGTCATATACAGAGATCATTTCATTGTATGTAATGTCAGATCTGTACTCTTACATGTACCTTTTGATGCTTGGTCCTTATTGGTATACATAATGGTAATAGTATATGGGTAAAAGACAATACAGACTTGTAAATGACAAATATCAAAAAATCAATAATTCAATAAATCAAAAACTGATATCAACCCTATTATAGCTAACTCTCCCGTTCGTCTTCGCGGCTACGAAAGAAATATGCGACTGCATTGGTGCGTGTCTTGGTGTAAATGTTATAAGTTAAGTTAAAATAGAACCATAACTACTCACTCAAAACTAGTGGTCATTGCAACATAAAGTAAACGTTTATTTCGCCAGGAACTCGTTAAGAACAAGAATATGAAAGAAGCAAGGTCTTTCGATTTCGCTTTCAGATATATTGATATGTCATCTTTGTCAATAATGCTTCGTTTGCTAGATGAATTCCTTTAATTTACTCTTCAGAATCTTGGGTTTAAGAATCTACTCCATCAACTTGTTCAAGGCCTTTCTTGAATTTGTATCATTTGGTCATCTTCATTTTCGACAAGCGGATTAAATAACAATTACGACGATCCAAATATGACAACAGGGAAAACCCGTAAAATATATACATTCCCTTACTGAATGACACAACCATACTTATAGCCTTTGCAATGGCCGTTTGGTCAGTAATATACTTTTTATATAATTTGATTCAACATTTATCCGTTTTAGAGAAATCAAGAACAGAAAAATGTGGCAAGATCGCCCTAACGCCGAACTACACAATTTATTTTTAAACTAGAATGTCGGTCTTCAATGGAAGACATATGTTCCCTGCGTCTTAAAACATTCGGTAAAATCGCTTTACGCCTTATAGTACTATGGGATAAATTTACCTGCCAAATATCAAGAAGCTGTGGCATGAAGTTGCATGGGAAACTGTGACGGAAATTTTTGTTACGCCGCAGGACGACGACACAAGACCGGACGGATGGTGCCAAAGTAACCCCTATATGTTGCTTCTGCAACACGTTGCAGGTGACATAAAAAAAGATTATCGTAACTCAAAGATTAAGCAATTAGCAATTTCTTTGTCAAACGTTACGCTCTGCCAAGAAATTCGATGTAGTTCCCGCAAAAGTTGTTTGCGCATGTCCAATAAATCGGCGATTTCTGATTTTTTTTCAAAATACTTTACATAATGGAAAAACTGCGTTCACCACATTGAAAACTTTGAGGAAATCAATATATTTAACATTTGGTATTAAGAACAGTTATTTAGACCTCCTCCTTTGTACTGTAGTCTAAGTCAATGTAAACTATAATCGCTATTACTCCTCCAAGTAAATTTCCGGTATAAATGTAAACAATCAAATATGGTATTAAGCACGGTTATCCTGACATTCTTTCTCTTGTTGAACAACTATGAATCCGAAAAATCAGCACAAATACAACAACCAAATCAACATTAAGAGGTATCCTTAGACTTATGTGTAAACAAAACTGAACCAATTACAAATTTTAAGGTAAGGCTAGCTAACATGAATGACATGAATATTGAACCAACACTCGCAATCTACTACCATCAGGCGTAACAGATACACGATCTTAAGATATCAGCAGTTGTCAACACAGACTACTAATTGTCTTGATTATTAGCGGTGATGCCTCCTTAAACTAAGGTCTTACCAAATATCCTTGCGTTGGATGCAGTAGACCTGTTGCTATAACCCACAGGACATTCCTATATGTCATCTTAATATTAACAGTATACGATATAAATTTGATGAATTGAAGCAGATCCTTCTTGAAAAACTATTAGACTCTTCTTTCTTAGACTTCTTATTTGAAGAAGATGGATTCAAGCTGCAGAGAAGAGACAGTACAAACCATAGTGGAGGATTAGCAGGATTTAAGCTGCAGAGAAGAGACAGTACAAACCATAGTGGAGGATTAGCAACATTCTTGAGAGCAGATATACATGTACCAGTCAGGAGAAGATTCATCCTCGGAAACCCAGGGGTTCTTCATTCGCACACTCATTCATCATTGATGAATGAGTGTGCGAATGAAGAACCCCTGGGTTTCCGAGGATGGAGAAGATTAGACATTGAATATAAGACACTAGAAAACATCGTATATGAAATTACTTTTGATAAGACTAAATGGTTAATTCATGCTATTTACAGATCGCCATCTATGTCAAATGCCATTTTTAGTAATAGTACAAACATTTTGCTTTGCCAAGTTTCTAAATTTATATAGATATCTACAATATACTATGGTTATTAGAGATTTGAATTTTGATTCATTGATTTGTGAAAAATCTAAAACTCTTGCTGACATCTGTGATATTTTTTATTTTACAAATGTTACAAAACCTACAAGTCAAGAACCATCATTTAGTAATAATTTGGTTCCCATTTTTGGTAATTTTGGTTTTATTGTTTTATGCTCTTCATAATCATATAGCATTTTCAATATTTTTGGTAGAGCGCCTCTGATGAGTCTTGAATAGACGAAACGCACGTCAGGCGTAGCAAAATTTATTGTCTGGAACTTTGTTGTCATTTTTATTTCGAACACACGTGAAGGTTAGCACTGCTAGTGGAGTTTTAATTCCCCGAGGTTAGCCCGCTCCAGCACCAGCACCAACATTTGTGTTGGAGAACACATCAAAGCTTAAAATTATCCGTTTAAATTTCAAAATTGTCTAACCCTAAGGTTCTTCCTACCCCAGACATAGGTTGATCATCTTAGTAATAATTTGGTTCCCCATTTTGGTAATTTTGGTTTTATTGTTTTATGCTCTTCATAATCATATAGTGTTGGCATTTTCAATATCTTTGGTAGAGCGCCTCTGATGAGTCTTAAATAGACGAAACGCGCGTCAGGCGTAGCAAAATTAATTGTCTGGAACTTTGTTGTCATTTTTATTTTTTATGTGATACTTACCATTAGAGGAGATCAATGTTTCAAAACACTTAGTTTTAATACTGGTACATGTATTATAAAAAATGTCCAGTTCTATAAATCAACGAAGATTCTTTTAAAGTTTTTTGTCTCTCAAGTAAAATTTATTTTTTGAACACAAATAAACTTTTTATTAGTTTACGAACTCTGATAACAAAAAACAAAAATGTAATCTTCTTAAACACAAAATAGAAAATAATAAGATGTGGAATAAGTGTACGCGACACAGTCCACAATTAAACGGCAATTTAGAAAAACCACAATGGACAACCGCCAGCAGCCTTCAACGAAGCCATTTGGCACTGCTCGCGGTTTTGCAATTGGCCCATGGTCTAAATAAAATGCATATAATTCAAATCCAGCCCTGAAATAGTCACAGATAGAACCCCTTCTTAAACAAGGAACAGGAAACATCAAAAAGACAAGTACAAATGAAAGCTTTGTCAAAGTTTTCCATAAGGTCTAATGCTAAATATTTCACCAGTTTTAATAATACCTAAAAAGTGTGTTTGTCTGACGGAGCAGCCAGGTGATGAGTTCACATGAACATAATTGAAAGGACTATCAATAGGAGATTAGATGACCAATTAGCTCAACAAAGGATTTTTAAAGGTATACGAAGCAAATGCTATTCCTGGTCACTAGGTTGTACTCCCATGAATTTCTATGAATTTTTGGTCCATTTATACTATTAAGGTCTATGGAAAACATTTTTATTAATCATGCAAAAAGTTTGAAAATTTTTGCCTGAGTTCGTACGCCATTAAAAAGTCCATTTTCGTTGATTTATAAAACTCAAACGGACTTTTTTATAGTGATTGTCACCATGATATCTACTTTTACATTTTTTTAAAACACCAATGAAGATGTCAAATTACAGTCATCCTCGGAAACCCAGGGGTTCTTCATTCGCACACTCATTCATCACCCCTGGGTCCATTCGTATCAATTCCATCGTTTTAGACAGCTTTACAATTTCCCTATCAAGCATTCTGATTGGACACATATTTGTGCGTTCTTTTCCCCTGATCTTGAACTTTACTAAGTTGTAATAAAAAACAATATAAATCGTCCCTTAACAACATTGTTAAGCGACCAATCAGAAGGCTCGACTCAGAACTGTGTAAAACGAAGGAATTGATACGTATGGACCCAGGGGTGATGAATGAGTGTGCGAATGAAGAACCCCTGGGTTTCCGAGGATGAATTACAGTATATTTTTTTTTTTTTAAATTGATATTTACAATTATATTTCTGATCTTGAGAAAATTGATTTTTTTTAGCTCAGATAAAAAAATAGGGCATGTAATGGGACATTAAATGATACCCCGCCACGTTATAATATCAAAAGTTCATAAAATTTGATTTCAAAGTTGCCCATCTCGAAAACTGTTTTTCGGATCATGCTGGAAATTGAACTTGACCTGTATTTTATTGTACTCAATAGCTGTACAAAATATCAATTGAATCCCATGACGTGTTTTCAAGTTATTGGTCGGAAACTCAAAATTTCATAAAAAAATGATTTTTCAAAGTGGCCTATCTCGAAAACTGTTTTTTGGATCATGCTAGAATCGAACTTGACCTGTATTTTATTGTACTAAACAGCTGTGCAAAATATCATTGAAATCCTTTGACATGTTTTCAAGTTATTGGGCGGAAACTCAAAATTTCATGAAATTTGATTTTTCAAAGTGGCTTATCTCTAAAACTATTTTTTGGATCATGCTGGAAATCGAACTTGACCTGTATTTTATTGTACTAAACAGCTGTGCAAAATATCATTCAAATCCTTTAACGCGTTTTCAAGTTATTGGTCGGAAACTAAAAATTTCATGAAATTTGATTTTTCAAAGTGGCCTATCTCGAAAACTACTTTTTGGATCATGCTGGAAATCGAACTTGACCTGTATTTTATTGTACTTAACAGCTGTGCAAAATATCATTCAAATCCTTTGACGCGTTTTCAAGTTATTGGTCGGAAACCTTCGGGGGACGGACAGACAGACGGACGGACGGACAGACACCGAAAAAAAATGAGGGTATAACATAATACCCTGCCACTTCGTGTGGCGGGTATAAAAATATATGATTCTTGAATACTATAAAATGATTTTGAACAGAAAGTGTCAGATATAATAGATGAACATGTACCATTGAAGCAGAGAAAATATAACAGCGGTTCGCACCGGTCTGCTATACAAAAGTTCGGGGAAAACTAGCTCACTTTTTAAATCAAATAAAACACGAAATAAAGTTCCAAATGTTAATTATTCATTAAATTACATATGGAAAATCCACATAAAACAATACAATAAA